>JAUCMT010000134.1:29845888-29868116 GCA_032357475.1 Enteromius thamalakanensis | reverse complement strand
CCAGATGGATGGTGAAATCATGGTGTAGTGTTGGGGATGCAGGGAAAACGAGGAGTTCAGTTTTTGCCAGGTTGAGCATGCAGTGCACTATGGGAGCTGTGGGGGTATTAGGAGCCGGGAAAGATGAAGAGATGTCTGTCTGTGGTCTGTTTGACGTTGCAGACCGCATGCGCTTGCTGATACTTGATCTGATGTTAATGTGCCGCTCTGTGAGAGCGAGCGCAAGAGAGGGAGAGAGCGAGTAACGGAGGGGGAGATGGGCAGATAATCCCGTCTGCCTGATGAGATTGAAGGCTCGGATTGATTGATCGCCTAATCATAAGAGGAAATGGGCCTGAAAATGAATGGGACTCTGCCCTTGGCTTGCCGGGGAGCCGGGCGGCTGGATCGCAGGGGATGTTAGCTGCAACTCTACATTGCCTTAATGTGCACGGGACCTGATTTCATTTGTGTCTGATATACAGTTATACGATCCCCACTAAATGATCAAATATAAAAAGCAAGAGGGGGAGCCAGGCAAAGGGTGTAAATCAAGCTTTATTGCTGGAATATTACTTTTTCATGCCATCTGAAATTGATGCTCGCAGGAAGGTGAACGAATGAAAATCCAATACGAATTAGCACCAGTGGAAACGGCAAAGAGGAAAAGGAAGCTGAAAAAGAGATGACGAGGATATGAAATACTAGTTAAGGGTACGGGTGGATTATATTTTTTCCTCCTGATTAGGTTCGCATTATCAGCCTGGTGCCTTGCAGATTTGTTTTGGGAAATTTCCTCGCAACTGGGAGGCAGGATTACGAGAAGATCCTGTGCCGTCATGAGATAACGGGTGGGACTTTCTCACTTTCAACGGGACCTGAAAGGTTCAGCTGCATCTGAGCGTGTAACCCAGAGCTATTCTTCACCTTACTGAGGTAAACTTCATCTCGGAGGGATCTCTGCTGGTGGGCTCTGCTCTGCATGAACACCAGCCCTCCGTGGTGCCTCTAAATGAGACAGGCCTAGCACATCCTTTCGGTCTCCGAATCTTGCTGGTGGAGAGCTGCATTTATCTCTATTTCCACCTGAAGGCCGACAGACCGGCAATAATACTGGCATGTCCGTCCATGCCAAATAATATTTTTAAGCCCAAAAGACAGCAGCCCTTTTGTGATTGGAGCGTGAGCGTAACGAGGGTAAATTTAGCGCTTAGCTGCCATTTGTAAGTGGAGGTGTCATGGCAGATCAGGGGCGGTATGTGACTAATGAGATGATGTGTGTTATCACCAGCAGTCTCGTGAACAGGGAGGTCATTTGGTGTGCCAGCCCGTGTTGTGGATATGTGAATCTTATTTGACAGAGAACAATGACCCAAACCACCCCTCCTGGCTTGTCCCATTGGATCAGTGGCAGTGGCTGTCACAGGGCTGAAGATGATTTCTACTTGCTGGATGCAGTCAGAACTCGCAGGAAGTTGCTTCAGTTAAGCTCTCTTTTTTTTCATGCCATCCGTTTTTTACTGAGTGCTGTCAGTGGCCAAGAATATATAGTGGTTAGAGTGTATTTTGCCAAGCTCAAGTGGGTAGTTTTTTCATCATTTTGATTAATTTATGGACTTTTCGCACTGTTATTAGACAGGATAGACAGTCCCCAGGCCAAGCTTAAACTTGACACATTGTCTCTTATATGTTCAAGGCAATAATCAAAGTCATTGAGTGTCTCCAATATTCTGATGGTCATTTGGATTTTTGGTGACTAATTCAGAACTTTTACTTTCGGTCCAACCCAATTCACAATATTAATCACTATGTTGTGCTCAAGGTCTCCTTGCTGGATTTATTTAGCATTTTACAGAATGCCATTTGTGGGTTTCAGGTGGGCCAGATAAATCTCACTTCTGGTAGTTGACTCCATGGAAAATGGTGGATGATTCCTCTCTCTGTCTCCTCCTAGAGGAAGGTGTCTGGCCTGCAGATCTGGGCAGGTTTCCAGTCTGCATGTGCTTTGGAGTCAGCAGAGGGCGAGACGGAGACTATGTGAGGGCTCAGCATGCCTGCTGAAGGAGAGGGAGCTCACTGATCAATAGAATTGATCATGAAGTCAATACCCCAGTTTATATCCCTCTCTGTTTACTCCCAATCGGCTGTTGGCGTGTTAAACCGAGCGTGCTCTAAGCAGTCACCCTCGGGACCCTCTAAAAGCCGCCCTTGCACCCACCATTGATTGACACACAACAAGCAGCGGGAAGTGTCGACAGTGTGGTGGCCAGAATCTATTTCCAAATTCCAGAGGAGGATTAAGATGACATGGGTTTGCATATCCCAGCAGCTCCACATGTAGTGGTTTCAACAAGCGTTCACACGTCCTGGCGGTGCTGAGTTTCTGATTAGCCTAGCTCAAAGAGTGTCCAAATGCAACATTTAATCAGTTTTTGGAATTGATTTGTTTTCAAGACCAAGAATGGATGACCTCACTCTTACTAAAAAATGATTTCTCTTATGTTTTTGTGCTCGGTGTTACCAGGAATCTCAACTTTGCTGCACATCTTGCATCCAGAAAAATAGCTTTGTTCATTTACTTGCAGGAACTTAAAGGTAATTGCAAGTATTTTTTTAATGATGTACTCTACATAGTTTCACGCTGCCAGCTGATTTCACCCTCTTTGTATGTAGACCTTGGGCTTTGCTCATGCAGCATAATGAGAAAGATAATTGAGATATCAAAACATTGTGTTTGGAGAGTCTATTCACTTCAATTTTCCATTAGCACAAGCTCTGCTCTGTAAAGTGAGTTGACAGTAATCGTGAAACAGTGAATTATAATAACTATGATACTTGACAGAAAAGTTAAATGACTGTTTTTGTGCTGGATTGTTCCAATAGGACCAGAGTTCTCTTGAGAGTGACTGCTTTTCTCTGTCTCTCTCTCTATTAGCCCAAGTTTTCTCTCTCTCCCGTCCCCTTCCTGCTCCTCCCTTTCCAAAAACACTGACTCTGAAGACTCTGCAGTGATTTAATCTTCACGTGATTTGAATACGTTTGACCTGATACAGACAACACTAATTACAAAACCAAATCAGCTCTTTTATACAATGCTGTGCATATTTGTGAATATTTGGCACTTTTGACGCAGTGCAGAGCTGTTACTGCGATAAGAGCTTGGTTGATGTCTAGCTCACGCTATTTGCCTGTAGGGTTGAACATCACACAGCCTTTTTTAGGGCCAGAGTTTAATTGGTGCAAGGTTGTCTTTGGCATTTCAAAGTGCAGTTGTGCTTACCAAGTCAATGTTGCCTCTCGGTGTCTTGCTTGACGGCTCAAGATGCGGTCACTTTTGATTTGAATGACGAATTAAATGATTCTGGTCCCAGTTCCTTTTAACAACTGAAGTACTGTTAATTAAGGGTGCCATAAAGTATTCTTTAAGTGCATTTAAGAAATAAATATTAAAATGAGCAAATATTTGTAATAAAAACACAAGATATGCTTTTGGAGATAATTTAAAGGAACACTCCACTTTTTTTGAAAATAGGCTTATTCTTCAACTACCCCAGAACGTTTTAAAAGTTTTTGTTTAAAAATGTCCAAAGAGTTTCTATATTTTTCCCATTTAAAACTTGACTTTTCTGTAGTACCATCATGTACCAAACCTGGCATTTTTTAACGATATGCTTCTGCTCTTTTTAGATTCAGTAATCTATGCAAAGCTATGGTAAAGTGCTATCAGACCTGGAGATCGGCTGAATGGATTCAAAAATTGTAAAACTCAACCTTTTAACTGTAGGAAATTTGGAAAATTAGCATATTTTCAAAAAAAGTAGAACGTTCCTTTAAATAGTGATCAATTTTTAACACAGTCTTTTCACAGTCTTTATAGAATGATTACATAAATTCTGTATATATACTATATGATAACCCTACTATATTTTATTCATTTATTAAAAAAAAACAACACTACTAACAAAATGTGTATCTCAAGCTTTATGTGATCAATTAGTCAATAACTACACTGATTACATAGTCTCACAGTATGTTGTATGTGTTGGATTCACCAAAAAGAATTGACTCCATAGAACTGACTTAATAGAATCATTCATTAAGGAGTAAACCTACACTGATTGCACAGTATGCGTTTGATTAATTAAGAGGAACGCACTGAGTAGATTCATTCATTTGGGAGTCGAAAAAACACTGGTTGTGCTGTATGCTTTTGATTTACTGAAAAGAACTGACTCATTAAAATCATTCATTCTATAACTCAACTGCACTGGTCTCGCTCTCTGTTTTTTGCATTGCTGATATACATTAGTGGTGCTGTAACACCACAGAATAAATAGTGCAAAAACTCTAACAGAATTTTTCACCACAGTGTTCTGTTATATACAAAGACTGCTAATTGAATTGGTATTTTTAAAAACAATAATTCTGCTTAAATATGTGGGCAGCAACCGCTTTTGAGAGACTGGCGGTTGTGTGAAGCCAACATTCACTACCTAACCCAACCCAGACCCTTTAAACCTACCAGCCATCCTGTTTTCTTTTTAATGCATCATTTACTGCCCGTAAACAGTTTGTGTAAAGGTGTTTATAGATGATTCGTGAGTGCCCCTCACCCCACCCGTCCTCCAAAAGTGTTGGCCTGAGTTACACAACTTGATAGGGGCTCAGTAAAGGGTAGGGCGGGCTAGACTGTGGTGGTGGAGGTGGTTTTGGGGTCTGAACACATAAAAGCTTCATGCTCAGCTGGGGCCATCTGCCTTGCAGCTTCTGAATTACTCCACACAGCATGACTCCGACTGCAAACGAGAGTGCGAGTTCATTATGGTATGCCGCATGTGTTTTTCAGCACCCTTTTTGGCTGGGCATCAGATAAAAGTCATACTGCACTGGGCGGAATAACAGAAGATGTGGAGGCCGTTCTGTTAAATTGACTTTTTGCCTTTTGCATGTCACCTCCAAACATGTGGAGTCTGATATGATAATTATGTGAACCTGTCCTGGGTATTAGAGTTAAGCTGACTGATTAGGCCACACATCGATTAGTCTATCACTCAGTACTGACCGCACAGGTAGAGAAGTGCAATGCCGCTCTGAAGGACGAGGGCACACACACACACAAACACACACACACACACACAAACAGACATGCACATATAAACCTTGTTTTATGCATTTCGGAGAGAACAAGGCTATTTATCAAACGGACCTTCCGTTTATTGTCATTTCTTTTTAACCTGATGGTGTGTGTATATTCTGTATAGATCTTACCATTTTTATTGCTAAAAAAATATTTTCATATAAATACTGAATAAAAATGGTAGTGAACATTTAAATCGCAAGGCTTAATCAACTGTGTGTCTTTCTGTGACCTTTAAGGTGATAGATCACAAGAGATTTCTTCAAGGCTAACAATTTTTGGACCCATTTTCCCCATATGCATTGACCTGACTGTATGGAGAAAGTGTGAGAGAAAGAAAAACAGAACAAGAGAGAGAGAGCAGTAAAGGTTATAACCCAGCTCTTGTCTGAACAGTCTGAGGCCTTTAATCCAGGAACAAAGTAATTAAAGTCCACCTTTGCAGAAAAGGCCAATTAAAGTGGACCGCACGTCTCAAAAATGTGGGCATTTTATCAGAGCAGTGGGAATCTTCACCCTGCTGCTCATGCTATCCTTGAGAGCACACCAACATCATGCGCACTAAGAACATGTGCTGTATTCCTCTTCTGTAACTGGTGAAAACTCCAAACTACTGATACATATGCAATACATACATCATGATTTTACAAACAAATACAATAATATTTCAGTTTTTTTACTTTAATGTTTTACATTGAATGAATCAATGTGTAATTTGCCCTTGTTTGTCATTTGTGAAATTTACTAGCAAATTTACTACTACATATTTTTGTATTGTTTTACATTATTCCTTAATAATTTTATTTATAAATTATTTATTATTTTCCGTTAAAGCATTCACAGATTGGTTTCAAATTACTGACTTCGTCTCCCGATGTTGTGTTTGTAAACATGGAGGGGTATATGCAGTCAAGTGCTTTTGCTGATGTTTTGATTTTTGTGTCAAATATTCACATTCATGCAGCAGTTGTAACCAACACTACATTAACTTCAAACTGAGCGCGGACAATGACAATCAGTGCCCATTGACTTTCATTGAATTAGCAAAAACAATTGACACCCTTTCGAAATAGAAAAGCCATGCAGCTTTGCCAAACATTTTATAATTGTCAGTGAAAAAGTTTTATTGAGTGTAGTATGTTCAGGGTGCAAGATGTCAGCACAGCTACTGTAGTATTATTAGATAAGACATAGCTTAGGTTAGGAAAACAGGCCTGACTTAAGGCTCGAATGTGGAATATTCTGAAACGGAGCCTGATGTTGGTTGCTGTGCCAGGCGTCTGTCCTTAAATCTTTCTCCAAATATTGGGAGCGTTAAGAGCACTGGGGTTGTGCGGCGTTACAGTGATGAAAGAGCCAGCAAAGCAAAGCGAACAGCCTTAAATGCAGCCAGAGTTCTATCAGATTATGTTTACTTAACCTCTGAGCATCTATTAATCTGTTCCCAAACTCTCTGGTTACAGTGAGCGATGGGCACCCCTGCCATCGGCCTCTGCAACTGGCCCCAGCTGCTCCCCAGCTGTGCTCTCTGGGTTTTAGCCCCATCCAACACCCCGGCCTCGTTCACATCAGCCCATCAAATACATCTGTAGCGCATTCAGCTCACAAGGCTACATTTACACGTTTACCCAGAAGTCACTTCGACACATCGTGCACATTTCTTTGCCTATTCCAGGCTAACGTATTCACCGGGGAGTTCTTAAGGATGATGGATAAGTTGTTTGAGCTGTTGGGCCGATTGTCAGCTTAATATGTGTTCACTGAGTGCTGCTTTGCTTTGTTAATTTGTTTTGGCTAAAACTCTGGCGCATACTGGAGGGTTGAGAGTTGAAGTCTGGTGCATGTTTGTATCATCGTGTATGTGTGTGTAAGACAGATTAGGAACGCTGCAGGCCTGCTCTACGGAGGGATGGATGCTGTTTGTGCTGTCAGGCCCAGCAGTCAGCATTCAGCAGGTTGCCACTGTCAAACACTAAATCCACGGCGGGGACCCTCTCTTCGCCTCTGTCCTCTCTCCCTGTAGATGGTCTCTTAGTCCTGCTACAGATCCTCAAAAACATACACACACCCACATACGCCTGTCTTAAGAGGCCACATCACACCTTGAACTCCCTACTTCTTTTGACAGGCTCAAACAGAACCACTGGTGGTCTTGCTCTACTCAGCATCAGATTTCTTCACACACAGAAGTTAATCGATAGTGTTCTGGCAAAAGGCCTATTAATATTCATAGAAATTTTGGATGATAGTTTAACCAAAGCTCAATCAAGCAGCAAGATGTTACAATGGTTAGGGTCAGAAGTCTTTATTAAGCTTAAAATCTTTAAAAAAGAAGAAAGTTTTGCTGAAATTGTTTAAATAAACATGTACTGGATTTGTGGCTGCAACGCATGATTTACAAAAAATCTAATTTTGCAAATATGCTACAGTAAATGGTATTCTCCAACCTTATCCTGTCTACTGTTGGTAGAAAACATTTATTTTTATTTATTTATTTTATTTGTGAAACACACACACAAGATATGTGGAATGTTTTAACTGGTTTTGTCCATTGGGTTGCAGTTACTTTAGACAAGGATACTGTTAAAATGAGATGTTTTCAAAATATCATCTATTGTGATTAACAGAATAAGGTTTGGAATGGTGACAGATTTTTTTTTTTTTTAGTGAGCTGTTCATTTAAGCTTCCCAGAGCATACATGAGGAAACTAGTCAACACTCTTAACAACCGGAAGACCATTAAATTGCACCAAAGAGTATAGAATATCCAAGATGTGTATGCATGGTTTTGAATGGGGAAAATGCAACACTCAATATGGAAAGATAGTTTTCTGAATAAACTTAAAATAAGCTTTGTCCCACTTTATATAAAGTGTCTTCTTAATACCTGTGTACTTCCATAATAACTAGATGTGTATCTTGTATGTACTGTAACAACAATGTAAGTACACACCGGTAAATAGTATCTACAGCTGTAATATTTCTGTAACTACACACAGCTGTAGATACTATGTACCGGTGTGTACTTACACTGTGGTTACATACTACATAATATCTAGTTACTATAGAAGTACACCGATGTTAGGGACACTTAATATAAAGTGGGACTAGAGCTGCACGATTCTGGATAAAATGGGAATCACAATTTTTTTTCTTAGAGGAAAGATCACGATTCTCTCACTATTCTGGAGAAGTTTTTTTATTTTAAAGATTTACCCCTGAAAAATAGGTTATCAAACAGCAGTAAAAGAGCAGTTAAATAAGACAAGAAATGAAATGTAAAATAATGTAAAGGAAAAAATCAATTTAGATAAATATATATAATTTATTTAACATATTTTAGTTGTGACTATTGTTTAGTTTAGTAATTAAAGATGTAAATTGATGTGAGACATACAGACTGATAAAAAAAATAATTAACGTAATATACTTACGTAGTTACACGTAAACTGCATTAAAAGTTGTGGTTCAGTCTTTCCCTGTACAGCTTTGGCCAACTATTGCTTTATTTTGGTTAAACTTTCAATGTTGTCACGGGAAAGGATTAAGCTGATTGGTTGGTTCTTGTCACATGCCCCGCAGTGCGCTTGCGGCAATCTGAAAAGCTGAAATGCGCCTGGAAATATGAGCGTGCCTCTTCCATTGTGAGCGGGCAAAATGCACATCTACATTTGAAATAATGGTCCCTAAAAGCACAGTTGGCACACGCTGCTCTTTTTCTGCATACAATCCGTCCGCACTCATCCGCGATTAAGTATACTTTCAAAGCTGTGTGGACGCGGATGCGCGCGAGACGGAACGTAACCGTTCTGACAGCGCAAAACTGCATGTGACGTCAGTCGTCATCACGCCCTCTATGTGTGATAATGCGTGTTATCTCGAGATCAGAAAAGTTATGCTCGTCTCCTGTCCTAGAAATATAATTAGCTGAATCGTATAAATGCTGGATTAAGATCGTGTGGGGGGTTCGAATCAAGATCGCGATTTTTTTTTTTACGATTAATTGTGCAGCTCTAAGTGGGACCTAAGCTTTTTTTAATGTGATTCATGCTAAAGAACCAACATTTATTGAGACAGCTGTTAGACAATGTGATAAGAGCTGCACCTGCATACTCAAATTTTGTGTTCTAGAAGCCAAATAGACTTATTTACTAATATTGTATGTGTATGGAAGGCATATAACTTTTAGATGGTAGAAACCAGAGGTGGATGGTAAAACGGGAGAAATACACCTGTAGATTTTTCTTAATAATGAATGAGATAGGTTTTACAAAATTTCACGTCATGAAAGCGTCTCCTTAGTTGCTGCTTTATGTGTTCACCAGGATTACATGCAGTGAACTGCTGGGAGACAGACCGCACTGGGACTCTCCATCAAGACTCATAGAATGGTTTCTTGTAAGATGTGGAAACTCAAGCTGTGTTATCCAGTAATTGAGGCTTTCTGCAAAAGCTGTTCAGTAAGCAGTATGGGAGGCCATTTTCAAGGCTTCTGCAGTATGCTTTTAAAGGGATAGTCTACTCAGAAATCTGAGTTCTGTCATCATTAATTTATTTTCATGTCATTCTAAACCCACATGGCTTGTTTCTTTCTGTGAGACACAAAATTAGATATTTTTAAGAATGTTTATGCTGTTCATTTAAATACATTGAAAGTGGATGGAGACTTGCTTTCACACCTGCTTTATTTAGTTCGGTTGAATCGCAGTAGAGTATGATTATTATTATTTTTTTGCAGTTTATTTGGGCAGGTGAGAATGCAGCAATCAGGTGCTCTCCAAAAGCGGGCCAAATAAGCATACCAAGACTTTATTGAAAAGGTGGTCTGGGCATGCTTTCAAGCAAACCCTGCATTGTTTCATTTGTGATGAGAACGCGATTCGACCTCAAATAGAGCAAATTTAAAAAAAAAAAACATTTTTGGACTGAATCAGTTGGCGTACTCAGTTGCGCTGTGCATTGTGGGATGAGGAAGTGTTTGTTGACAGTTTGCAGTTTAGCATGGCAGGTCGCAGATAAACTTGGCGTTTGTCTAACAAGAAAAAAAAAACTTAACTAGAACAGCACACTCTTTTCCTTCTTTAGCAAACAGCTCAAAAAAAGAGCACAGATGGAGTTTTCCTGTGCGCTCCTGACCAATTACAAAGCAGTTTAGGGAATGCATTCAAAGACACATCCGACAAGTGAAGTGAATGTTGTCCTGTGAGTGCATTTTGGTTTGTTTCAGCTGGTCCGGACCATAGCATAATGTGGTGTGAAAAGGAACCAAAACGGCTGAATGGATACATAAGCTACCATGTATAATATTTTGACCAAATGAACCGAAGTACAGGTGTGGAAGCACCTTAAGTTCTTAAAGGGCAAAAATCATCATATAGACTCAGTAAAAGCTGTGTTATGATTGAGACGTTGTCTTCTTAGAAGGCAATAGACTTTAAATCCACATTTTCGAAGGCCGCGAAGATCAGACAAAGTGTTGTTAAATGGTAAAAAACTACTACTCAAAATGATGTATAAATAATGAAATGCATTACAATTTTGAATCAGTTATATTGTCATGTAAGGGATTACTTTAAAATAGCAGTAACAAGTAATATTTAGTGCATTACAGTTTGGAAGTAACTTGCGCAACACTGTTCACAACCTTTGTAAATAATTTTCACCTGGAAACAATTATGTCTATTTAAAAAAAGGTTGGCATCTTAGGCAAAATATAAGCTGGTTTTCTTTTTGTTTACTATTTACTTATATGTCGAAACCCAATGTAATATAAAACAAATAAATGAGAAAAAAATTCTTTACAGTAAGGTTAATTAGTTTACATTATTTGACAGCGATAGTAACATGAACTAAGAATGAACAATACTTCTAAATCATTTATTATTCATAGTTCATGTTAATTTCAGCATTTTTTAATGCATTAATAAAATCACAAACACTTGTTAATGCACTGTGAACTAACATGAATAAACAAATGAACAACTGTATTTTCATTAACTAACATTAAAATGATTAATAAATAGTGTAATAAATGCATTGCTCATGGTTTTTTCCATGTTGATTAATACATTAACTTACAAATGATACTTTATTGTAAACCAAAAATTCACCAGGAGCACAATGAACCTGGGGCCATGAAGCCTTCATTGTTCTGGAAATGAAGGACACATTTCAAGGCTGTATTTGAAGGAGCCTTCATTAACACATTCAATCTTCAAATGCAGCCTTCAAAAGATACAGCCTGTGAATTGGGACTATACTCATTAATCCAAGGCATAGATATGATGGCTTTGAGTGAAGACTAACAATAAAACTATTATTCATATATATAAATAAAAAAAGCTGTGGTCACTATTCACTTTTATAGTTTAGTTCTCTCGTAAAAGCTTATCTTTTAAAACATAAAAAGTCAAGATGGATTTTAGGTAACATTTACCTGCAATGAGAGTTAATACACGATGGAAAAACGCCATTTCATTTTTTAAACGTCTAAAAAAACAAAACCCTACTAATGAGAAATATCTTACTGTCCCTTTAAAGAGTTTCTTCCTCAGGCTGTTCTGCAGGCCCTCAAAACTTCCACCAAACTTGACACTTCAATCTTTTGCTTGTCTCTTAATCTGTTTTTATTTACGTCACACTAACTTTTAACTTCCTGCTGTTTTGTGTATTGTTCAGTTCTTTTCTTTCCTGTCTGTCTGTCTGTCTCCCCCCTCAGTTAGCATTGAACTGATACATCCTTTTAAAAAAGGTATTGATGCTGGTTTGTAGAGATGTGCGCAGTGCAATGCTTTTTATTGCCTGCTGCATACTAATCCCAGAGCTGGGGGTGTAAAATGACACCTGCAGGGTGCAGTGTACGAGTGTGTGTGTATGTGAGACAGAGCACTACACACCCACATGAAAGTACTGCCATTAAAAATGATCAAAGAAATTACTGCACTCTGCTTCACAAGCCTGTTCTCATGCCTGGCTCGGTGTAGGATACATCTTTGTACTCGACAATCACATGCACACACACACATACAGTCATACCTCTGCATACATCAATTAGCATTTGTTAATAGATTCCTGGAGATTCACTGTGTATATATTTCCACATAAACTAGCCTAAGGCCTTTTACAGGCATACATATGCTTTGAGGAAGAGGAAACTAGTTTTTAATTGTGATCTGCTTTTTTATGCCGAATACTTCTAAATTATGTATGAATCACTCATAGTTGTTAACGTTCTGCAAACCCATAATGAAATATTGATATAATATTTCGTTAAGATATTATTATGTGGTGCAGTGTTATCATTAGTGGTGCTGACTGAAGAAAGAAACATTATTGCGCACACTAATGGTGTTCTTCTAAAGCCTTAACCTTAACTAGTAAACTTTAGCATGTTACTCATTCCACACTCATGCTACTGACATCAATAATGCATCAAATCACAATTAAACTTTTTTTCTGGGGGTGATGAAACCTATGAAAAAAATCACAAAAGTTCATATCTAAGAACCTTTTGATTAGTGACCTTCCAAATCTGTATTATTTTTTCGGTTTTGTCAAAATCAGATGAAAATAAAGTTAATTTCGTAGTTAATTAATGAGCTTTTTAGTAAAATAATTACGCTTCTACTACTGTTAAAGGATAAACATTTAACCAATAGCTGTAGTAAAAACTTGTTTTAATGACGGATTTATTGAACATATATTAAATACTAGCCTGGGCCCGCCCATACTTCCTTTGACGCTACATTCATTTCTGCGGGCAAAGTTAGTCTGCCGTGTTAGAGCATTTCAGACTCCCAAAAAAGTGGGAACCAATGAGAAACAAGCCCCTCCCCCACCCCCCAAGACTGAAGACTGCGACCATAACAGCTTTTAAACATGGCGTGTACCAAGCAGCAACAATCGTTCGACTTTGCTGTTGCAGCTGTTTTAAGAAATTTTCATGGCAGGTTTTCTTTGAAAAGTAATTAAAGTAAGTAAAGACATTTTTCTACTGCTTTAATGAAGCTAGCTACAATTGGTTATGGTGTCTTTAAGTTCCGTCGCTACGCATACTGTACGTCATCGGAATGAGGGGTCTGATTGGTTGTAGATTCGTCCAGTAATATACAGATGTATCTGATGGACACAGGTTAAGCCCCCCTCCCAGAAGGCAGGTAGTAAGGTAGCTTGGCCAGACTATGCTCCTATAAGCTTTACAGTCTCGGAAGCCAAGCTAATTAAATGCAGCAATAATGAGTAATATGAAAATATGATAAAAGTATTTTGTTTTTTACTTGGCTAACTAACAAGCTATGCACAGTTAATGGCTTACGAGGTAAAAGTAACACCATGTGACATTGTTTATGAGCTGTTTAATGAGCTATTTATGCCGTTTACAGTGCTGATTGTATTTTTAACCTTTAAATTTGTTGATAATAACCATTGTAACATTTTGAGTTATTGACATTACTTAAAAAGGACATGCGAAAATGCGCTTTGATATATTTATTTAAGTCATTTACATTTGCCATGTTGTCTTTCTTGCCACATGATTTTTTACTTCAAGCATCGAAAGCCCAGAATCCACCACTTGTCAATTTTATTTTCCGCCACCATCGCAAATAAAGCTGCCGTTTTTATTTGTCTGTATACAGAAACGACATTTTCCGCCACCACGTCTGCCTATTCGCAACAGACCCACATTATGATTAAAGGCAATTTCATTCCATACCGAGCTCAGAATAAAGTGCTTGCTCATGTTAAATGGCCAGTCTGGAATAGCAAGCACATCCTAACGTGCAGCCATATCAACACGTGCAGGAAAACATCTATACACGAGAGGAGAGGCAGATCATAGCGCGGGCGGTCAAGGAGAATGACGGCAGGGTACTAGAGGAAACCGCATTGTGTTCTAATTATTTTCGGAAATGTCATCATCGCTATTCTTTTATTTCTCTCCACGTTTGCGATGAACGACACAGAGAGATGGTTATCTCAGGGAGCCATTTTAGTGAAGGAATACTCCTTCAGCCCCTTCCCCTCCCTCGGCGGTCCATTTTAAAAGCGAGCGGCTGGCTGTGTGGTGGGCTTGGTAATTTTGCTGGCTTTTCATGTGTTGGAGGGTGATGAGTCCTCCTCCATTAGGTAGCGTCGGCCTGTGATGTATGATGTATGCGCGGCAAGGCATTCTGATGTTTATTCATGATTTTCAAGGCAATGTCTCTGTGAAACCCTCTGATTTCCTTTTAAGGAACAAACTTTGCGAGATTGAGATTTCAGTTTAAAGGCGCAGAACCCTGTATCCTGCAGCGATTCAGCCCTGCTTCTTTTCCTCCCTCTCTCTTTTTAATCTTCATCTCTCTTCTGATATTACCTCTGTCAGCTTTCATTTACTTGACCACCCCTAGTAAAAAGATCACATATAGTTATAATTCTGCCAGCTAGCTTTCCTTCCATGCCCTCTTCCCTCTGAAGGACTTTGTTAAACATTTTAAATGTAACATTTTTATATCTAAAATTTTGACACAAGCATAAGTACATTAGAATGATTTTTGAAGGATCATGTGACACTGAAACTGAAGTAAGGGCTGCTGTAAATTCAGCCTCGCATCACAGCAATAAATTACATTTTTAAACGTATTAAACAGAAAAGTGTTATTTTAAATTCTAATAATATTTCATGTTGTACTCTATTTTTGATCAAATAAGCACAGTCTTGGCAAAAGAAACTTTCAAGAAAGAAAATGGACACAGTCCAAATAACCACAAATATCAGAGCAAGTCCAAACATCTCAGCGTCCCCAAAATCACCTCAGACTCCAGAGGGTTAACTTTTTAAATATTTTTTTTTGTATTCTTATTATAGTTAAAATATTATTTATTTAAAAAGTCATTTAAAGGATAATTTACCCAAAAATGAAAATTGCATTATTAATTAATCACTCTCATGTTGTTGCAAACCGTAAGATGATATTTGACCCTCATGAGGTCTCATGGGTTTGGATCGACACAAGGGTGACTAATGACAAACATTTTGTGTGAAGTATCACAATACACATCGATTTGGGATCTACATTGCAGATAGTAGTGATTGCTTTTAATCCATAATGTTAGTCAGATGATTCTGTAATTGTTTTGTTGGATTCAGTTCATTCTGTTAAGAACGGACTCAAAGGGATGTTCATTTTAACTGTTTAACCATTAACCGACCGATATGAATTTTGACCGATTACCTAATTATTTTAAAGTTTTGCTGCATTGTTAAAATACACCACTTATAGCCTATATAAAAATGTGTTTAATTGGCCAGATTCACACAGCAGCAGAATACAGTTGTTGAGTCCTAATACAGGGAGTGACAACAGTGTTCTGTAACGGAACTCACCTGGAAATGTTTAGGACTATTACATTTATTGTGTTGCTCTGCTGCATCAGTGTTTTGGGTAACTTTTAGTGATGGAGAAATTAGCTGCGTGTCATCTGAAAGTTTTATTAGATCTCGTCAGTTTTGTGTTCTGTGCGCGATGCAAATGCTCCACTCTCCACTCTGGCGGTTAATGAAGATTTGATGAAATAATGTAGAAAGTGATAAGATTTTTAGTTTTATGGACGTTGCCATCTTTGATATTAATTGGGGCACTGTTGCTATGGTTACTGGTAAGGAGTACGGGTTAATTCATACAGAGCTAACTTTCTTTCTTTCGTTTTCTTGATTTATTATTTAGTTAAAATAGCTATATATTTCTCGTACAGGCCTATTTATCCTTATAATGTTCTTTTCGCTAGTCGCAAAAGTGCTGCAGGTGTATGCTATGAAATAGATATGATCATGTGAATCTTTGTCTTCTGTTGTTTGCGCGTGTATAAAGAATCCGCAGAAAACAAATATTACTATTTTTAACTGGTCACAGGCGCTTATGCCTTCTAATTGAGTTCAATTCTAATTGAAAATAATGTTGTCAGTTAACGGTTAATAATCGGTGAACGAGTGGCAGTTTTCGGTTACGAGAAATAACCGAAATGAACATCCCTAGGGATAACTTGTGAGATCAGCCATCTCAAGTAATCTCTTCAAGCAGTTCATACGAGTGAATCAGACTCCAATAGACAACTCAATAACCATAACATGTCAGTAAACCTAGAAATATTTTCATGATACTGACAAGGCTGCCAGAGTTTTTGCAAACTAGGGAGAGAGTTGAATTTTTCTTTTTTTCTTTTATTGCAGCTGACAGCATGTCACTCAGTAGACCATAATTTATTATTAACATGGAACATTCTTTTAACATGGCACCAGTAATGGGCCAGAGCCAACATAAACTTACTTGTTTACAGAGCAGCAACTACAATCTGCTTTATAACAACTGTAATGTGCAAAGCTAGTCCCTATTTGTCTTGTAAATGACTTTTTAATGATAATTAAGCCCCATCCATCCATCATAGCAGTACAAATCCACACTGACTCCTCCTACATAAAAAAGTGACATATTTTCCAATAACCAACCAGCAAGTCTTAACGTAACAAATCCGTCATAATGTTGCAAGATAGGGCAGGAGAAACATTAAAAACCTACGCAGAGATGGACAAAGCCTGGCGTTCTGGCATTGTTCAGAGTGAATGAAAGCAGCGAGGCTACAGCGCCACCTGTCTCCAGCAGAAGCCTGTAATGAGGTTCCACGCGGAGCCAGTGAGCCTCATTGTCCAGATACACACGCTCTCACTCACACAAACGTGCATGACAAATGGCCCCGTGCCGCCAAGCCACTTCATGCTAATGCCTGTTTGGTGTGTGTGTGTGTTTGGCCGAGTGCCTCTATTTGCATACGCCGAGCAGCGAGTGTCCCGGCACCTCGCTGGGTTGTCCTCTCTACCCTCCCTGCTATGTTTGGTGTCAGAGCCTCTGGGATATTAATAAGAGCCCTGTTTTATTTTCAGGGCTGAAAGCGGTGCAGTGGAGCGTTAGTAAAGGGAATCCGTCTCCTTGTGCTTAACATATGTAATGCCACACTAATCAGCGTCAGCTCTGGCGCGCAGCGGCCCCATATTCACACTGATATGATAAATAATGCAAATGTGGCCAGCCACCGCAAATGCCAGAGTGAGCCAGGGAGCAGAAAAAGCGTGCCGGAGCCTGAGAGCCGGCGGAACAGAATGATTGTTGTGCTGTCAAATTGATTTGCATGATAAAGGGCAGCCTAATTGCAACACTTAGCTGTGGCGTCCTGATAATACGCTACAGGATTATTAAAGGACGCGCGTTGGCTCTCCTTTGACTTGACTGATATACCCTGGACTTTTTGGGAGGCACCGGCTTGGAGTTGTTTGCTGCCACCACTCCCAGTGTGAAGCCTAGTACACACACACACTTTCATTTCCATTTAAACGCCCACATGTATTTCTGCGCCGTGTTCATTTTCTGTCACATGGGTGGCATAGAGTGGACAGGGGGGGTAGGTGAAGAAGAAAGAGACTGCATTTTCCACCTGCCTTGCTTTCTTTTTCTTCAGTGGTTCCTCCCATCTTTCCTTACTTAATTGTTACCTTTCTTCAGTCCTCCTCACTTTATTTCTATGCTTCCTACACCATAAAAATTCTACCTTTAATGGCACAATAGCATGCCACAGGGGCAGGACCCAAAAAAGGACATCTTTGTAACTTATTTTCCTCTAAAGGGTTCACAGTAGTACCTTAAGGCTGCGTATTATTGCTCAAAGAATCTAACATGCACATTTTAAGGGGAGATAAGGTGCAATACTGTCATTTAAGGGTTCTGTTCTGGTGACAAGCTGTTGTACTTCTAAAGGTGCAATTTTTGCGCATTTTTGTAGACGTAAAAGAATAAAGAAAGGATTTTTCCTTCTTTCTTTCCTTTTTACGTTCCTGCCTTTTCTTTCTTTAATAATAAATGATTGATGTTTCAAATTAGAAAACACTGTAGAAAATCCAATTTAGTCTCTAGCTTCGGAGTAAAGAAAAAAAAGGAGTGTAGTTCTGTATCACTGAGCCAATCTTTAGCTTTAATGCTCACACAGGGGCCCCTCTATGATTTAATGTGGCTTGTGAAAATGGCCGCCATTATGTACACTATTAACAAATCAAGTGCTGTGCTATCCCAGAGTGAATCTGTGGCACTTATGCTGGGTGGCTTTATGCCTTCCACTTATGATTTATGGACCCTTTATAATCAAAGCAATTGCAGAACACTGGAAGTTAGAGATTAGTATTCCAGTTTCTGCTCTTTTTTTAATCAAAGAAAAAAAGTGTTTGAACCAATATCTAGCTTGGTCTATCATGTGGACCTCAGCTAAAAGTCCAACTGATCCACCATCTAGACCAGCTTGATTCACCCTAATGACCAGCGAGAATCCATGTAAATCCACCAAGGACTCTTCGAAGATCTAGTCTTTCCTCTTATCCCTAATGCGCTCTGTCTTCTTCCTTGTCCTAATATTCCAGCTCTGGCTCCTGCTCTTTCACTCTACTGGAATCCTAATGAAGCCAGCATGACCGTCGAGCTTCAGCCAGGAGGAAGTCTGGCTTTTCGCTCTTGCTACAGATTGGTTAATATCCCTGTGCACCGCATTAAAAAAAAAAAATAAAAGGAAAAAATGGGCATTCCTATTTAATGAACCATTTCCTCAGAACAGGGACACAAAAGCCAAACCATAAAATTGCAGAGAGTACAAGGAATAAAAGCAGTGTATGTTATAAAAGACACATTTCCTCTTTTTGTTCTCGCTGTGATAGCAGTAATGCTCGCGATCACATTGAAAACACTATTAATTCTTCTGGCCAAAGCGCTGAAGGAAAAGTTTGCTCAACTCCCTTTAGCGCTCAGCGTCGTCCATATGTCCATAATCTTGAAAGCATTGAAATGCTGATTTTTTTTTCAAGCCTTATTTTTATGTCTCCCCAAGGAACTTTAAGAGAGGCTGGATTTAAGGCTGAATTATCTGCTTATATTACATATCCACTACAAAATCTCAAGCCGAGGTGAGGGACACAGATCTAAAAAGCACTAGTACATATCAGTACTCGTAAAAAAGTGTGCACTGGCACAGTCGTCAGCATCAGGTGACATATTAGCGCCCTTACAACCAGTTCCTCCTGAGAAGCAATGCGTAAAGCCCTCTGTAGGTCTAACACCCGCAGTCAACAAACACTCATACTCTCAGCCCTCACATAAACAGGTACAGCTGCTCTAAAAAAACAAGCCGCCTTTCATACACTTCATCATAGCATGCAGATGTTTTTCTTAGTCTTTTCACACGTTAGAAATGGCTTCTACATCCAAGGCCACAGCTGTGTGGATCTAATGTCTCTCCCCCTCCCCTCCTCTGCTTTAGTGAATGACTCTCAATTGTGAACTATAAAGATTTGGCTTGGAGAGGGGACAGCTCTGCAGAGTACATGTTAGTTTTATTTACGTTGAGGTTTTATTCGCGATTCGAGCTGGACTTAAGTGGGTCTCCTGCGTATTGTGTTTAAGCAGATACAGATGCCGGCCCGTATGACTCGGGGTTCCCATGTTGAAATTGGCTACCACATTTGAGAGGTACCTCTGACAGGAATCCAAGAAGACGCCAAAAAAGCTGCAAGATGCATTTTCTCTGATCCAATTAAGTCTGTCATTGCCCTTTATGTGAACATGTGGACATAGCAGAAACATTTTTGCAGCAGTTAGAGGTCATATACCAGAACCTTCACTCATATTTTTGGAGAGAGTCGTCTTGGCCTCTCTCTTGTCAGCCGTGCAGCCCGATCTAATTTGGTGGGGTCCGAGACTTGAATGCCGATCTCCTGACAGAACGCGTAATTTGGAGCGGTGACAGGCGGCTCTGGGTTAGGACTGAGTGATTCTGCAGGACACTTCGGCTTTTTTGCGTCAGTCCGACGTTTACCCATCACCTCACAGGAGTGCGCTTGCCTTGTTCGTGGGATCCTGGCACACACTCAGGTGACGGGGTAAACACGCACAAGTCAAATGCTATAGAGGAGGCAAAGCGGACTCCAGGCTGAGCATTTTTAGCAGTCGTAGCTGTATGAAAGATTAGCCTGCTTATTGAAACTGTGACGACACAAGCTATATTCCAGAAGCTGCCTTGCTATCGGCAACTTATTTGTCCACAGAATTGGCACTAAAATACTTACAATTGGCTTTAACAGAGTTTGGCATTAAAGGGTTAGTTCACCAAATGGGAATTCTGTCATTAATTACTCACCCTCATGTCATTTCCACATCTTTGTTTATCTTCGAAACACAAATTAAGACCTTGACCATCGCACAGAAATGTAGGAAGGACATCGGAAATACTGTCCTAATGACATCAGTGGTAAATCTCAAATTTTCCGAAGCTACAAGAATACTTTTTGTGCACAAATAAAACAATACTAGCATAATTTATTCAGCAATTCTTCTCCCAAAATGAATTTTGGAGAGTACCCCAGAAAATAGGCACATAAAACAATATGTGTAGAATGATTATGTTTGATTGTTATAGTATCATAGCAACATGATAATGTAAAAATGGCTTTCCCCAAAACAGGAAATATTAAAAAAGTATACTTTCTCATTCACCATCATGAAGTCACAATGCATTCTGAGATTGCCTCCTGGAGGAAACGCTATATATATGTGTAACGCTGTCTTACGTGGCCAAAACAAGGCATCTTAATGTCGCCTACCTTTGTAAACAGGCAGCTCAATGGGTTTTGTAGCAGAGCTACAGGCAAATAAAAAGGCATGTAGAGTAGAACTCGGAGGCAGCAGGAGTTTGAGTGTTCAAGATCGCACCCTGGACCAGATTATATTCTGATGAGTGCTGTCCTTTGCCTTCTCGGCAGCAAAGTGAAGACACTATGTTCAGCAGGTTGAGTCCTTTGATTTACTCACAGCTTATGGTGACTACAGTCTACCGTAAACCAAACCAGGCTACCCAATCATGCCACATGTCCCATTGAAAAGAAGGGATTTGAGCTGTGTTTGGGGAAAAGGAAGATGTCTGCCAGCATGAGGAGTAGGGCCCCGGTGGAGAGCGAGTGAGAGTGTGTGTGGACTACAGGCATCCTCCTGCTGTAATGAGAACATGAGCTGTCAGAGGTGCGTATGTAATGACTCCCCTGCCAGCTGCTCAGTTCAGGCCCTGCGGGATGACATGCAAACCTGCAGATACGAAGACATACACTCTGACATGCACACTACACCCACACGCGCACATTACAGACAAACTTCTGCCCTCCCCTCTTCTTGATGAGAGTCACAGCGTGATGCTTCTTCACACAAACAGTTCTACTCATAAGTTTACATATACCTTTAACATTTGTTAAAAATGAGATCATAAGTACTTATAGTCAAACACTTAAAGTCAAAGTGACTCAATGAATAAGAAAGGCTGCAAGCAGTCAAATGTAAAAATCTAAGGATTGCAAACTTTTCAACAGAACAATTAGTTATTCTTTTAATGTAATTTTTTTAATTTTTTTGTAAAGCAAGTTTCAGTAAAAAAAAATAAAAATTATATATATATATATACATAGTAGGAGGAGGATGTTACTTGTGGCCAGGTATGGTTTCCCATACTAGGAATTTGTGCTCTGTGTTTAACCCATCCAACCTCATGCACACACACACACAGCAGTGAGAAGTGAACAACCACGCACACACACAGAGAACACACACCCGGAGCAGTGGGCAGCTGGTGCAATGGTGCTTTGCTCAAGGGTCTCACCTCAGTTGTGGTATTGACGCTCTGGTTATTCACTCACACCACCTACAATCCCTGCCTGACCTGGGACTTGAACCCGCAACCTTTGGGTTACAAATCCAATTTGCTAACAATAACAGACTCTAATTCTTTAAGTTATCTACCCAGTATACATGGCATTTCCAGTGATGGAAAGTAGCGTTGATGGCAGTAGCGTTGCTACAAGTAGTGATGCTACTAGTTTAACTACATTTTTCAGTAGCGTGTTGATAGCGTCGCTATGAATCAAATAGCTTTTCAGTAGCGAAGCTCTTTTATTGATCAAGTAGCTCGGTAGTGTCCACACAAGCCAACGTTACATTTTCCCAAGCATTTCTGACGCTTAAGCACAACTCGGAAATACAAATGCTACGGATCACTGATCAT
>JAUCMT010000134.1:29830759-29845788 GCA_032357475.1 Enteromius thamalakanensis | reverse complement strand
CTAACTGAGACAACCCTGTTTTTTGCCTTGTTGGTACTATTTGGAGTAGTTCATAATTCTACTAATGTGGTTTGTCCTGTGGTTTAAGCTGCACTGAGTTACACATATGCATGCATTCAGTACATACACTCAACACCTTTTATTGTTTGTTATTATGTTTGTTTTTGTAACCAAATTGGTTTGGAACAATTGCTAAATAAATGCACAATTATGCATGCCTACACCATCACTACATTTTCTAAGTAGCTTTCCCGACACTGGACATTTCACTGCAAAGTCTATGTGTAAACCTATGTATGTAAACTACTGTATGTAAGAGTTGAGTCTTGCAGTTTAAGATTGTTAAATCAGCATCCAACACACACATATGTTGGTCTATTCAGCAGAGGAAGCGTTTGGTTTTTGGCTCTTATCTGATTGGTCCTGGCTATTGCGCAGAAATTTGACAGTTTTCAGTCTTAATGCACCTGTGACAGCTCAGCCAAGCCTCAGCCAAAAAGCTCCTAACAGCACCTGCTTAGCAATGTCAGTTTGACTAATTCATCACAACACGTCTCACAAACCAAATGAATGTCAAAGGCACTGAATATTCAAAAACTCAAGTTACAAAATGAACGGCCTGCTCATGTGGGAGCTGCAATTTTACAGATAATACTACACAGATGACTTAGGCCTGCTTTTTTTGTAGCGGTCATATCAAAATTACACAGATGTGTTTTTACGAAAACTTATAAGTTGATGTGGTAGATGTGCTCCAAGCTCAAATACTGTAACTAGGCTCTAAAATTATGTTGCCCTCTGTGAAGCCACATTTTGGATAAACTGATCACTTGTTGATTGCATATGACAA
Organism: Enteromius thamalakanensis; assembly: GCA_032357475.1. Taxonomy (NCBI): domain Eukaryota; kingdom Metazoa; phylum Chordata; class Actinopteri; order Cypriniformes; family Cyprinidae; genus Enteromius; species Enteromius thamalakanensis. The sequence goes on along the minus strand of JAUCMT010000134.1, from coordinate 29,844,938 downwards.
ACATGGCATCATCAAAATGTATTACAATTAGCTCTGAGAAAATAATAAATTCATAATAGCAGACAGAAGCATAAAGCAAACTAAGCAGAAGATATATTTATTTTTTATTTAGTGTCACTGAACTTAACTGAAATTGCAAATAAATAGTTATTTTTGCGTGAGTACTAATTTGAGCTTGAGTTGAGTTGCTTCGAATGCAAAGCGTCCAAATCAGTCACTCGTAAGGATACTTCCATCAATAGGCAACTTTACATGTAGACATATTTCCCATCAATCCTCTATAAACCATTTTTACCACAGCCAGTAACGTCCCTCGGTCTTAAAGGCCTATTATCATATTGTGTGTAATGATTGACAGTTAACCTTCGCTTGAGTTCATGCTGTACAGACAGTACAGGTGACCTCGGTGGCCCTAGCAACGGTGTATTAATACTAATCTGATAGAATTACCGGCAACCAATTAATGTGCAGGCCGGTGCCTGGGCAGCAGTTAAAGAGATAAATGTTACTGCACTGCTGGTGCTGCAGGAGGACTGCGGATTTCAGCGGCAGGAAGTGCCATCCCTGCAGCCTCAGTCTGGAAATGTGAGAGGCCAGGAGGTGAAAGCATCAGCATACAGGAAGCTTGTAGGTTGGCTTACAGTGTCCCTGCTTGGTCTGACTCAAACCTCCCCACTCAGCTCCCTCATTAGCTGTGTCAAGCAGGAGGGGGAGAGAGGACGTTGAAAAGGGCAGTGTTTTAAGGTCACTTTAGAAAAATACAGCCACGGTTATGTGGCGAGAGGAAAGCATTGATCAAACTGTACATGTTTTACACTAGTTTCTTTTTTTCTTCAGCTCTTCAGATCATTTTAGGAGAAAAGCCACTCCTAATACTAGTAGGTCTGGTATTTTTAGGCTACTCGTTGATGATGATGTTGCTCATTGTGGCATTTTAACATTTTCACAGGCTGTGTGTGCTCTCTGAACTAATAGTGTTAGCGTGCAGAGGTTGGTGACACAAAACCAGCGATCGGCTGTATTTTTGGACTGTGGGATTTAGGTGGATCTGCAAGCAAACAAGCACCATGAAAGCTCTTTTGAGTTCATGCTTGACTGATGCAACATGTTGCTAATGTTGGTGTTGCCAACACAACAAGTTAATCGATTCCAACCCCCTTTGAAATCAGAAATGTCCAGAATTTTAGATATTAGTCTGTTATAACCTCACAGGGAATCATAAATGGTCTGCTACTGAGAAACCTGTCAGCTAGTTAGATAAGGGGAACATAGCTTTACTGCGCCTGACAAGGTCAAGAGCTTCTGGAGGGCAGCATGAGCCAGAGGCAGCAGAGCTGGGAGCAGATTTCTCACTACCTGCCAACCAATGGCAAAGCCAGTATGACCCTTCACGGTCAGTTCAGTGCCAAAGTGATGGAAACCTGACCATGGCATGCATTTCTCATACCTGAGATAGTCAAGAAGTGAGAAGTGGACTTTGCAAACGACTGTTTTTCCCCACTCTGCGCTGGTTTACTGTTTAATCCACTGCAGGGGTTTCATGCAATTTGATGTCATTCTTTGGGATTTACATCTTAGTCTGTTATGATACCTCTTGATATGGCTTTTGCCACTCCACTTTTGCTAATAGTCAAAATATAGTGGCACTATGAAATGGAGGAGTCTGGGGCGTAAACAGTCAATCATCTGCCTGCTTGTGCATGGATGTGTCGTGTTTCCTTTTTAAAACAGAGCAGCAGATAATTAAATATTTTGAAAGTGGTTAGAGAGGAAAAAATGGGGGTCTGTTTGCTCTGAGAAAGATAACGTTCGCCTACTGTAACAAGAGCATGGCTGCTGCTCCAAACAATATTGCTTTAGTGCAGGTCTGCATAATAAAGAGGCTGCTTATGCATATTAATGAGGGCACTTTGCATAATGTCTGCTCCATGTGACATGAACAGCAGAATACAGACACTCTGTCAGTTGTACTTTACTTAGGCGGGGCATGAATAATGTTATTTCCGTCCACATTGCTTCATACAAAGGTCTCCAGTTAAACAACCCCCCTCCCACCCCGTCTTAACTTCACTTGCCCCCACGGTCATGGCTTTTCCTCCATTCCAACACACACTCGCGTCTCTAAAAACATATGGTAGACGTGTGTGTGATTCCAAACGAGGTCCTCGTTACCCCCCACCCCCTTTTCGTTCGTGCGAGCTTTTGGAAGAACTACAGCGACATCTGCATGTATCATGGCTCAAAAGCGCCAGGCATATACCCGCTGCGAGCGGGCTCTTTCTGCCAGGCTGCCGCCCCTTTGCCCCACAGCTCTCATTACAGCTTTCATAAACACGGCTAATTGCCCCGTTCTGCATTCTCTCAGCATTTGCATATGCTAAGAACCACCCAAGGGCATTTACAAGGTGAGACGTGGGCTATAGTGATTTTGCCGTTTGCGATTACGTAAGCTAGTTTTGCGAAGAACAGAATGTAATCTAAATATGGAGGTATATATATTTTAAGAAACTTTTTGTATCCGGCGCCCTTTGTGGCACATGGGAATAAATGTATATATTTTCAAAATTGTATATTCGTTAATATTTCTGGTTTTTGTGTGGCCCTGTGTTTTTTAAAATAAATGTATAAATGTATTTGCTCATATTTTACATTTAAGTATGTTTTTTTTCTCTTTTGAATATAGTGCCTGAAATGGTTCATAAACAATATCCAATTAAGCTGTCATTTTCATGCACCGAACAATTTCTTCATCTTAATTAAGTGTGTAGCCGTTTGTTTACATTTGTGTGTTCGTGTGTGTGAATGCGCATATGTGTAAAGAAGCTCTTTTATCTATTCTTTCCGCAGGACAGTGTGCCAGACATAATGACAGCGAGCACATTTAACCAGAAACAAAGGATCAATTTCGCCAAGTGATTTAATACAGGCAATCAGAGTCTCGGCAAGCATACTAATTATGCGCATAGTCTGTTTGATGGGTGGTTGGCAGAGGGGGCAGATGTGAGCAAGTGTTGGATTTGTTTCATACAAGGAGAAATCTTGTGACAGAATGCCCCCAGCGATTCCCACGCTTTACTCCCAACCCCGAGTTGCCAGTCCCCCACCTCCCGATCTTGTTGGCGCCCGGTGCCAACTTTTCACATCCCCACTTCTGAATCAAACATATTTAATGTTTCACAATAGCAACAAAATTTCCCAGGAATCCTTAATAAACATGATATTTAAATGTGTGCCTTTAAGACGTAATGTACAAGAATACTTTAGACATGAGAAGTGTACAAATATACATTTCCTTTTTGTGTAAAATGGCATATTTTGGCCTTCTTTGGTAAAAAAAATATTCCGGTGATTACGAACAGACGTATCCGCATTCACCCAGCACATAAACAGTACTCTTGTTCCTTGGAAGACGCTCAATTAATCCGCATATGACAGGCTGAGCGAGCCCCTCCTTCTTTTTTTTTTTTTTTTAATTAACGTTGAATTAAAATGAATTGGCAGGATGCCGGAAAGCAGGCACACAGCTTTGAAGATTGCCATCGCATAATGAGTCGCTCTTTCCTTTTTTTAACACTTTGTGATCCTCATTTCCCCACTCCCTGTTCTCCGCTGCCAGTGTGCCTTAGCGATTTAATGATATGCAAATGAAATATGCATAAAACCATTCTGCTGTACGATGATTAAGCGCTGAGGACATTAGCAGGTGCCCCTGCCATAGGCTCTCTTGTTGTCTCTTCTCCATTTCGCTTCGCCCGCAAACGCCACTCTATAACAAACCTCAACACTAATAACAGCAGAAAACTAACCATTTTAATAATGACGGTAATATCCAATCGGCAGAAATTTAATCCCGTTCAGCGTTTGTCTCGCCCATGTTTTGTAATATCCACATCCAGGGAAAGCAGAGGTCCTTGGCATTTGAAGGATTTGGCTGCAGTGAGCAGGGAGAGAGGAGGAACATGCTGGGTTTTCCTGGGGAGGACTTGGGAGAGACTAGCATAGCCAAGCATTGCAGTTGCTTTTCTCTGCTTGTTTGCATGTGGTATTATGTGTATGTTGGCTCACAAAGAAGGAAAATATTCTCCCTTTCTTTTTCTTCTGCCTCTCCCTCTCCCCCCCTCTCCCTCCTTGTTTCTGCCAGCCAGTTTTTTTTGCTCCTTTTTTTTTTTTGTAATCCATTTGTATAATGAGGACGAGACGCAATTAACTTTCCCCGTGGAATTAAAATAAAAGACAGATCATCCAAACCTCATTAGCTCCAAACGATTATATCCACACGTGTTCCGCGGCGACAATTAAAAAAAAAAAAAAAAAAAATACACACAACAAGAATTATGAATTAAAGCACTAATCGCGACAAACACTTAATCGATCGTTTTGACGATGCCCCAAAAGATGCCACCATTGCCCAGCCTGTCCTTCCTGTTGGCAGCTTTGGTTCTGTCATCTTGGTGGTTATGCCAAGGCAGTGTAGGAAGCACAAAGATCTTATAATCCCTCCCTTTGGATGACTTCTTCAATTATTCATATTCCACAACCGTGCCCCTTTGTCCAACAAAATTGAGAGGCATGAGAACTGCAAGTAAAAGTTTGGAGTATCCACTCGTAATTAGCGAATGCTGATGAGCCTCCTTCCCCCGCGCTAATTGCCGTTTTAATTTTCGCCATGCATTTTAATCAGTTAAAACGAACTTAAGCAAATCATCCGTTCTCGCCGGTTGCATCGCCGCCCGTAGTTGGCTGTGTGCCCGATGCCCATCGTCTTTGCGGAACCGGGGCGACGTTCCTCCTCCGAATCCTGCAGGTACCAGCTCTCAGAAAGGGCTACTACTTCTGTGGTCGATTTATACATCTAAAACATAAACAAAATGAACGGGAGGAGTTTGCCATTTTCTTGATTGGGTGGCAAAGAGGGGGCATGCAAAATAGTGGGGGGTGCCAAAAACGTTCCCACAGCCCCCCTGCCCCATTTGGCAGAGTTACAGGCAGGCTGGTCTGGAGGTTACCGCCTCCCCAAAGAGTCTGATGGTGTGATTCTGTGCCCCCTCCATCAGGTTCCTGCTTGGCTGTTGTGGGTGGCACCCCTCTTGTCTCTTGTCTCCCATACGGGTTGATGGCGTAAAGAATCTACAGTCTTAGCCATTCATCTCCCTGGCGATTGCTGTGAATGTAGATAAATTGCACACGCCTGCCTCCTCCTTCCCTCTCTGGCATAGCCTTGCTTGCTGCTGAAGTTGAGTTTCATACTTCTTGTATTTTGTCGTCTTATTTTGCTTTTAAAAAAGTAGATCTTGAGGTACACCTGGAAAAGTCTACGTAGCGGAGAAAAAAAAACACTTTTCTTTGTTGATCAAATTAAAACGATTAGCGTGCCGTTAAGAGAATGTGCATGAATTAATCCCCATCTGGTTAGTTGATTATAATTTTATGTGCTGGCTCATTAGTATGCATCCTCATGTTTGCTGAATCTCTTTCTTGTCCCTTTTTGTGTTTAGCTTTTGTAAACAGCTCCTGTTCTGCCGTTGGCACCGTCCCCCAGGTCCTCTCGTGTTGAAAGGCGATTGGCAGATTGGCAGCATCTGACGCCGCAATGCCCGTGGTAGACATTCTTCACTGCATTGGTTGGCAGGCGGTTGACAAGAGGTGGTTCATATAGACCAAAATTAAGTAGTAAAGGGAACAGGGCTGGCACAAAAAGACGAACACCTCCCTTTTTTCGTATAACAGCTTGCTGATAAAATTGTGTTTTGTCTTGTTTTTCTTGCGCCAATTTGTTTTCATTCACAGCCGCCTCGTTGCCTTATTGAATCCGTCGCGCTAATTAGCTGTGCAAACTTTTCTGTTTAATTAGTCAACAAAAGCACCACCGTTGTCTTTGTTTGTTCTTGATTCCAGTTATCTTTGCCAACTCGACCATGTCGGGCACGTGCATGTTCACCTTTTCCATCTTTCCACAACAGATGCCACTGCAGCGATCCTGGCATGCCGTTCAACAAAAAAACGCCATGGCATCTTCAGAAAACATATCGCCGTGGATCGTAGATGTTGAAATGTGCCACATGTATCCACCTGGTGTCTGCGGCATGGTTGGCAGCAAAGAAGTTGGCATGGCATCTGCTGCCTGGCTGGCAGACTGCCTGCTTGGCACAGGAAAATGCGCTGCAGGAGAGAAGAAAGCGAGGAAGAGAGAGGGAGGCGCTTCCTCATGCCCCGCCTCCAATGCCAGTCGGTGGACAGCGCCACAATTGCCATTTTCCCCATAAAAGTCTGGATACACTTTATACCTTTAGAGTCCCATGGGGTAGTGTGGTTTAAAGCGACTGCCGTTGGCATCCATTGCGATGGCGTGCAAGGAATTTATACCGCTTATGCCGTCTCTGTCGCTCCGATGCCAGGCAGGCATTATTGACTTCTTCCCGTCTTTAAATTCCGCACTGAACGTCACCGACATTCCGTAATCAAAAGCAGCAGATGGTATTCCCCTCCTTTTCCTGTTCGCTTTGAGTTGAGGTTTAGCCTCGTACTCAAAAACCCCCACCAGCAATCCTACTTTTAGTATTAGTTGTATACACTTCTCTAAAAAAAATATGACCCTTCTCCTTTGCCAAAACGAGCCAAATGGCGTTGGGTCTTCATGTTTTTTTTTTCTCTTGTCTACCCGCCTCCCCCCCCCAAGACCGAGCGCCAGTCCGCCTTGGCGCTGCCACTGAGTGGATGGCACCGTGCCAGCTTTTCACTGCCACAATCCGCATTCGCAGCTTGTTTCTCCTGCTCGCCCATCCCCTATCCTCTTCTCGTCTTTTCGCACCCTCCCCTCCATCGCTTTCAGCTCTGCCAGCACATCCCCCTGCCGCCCCCCCAACTTTGTTCCATAAGCCTGACATTAATTAACATACGGGTTAATTGATTCTAAGAGCTGATGAATTGCTCATAACATCTGTCGTAGGCTGGCTACCCCGCTGCCCGCACCAAAGCGCCATTACCGTGGCATTGCCCGCTTGTCTACTTTGCCCTTCCCTCCATGGAGGTGCTCAAAGCCCTGCAGCCCAGCATTTGAGATGAAGTTCCCTTGCTCTTCTGTACGCTGGGAAGGAGGCTGTTTATTGGACTATAGCTGATCGTAGTTGACGTTTGCCATCTGATTTCTGCGCAGAATGTTGCATGGCATTTTGTTACAAATAATCAAAGTCCCCCTTGTAACCACCTCCCACCTTTTTTCTCCCTCTAAGTCACCCATTCATACTGTCTTTTCCTGATCCACTAAAATCTTATCTGTCTCCCTGAAAACTTTTGTCTTTATTTTGTTCTAATTTGAGGTATATTTTATAATGTGTGATGAATGTGCCGTTTATTTTAACCACCGTTGTGAACTTATTATCTGCTCTTAATTATTTTCTGTCTTATGTGAGCGCCATTACAAACGTTTCTTCAGTTTACTGCCGAATTAACGGTGTCGGTCATATTTGATTAAGCAATTATCGAAAGTGTAATTATCAATTATTTTTGCACAAATTGCATCTCCGCTCTTTTTTTGTGTGTGCGTGTGTGTGTTGCTCTATTTGGAGCTGACGAGGCTAAAAACATGAAGCTGTTTTGAATTATTTAATCATGTGATTTTCCTCTCAACTCAGTCTCCTCTCTGCAATTAATTAGTCTACGGCAGTACTCACATACAAACGATATCACAGACTCGTTGAGATGTGCGTTAGCGGTTCGCCACATCTTATTTTTGTGCGCAGTATTATTTGTTATTCTTAATCACATCATTTTATCAGAATTTGAAACTCTGGTAGATCAAGTTTTGACTTGCCTCACATTGTCTGTGTTCCATGGCAAGTATTGCCCTGCATTTTTTTTTCTGGAAAGCATCGTGTTTGTGTTTTGGGGCACTGGCACAAACGGCTCCGGGAAAGCTCAATGCGACATTCTTTCCACTTTCTCGTCTTTTGCTTTTTTTCATTATTAAATAAAAAGGAGCACAAGGCTTCGCAGGCAACAAGAGGAATCCATTATGCAAATTGCCTGTTATTTGCATAATGTCTTATGCCAGGAATATGCAAATGAAGCATATAATTTATGAGTGCCTGCATCTGTCTCAGAGTGTTCCCATAAGTTACAATGAGAAGATTTATTTAGATTTTTTTGTTTTGTTTTTATTTCTCTCTTCTTCTCAAACTGGCAAAGATGACAAGCACCATACCCACAAAAAACAAGCACAAAGTGCGTTCTCACAGGCTGTGTACCATGAAAGACTGAGAAAACTTGGCAGCTGGTGGCTAGGAGACAGGGGAGGGGACGTGTGGATGGCAGATACGGGGAAACTGGCACAATAAATCGCTTCTCAAAAGAGAGGGAGCAGAAGGCACTTTCCTAAAACAATTGAACGCGTTAGCGCGACGAAAAGAAAGGCAAATGCAAATGTCAACAATCCTCATTTAGGGGGAAGTTGGAAGTTCCCTGCTGTCCCCCACACTCCTGGGTGCCGTCCTGCCCACTTGGCTGGGCGTGTGCCCCTCTGAGGAGCTGCCAGCTCTGCCTCTTTCCCCACAGGAGTGTCTGCGGAGTCATTCGTGATGTTGGCTGCGTAATGCAGCTTAGCTAGAGAGAGGGAGAGAGAGAGGGATGTAGAGAGAAGCTTCATGAGGAAATGTAAATGCATGAGTACGTAAGTATGTGAGAGCACGGGCTCTTCCAGCACCCAGGAATGCCAATGCCGCCTTGGCCAGCACAGCGTCGGCGAGATCGGGACCATCGGCATCGTTGTTGTCGTCGGACGTGCCCTGCTGTCTGTGATCTTGTTAATTCCACCCGTTCTTACCTTTTGTGTTTGGCTTCTGTTAAACAACGGCCTGCTTTGCATACTTGATCTCTCCTTAATGTGACACATTGAGACAAAGCAAAGGGAGGGTGTGTGGTACAGGGAAGAAACTGTCTTTTCTTTTTTGTCTTTTTTTGGTACAATCGACTGGAGAAGTGATAATCATGTTCTTCGCAAGGCCTCCGATTGAAGCCAACATCCTTCGGATGTTTTTTCTCACTTGACATCAAGTCAGGATTCGTCAGGACAACTTCAGGATTTTGCCCGTATGTTGTTTTTGGAACTATTTCCTTTTGGATTGAGATGAAGTTGGCATGACTTTGGACTTGCTCACCCGGATTACTCTTTGCTCTCTATCATTTCTGTAATATTTCCATAGAATTATACAGCCAGTTGTGTGCTGAACTGCTTTCAGAGCCCATTGTACCCTACGTGACTGCTAAGACTGATGATCCAGAGGTCGTGTGGCAGTCTGGCAACCCCTCGGAGGAGTTGTGTGGGCATCTGGAGGGGTATGAGAGGATACTCGGAGCCTGAGAGAACGGGGCTGAAGCTGTTGGTTTCAGAGCGATCTGCTGGCTGTGGCGCTGTGCCTCGTCAGGTCTCCTGCTCTAAGATTCTGAGAGCCGTTGTTAATTAATGCGCCAAGATCATTATCTGCATTCGTTTCGTTCGCCTGGAAATTTTTGCTTGAAGATATGAGTTCGTTTGGGTCGTGAATATTAGCGTAATGTAATTGGGAGCTCTGTAATTTTTTTTAATAGCAATTCCTTTTCTTTACATTGCCGTTAAGCCTTCATCTTAATTATGCAGAGCAGACATTTCATTATTCGCTTGCATACTGATGAGATTCATGGAGTTTTTTTTTTCACAGGCGTTTCTTCCACTAATGGGTTAAGAGATTTGTATTTTTTTAAATAGATTTTTTTCCTTCTACTTTATTTACATTTTTCTTTTTGTAAATTTTTTTTTCTTTAAAGACCAGTTGAACTGAATTTTATTGAGTACAAGACATTTCTGAACTATAAAGCGGGATTCAAACAGAACCAAAATATTATGACTACTTACTTGCTCAACTATCAAGCTTTCTTATTTTGTTCTGTAAGCATACAGTATGTATCTTTATTTACTATTTCCTCATTTGTTGAACCAAAGAAAGACAAGTTTTAATGTAGTTTAATGTAGCTAAGAAAGGAGATCAAACGCATTTAAATACCTCACTTGACATTTGTTCTTTTTCCTTAACGATTACTGTCATTTCTAGAATTTAAAAAGAGAAAGACAACTCAAAAAGTTAAAGACAAATTTGTATGAATAAAAACACATGCTCATTTAACTCCAACATGAGTCAGCAGTTCATGAGAGTTCCTAAACTACCTTTTTGGTGGCAACCAAGAGGAGGAAAATTGGAGTTAGAGTTGCAATACATGGAATTAAACATTGTTTATCAACGATAAAAAAAGGTATTTGTTCGCTTTACTGAATATGCTATAAATTCTAAACTATAAATTTTAAATGCTAGATTTTTTAAATCGGCTAATAATTGCAAAAACGTACATAGTTCTAACAATGTATTTTATAATTAAAATTGGTTTATTTTATTTTATTGTGATAAAAAGGATCATTGCATACTAACTTACTGAATTGATATTGTTTGAGTAGAACTAGACACAAATATTTTTCTAGTGCAAAGATGGAAACATTCTTTTTGATGTATATCATGATATATCAAGAAATTACGTTATCCTTAAAATGGACTGCATGAAAACAATACACTCTACAGAAAATGGTACTACGTGCTTGTGGAAATTAGCGGAACGCTGTATAATTGTTCAGTAATTACAATTCATTTTTTAACACTGCTGTTAAGCCGTCGTCTTTCTGTAATTATGCAAAGCAGACAGTTCATTATTTGCTTGCATATTAATGAAGCCATTCAGTCAAACTTCTTCTAGAAAGATGAACATGCTTTATAAAATGACCGCCCTGTAATACATTAGTTCTAGATTAGAGTTTCATGAAAATAGGTACCCTCTAAATCAATAATGTAAATAAAATCATAAAAAATCATAAAAAAATCACTAATTTAAAAATGGACTTCTTCACTTTGAAATGTATTCTTATTTTATTGCTTTTATGATTTTTTGTGTTGCTTATTTGCTTGACTGCGACTGCGATCAGAAGACACTAATAAAGATGATTGGTAAGATGAGAGGACTCATACCAGCACCACTCGGTTTAATTGCAGTTTATCATCAGTAATTAATTTTTATTTTATGTAATTTAGTTGACCACAGTCAGCTGGGCTTCACATTTAACAGTTTTCTGTATTTAAGAGGTACACTTAAATAGCTTAATTTAATATGGAGATGCCATTTCAAAACTGCAGATTTCAAAATTAAAAAAGTGTTAGTTTTATCAGCACTGAAAGCACGGTTTTATGTCAGTTGTGCACTGAATGTGTGCAACCTTCGTTTGAATCAGACTGGTGTCATTTTTATGTTTTTTATGAAAAATAATAAAAACATACTGAATTGATTCAGTTGTTCAGCCTTACACTGTTGGCACAAATCAGTTTATGGTAAGCAGTTGCTTAGTTAAAATCATTGCACATTTCACATTGTAGCTTGTGATTGACAATGATGGCTCCACTACTTCAAAATTTATTATGCTTTTAAAAATAATATTTATGAATAACAGATTATGGTTTTATGATTTTAAACGCTGAATAACAAGCTTGGACAACATTTGCACAATTAGAAATGATTAATTCGATTCAATGATTCATTAATCTTTTTTACAGATATATATATATATATATATACACACACACACACACACACACACATTTATAAGTATAAATGCTGTAAACAATCCTAAATAAATAAAAAAGTTATATATTATATATATATATATATATATATATACCTGTTGTTGTTACAATAAGTATATATATATATATATATATATATATAGTTTATATAGTAATACAAACACATACAGGTATGAACAAATATAATATAAATGTATAAACATGTAAATATTTTAAAAATATGTACACATACATAAATAATATAGCCTAAACAAAATCTTTTTTTCTTTGTTTGACAGCACTAAGTCTGTCATTATATATGCTCTTTCCCTTTAATGAAAATAATGAATGTTAATCATAGATGTCCTTGGTCTCCATCATTTTGACCAACATAAGGGTGTCACGTAGTCTGTCTGTTTTAGTTTCGTTTTCACGTCTTCCTGTTTTGGTTTCATTTTGAGTTTCCAGCTGTAGTTCTTGTTGTGTATGTGTTTATTAGTTCATTAGCTCCCAGTCGTGTTTCACAGGTGTTTTTAGTTCTCCTCATGCTTGGTTATGTATTTATTGTCTGTGTCTTCTAGTCTCCCTCATCAGTCGTTAAATGTTACTCGCCATGTTTACATGTTCTAAAAGTTTGTTCATTAAAAGTTCCTTATGCTTTTAACACTCAACGACTCCTGCGTTCTCCATCTCTGCAAGGCACCGTAACAAAGGGTGAGCTAACTGAGCACAGAAAATGTCTTCTTTTATTCAGTGTCACAGATGTTAATGCGTCAAGTACAAGCTGGAAGAAGTCTTCTCAGAACCCTTGTGACAAACTATGTAGTGTCCTTTCATTTTGTTTTCCACTTTTACTGAATGAGTGAATGTGCAAAAAAAATAAATAAAAAATTCTAGTCAATGTCTGCTTTTATTCAGTCTTACAAATGTATATGTATAATGCGTCAAATACAAGATAAAAAGAAACCTCAGAACACTTGTGACCCATTATGTAGTGTCCTTTTGTTTTCCACATTTATAGAATTGATTCATGAATGTAAAAGATAATTTTATTAAAGCCATTTAGAGTCAGTGTTTAACAATAACTCATCTACTGTAGGTCTGAACTTTAATGTGCTCCATTCAGTTCCATTGGGCACTTGTGTGCTCTTTTATACCACTCAACAGTGAATGAGACCTGGTACTTGATTATACCCCGATCCACATGCGTTTCTTTGCATTCACTGTGCACCTTGACCTTGTGCTATATGTCACTTGGCTAGCATTTATTTCACAAGATGTGCTCTCTCATAAAACTGGCAATCCAGCTTCAGATGTGTGAAGGTTTTAGCATCCACAGAGCACAAAGACACAAATAGACCCAGGCTATGAATAATTGAGGTGGCCCTTGGAAAAGATGGCGATTGGTGCTCTGTGAAAGGACCTAGACGACTCTCTGTCATGGTAATCACACAAGTGACTATTCACGAGTAGATGGAGAGGAGCAGCTTGCGTCTTGTTTGATGATGTGGTAGTGTTCAGTGTGCTCCTCAGGTGTAGGGATGTACACAACTATTTTCAAATCAAGTTGTGGCTTTTGCACTTGTTGAGGTGTCTATCTGCATGTGTTTGGCTGTAGCGACAGTGCTTTAAAGCGATACATTTAAGGACGGAACTTCGAGACATATAGTATAAGTATTACTGCACAGTTTTAGCTGTTAGCATGCTAATTAAAGTGTTGCTACTAAATATAAACAACAAACTAGTCGGTTGATAGATGGCTAGTGTTTCTTTGGTAATGCGTAATATTGATTTGTTTCAAACTAAGCACATTGATAATACGTGCATACCTGTATACACAATACACTGTAGTTTCCATTTAAAATGAACACTAGAGGCGGTAACATTTACATTCCTTCCCACATATATTATTACTGAGGAGATTATTAATTAATGGACAATCAAGATAATGCATTGTTACCTCAAAATGCTTTTACTGTAGTACACCACTGTGCATGTGATGTGGAGCATTCGTGTATAAATCCCAATTGTAGATGCATCTCTGAACTGCTGCAGTAAGTATACCAATCAGTGTATTACATTGTTGCCAGGTTCACATTCAAACTGGGTTGATTTGTTTACATGGCCGAGGTTAGCCTACTTCATGTGAGTTATCGCTGACATTTAATTAGCCCCATTTAGCTAAACCTGGGCACTGATAAGCATCTGTCTTTTTCTCTCCATTAATAGTCGTCTGAGTTAGGATGGAAGCCATTCAGGATGCCGTACAGGAACAGCCCGAGCAGCCCAACATTAAAGTAAGTGTCACATACAGCATTTCCATGAAGCCTGAATCAGCCTTTTCTTAATCAGTAGTGTCTTAAATTAGCATGTTGCTAAGCTAGCAAGTTGATGGCTAAATTTGGAATAAAATATTAGCTTATTTGCTTGCTGATTTTGTAATAATGGTAGAAGTATAAGAAATACACTCAAACATTAAAGGAGAAGTTCACTTTCAAAAAAACTTTTGCTGATAATTTACTCACCACCATGTCATCCAAGATGTCCAT
>JAUCMT010000134.1:29805047-29825865 GCA_032357475.1 Enteromius thamalakanensis | reverse complement strand
TGTTTTAAGCAATGTACAACATGTATATATCTGTAAACAACTCAAAAAAAGTGTTTTAGGGTGTTGTGACCCTTTAACATTCTTGGAACCAGGCCGGTAAGTTATCTGTAAGTCAAAGTGGTAAAAGTACAGAGACCAATGGGCCGATGCTGGTGATGTGGATGATCGGATGAAGCCTTTCCTCCTTAATATACTAATTCATGCACTCGGTCTCTGGTTGGGACAAGGGGAATATTCTGCCATGAGGAGGTGATGTTCCAGGCAGGAGGTCAATGGCACAATCAGTAGAGCGGTGTGGTGGAAGTTGGTTGGCTTCTTTCTTACTAAAGGCTTTCAGAAAATCACGGTACTGCGCAGGAAGAGTGATGTGTCTGAGGTATCTTCGGGAGTGAGGTGTAAGCTGTAAATAATTCATCTTGGTGAAACACTGTTCTTGACATGACTGAGACCAGTGTGTGATTTGGTGCGTCTTCCAGGGAATGACTGGGCTGTTATATTCCAACCAGGGCAGACTGAGAATGAGCGGGTGATCAGAGGAACGGATGACATGAAGGCAAACCCGTTCTGAGTGAAGTAAGCTGGTTATGAGTGTGATTTCTTGGGTCTTGTTGGTGATCCTTCCTGACCCTATGGGTCGGTCATAGAGGGCTGCCACGGCCACATTGGGAGAACATGAAATGAGAGGAAGAGCATGTTTAGAGGCAAAATCCAGGTCAACAAAGTCCCCTGCCACCCAAGTCAATGAAAGCCTTGGTTTTAATCCGTTGATCATGAAAAACGAGTCAAACATCAATTTTAATGGCTGACGAGAGGGAAGTGGCACTCACCCGGTAAGTTCTGGAGTAGGCGGGCGGGCGGCTTCGTTCTGAGCGGTGGTAGCTGTGGTCAATGCCTGAATGGTGATGTCAGTTTCTCTAGTTGCTGTTGATAAGTAGCAAGGACAGAGGCTTAATGAGACATCTCACTCATGACCTGATAACTAGTCGCTGGATACTGTTGCTTTCACCTAGGCTCGATGTCATACATTGATCATTCTTCACTTACAGCACAGTGGGATTAAACTGAGTTCCCATAGTGTCTTAGCAGACGCAGTACGAGTGAAGTGTCGACAGGGAACGAATAAGCTACGTCCGTAACCCAGGTTCCCTGAGACACGGGAATGAGTACTGCGTTCCATGCTGCACTTTAAGTACCGTCGTTTCAGTCGAAGCCTGAAGTCCTGCGGCGAACCAGCCACTAGCGAATACGAGGCCATGAGATGCCACGGCCACGAGGGGCGTGCAAAATGTGGCCATGAAAGGCGATGCCAGGAGAGGCTTGCTAACTAGGCCGAGGAGGCCTAGGCCAAGACAGGCTTATGAATACTAGGCCGAGAGGGGCCACACCCCAAAAGAGGCGTGCTGGAGGCGGTCAAGAGAGGCTGAAGCCAAGAGAGGGTTGTTAACTAGGCTGAGGGAAGCCTAGGACAAGAGAGGCTTATGAATACTAGGCCAAGAGAGGCTTATGACTACGAGGCCAAGAGAGGGCATGCCAAGAGAGGCGAGCGAAGGTGGCCGAAGAAGACCGGCACCAAGAGTCTCTAGTAGTGCCGCGCGAGCGCAAGCTCCTGTTTCTTAGCGTGCGAGTGCCTCTCGCAGCGTCTATAGGCCAAATCATGCCATAGTCATGTCTTTCTTAAGTGCATTTGATTTAATCAGACAATTTATCAATTATAAAGCAGGATATTAGTTCAGATAAATATTTTTGTGAGGCAAATTGACGTATGCCGTTGCAAGAATTAGAAAAATTGGATAAAAGATGTTTAAATCTTTTCTGAGAAAACAGAACCGAGGAGATTCCTGTGTGTTGCAGGCAAAGCTGTAAAAGATAATAAATGCTAATCTGGGATCTCCCTGCGGGATGACTGTTGTCTTTGCACCTTAATTTATGACCCCCTCCTACCCCTCCTTCACAGAGGAATTGCAGTCACGCAGCTTCTCAGGAATGTGACCAGGAAGATTCATCAAAACTAAACATCATATCTTGAAGATATTGTTCTTTCAATGTCGTGTTTCATGTTTATTTAAAGGTATTAACGTGACTGGTACAATGGTCTAAAGTTCTCAGTAGTCATATACACCGTTGAAGAGATCCAACCTTATCACAAAAATTGGTAACTGACAAAAGGCTGTGAATGTAAAACTTAAGAATTAAAGATAAACTTAAACTTAAAGAACAAAGGTTAGAATATACTAGGCGCTTTTCTCTGCTGTAACAGGAAGCGAGACATGCAGCAATCCAGCCTCAAAATAGGCGGGTCCTTACATGGTCAACCTAAAAGCGGTCATCCGGCTACCAAGCAGACTTTTAGTCGTTAGATTGTTGAGACAATCATGATTTGCTACAAAGCCTCTGATCTCCCCTAGCCGATGGGAGTCAGAGCTCACTCCACAAGGCCTCAAAGGCCTACTTGGGAGGTGTCCCAGTCTCGGATATCTGCATTGGGATGGTCCACCCCTCCACTTTCGTCCAGTACTTCGGTCTTGACACCCGTATGACCCCGGGATCATCAGTCCTCTTGTCTTAGTGGTGTATGTTGAGACATAGACACAGGCCAGGGCTTTGAGGAACGTCTCCAGGTCATGTATGTAACCATGGTTCCTTGAGGAAATGAGACACTGTGTCTCGGTGCCATAACTCTGGCGCCCTCTGCCGGCGCAGTTCTTCATGAGAGATAAAAGCTAACGCTAGCTGTGCCGCATGTGCCATACTATACTCCCTAGTCTGACGTCACATGACGTCATGCCCTTCCATTGGACAGATTCTACAGCAGATTCAGAGCGTGTCACACAGAAGGCGTTCCCATAGCGTTTCTGGACGCAGTGTCTCGTTCCCTCATGGAACCATGGTTACAAACATAACTTGGAGACGGTAACACTTTACAATAAGGTATCATTTGTTAACTTTAGTTAATATATTAACTATAATAAAGAAAACAATAAACAACACATTTATTACAGTATTTATTTGTCTTTGTAAATGTTAGTTAATAAAAAAAATAATATATTAGTGCTCACAGTGCATAATATTATGCAACTTTATATTATATTATACAATATTAACAACTTTTGATTTTAATAATGCATGAGTAAATGCTGAAATTATTGTAGATGTATTGTTTATTCTTAGTTCTTGTTAACTAATGTTTATAAATAACGTTAAACTATTGAGCCATAATGTACAATGTTAGCAAATAATTTCACGGTAAACATGCACACCACATGTGATAAAGTCTCAAATTTCTATACCTCTTAATATTTCTATCACTTATAATGAAACATTAACGACAAGAGAAATATAATATAATGCAATATTAATATAATGACCAACCAACTGCACATAATCATTTCTTATATTGGTGTACAAATGGTAGTAGAGTTATGGATACATTAAATTAATAAATTCTCTAAACAAAAATAAATATTCAGCTTAGGTTTAGTTTAGTTTATTTATTAAGCACATTTACAACAGCCACAGGACTGACCAAAGTGTAAAGAAAAAGTGCAAATAGAAGCATCATCATAAAAAGAAAATTTAAAACAGAAACAAGGATAGGCAAAGTAACGCCTAGTAGGCCAATGAGAACAGATGGATTTTTAGAAGAGATTTAAAAGTAGTAAGACTAGGAGCCATTAGGATTTTAGTTGGCAAATCATTCCAAAGACGAGGCCCAATTACTGAGAAAGCATGGTCAGCTCAGCAGAGTTTGGAGTGTGGAATTAATAGAAGGTTTTGGTCACAGGAGTTCTCAGGGGGGCATATTGGTGAAGTAGTTCAGATAGATAACTGGGTACTTGTGTAATGTTTTAAAAACAAATAATACAATTTTAAAATGAATTCAGAATTGAACCGGAAACCAATGAACAGGGCATTAAAAAGCAATAAAAATCATTAAATTGATTTTGCGAAAAGGACTTAAATGGCATTAAAAAGCATTAAATTGTTTTATACGGTCATTAAAGCTGTCGAACTTCCTTTTGTTAAAGGAACTTATCTTGAATGTAGCCAGTATAATCAACAACTTTGATTGACTGCCAAGAAGTGTGATAAACATGGAACCGGTTTGGTACTTGCTTTCTGGCCGGTCCAAAATTGTGTGAAAAACATGGCTGGAGGATGAACAATTTAGGACTAGCGATGAGTACTGAATCTCGGTACTTATTCAGTAATGGTGCTAAGTTATAAAAGACAGAAGTATCGATAAGCTCTGACATGAACGGTTCTGCTATTGGTACTGCAGAAAAAAAATTATTTCTTATTTGTTGGTAAATAATAAATCCTTAGCATATTTTAACCTTTTATAATTTGCGATAATATTAAAGACAGTTTCTTGCACTTGTTATTGGCAATCTCACGCACTAAATGTCTGTTCCGCTGTAACTGTTAAACAGAGATCACGCTTAATAGAGACGATGACGGAGAGAACTGAACGATATAAGCAGTGGTTTTCAACTGGTTTGGTCTTAGGACCAACAGTGTCCCATGGTCCTCAAGCTGCGTCCCACTATATATATTAACATCTGGCATCTCATCTGACCGCAGACACTGAAATGGGACAGCTCGATTTAAACTGCATCTAAAAGAAGAAGGACTTTCATGCATGCCTTTAAAAAAAAAAAAAAAAGAAAACTTTGCATAAGAAAACATTTATAATTACTTATGCCAGAAGTCTTCCAAAATAATCACATCACATAAGGTCTTTCTAAATTAGTATAAATAATAATTTTATCAAATAAAATTAATATTTAAATAAATATTTAGAGTATTTTCTTTTGCAATTGCCTAAATGAATTTTAAACACAAAAATGCCTTTACAGTATCTTTACTGCATTTACAAATAGACAGGTAATAATAAAGTATGCTTACTAAGAAATAAAGCAGAGATAATAGCAAACGGGGGAAATTAAGATATATACAGCAGAGCTTACCTAAAAAATGTATTTGTAATGAAATACATTAACTTTTTTTTAGAGTAGATCTTTTGTAAACTTTTATTAATTTCAATCCTAAACACAGTTAACTCATTTATGTGAATGTGTCTAATAAAACAAACGTTCTAAAATTTTTTTTATTTTTTTTGTTTAGCTGCATTTACCAAAGCTGCAGTTAAAAACTGTTTGTCCTCTTGCAGCCTTCTTTATGTAACCACTGTCCATTATTTTACAGGAAAAATTATTTTAAATCAAAACAATAAAAATAAATAAGTCTCGTTAATTCTGTTCTTGTAAGGCATTCTCAGAGACATTCGGATCCATTTGCAGCTTTTTTAATGGGGATGGTCAAACAGGCAATGGTCGCAACACAGATAAACAGAAGTATCAGAGGCAGGCAGTAATCGTTGTCGAGAAGGCAGGCAGAAAGTCAGGGCAGGCAGCGAGAATTAAAAACCGAGAAATCATATAACGCTTAGTAATGACAACGTGGCAATCAAGACTTCGCATCAAATGATCGCGAGGCTCTCGTATTTATAGTCCATGGAATATGAAACACCTGTGAGTGGAGACGAGCAAGGTACGTGGATTATTAGAGTCCGGGTAGGAACGTTAGAACTTGGGAGATGGTTCCCACTGCTGAGTTCCAGAAAGAGCCACAGAGGTGCGGCTTGTGACAGAGCCCCTCCCTGCAAGCTGCTCCTGAAGCGAGATACCTGATGACGCCGAGGTCCTCCAGGAGGTCTGGGAGCTGGCGTGTTGGGGTAAGTTCTGTGGAAGGTCTCTTTCAGAGATGGGTCGAAAATGTCATGTGCGTTTACCCAGGACCTCTCTTCGGGGTCCGTAGCCCTCCCAGTCAACCAGGTACTGGAGTTGTCTGCCTCAGCGCCGGGAGTCCAGGATCTCATGGACCTGATAGATTTCCTCGCGGTCCGTGTTCAGGGGAGGGATGTCGGGTGCTGAAGCCTCATCTAGGTCCCTCTCCCCTTCGGGATCAGCAGCGGGTTTGAGAAGGGAGACATGAAATGTGGGTGAGATACGGTATTCAGAGGGTAAATCAAGACGGAATGAGACAGGCGTTATTTGTTTAATAATCTTGAAAGGACCCATGTACCTTGGACTCACTTTTCTGCATGGTAGTTGTAGTCGGAGGTCACGGGATCATAGCCAAACCCATTGTCCCGGTTCATACGGTGGGTTGGGGCGACGATGGCGATACGCTTGGTCTGTGAGTCGACGTATGGCGCTCTGTAGATGTACATGGGCAGTGTCCCAGGTTTGTTCACTTCGTCTTATCCAATGATCCACTGTGGGTAGGTCTGACGGTTCACCAGACCAGGGGAACAGGGGTGGTTGAAATCCCAGAACACATTGGAAGGGAGTTAGTTGAGTGGATGGTTTCCTCAATGAGTTGACTGCCCACAGGAGGTATTCACTCCAATCATGTTGGCATCATTATGGCAGTATGAACGTAGAAAACAAATGAGCTCTTGA
Organism: Enteromius thamalakanensis; assembly: GCA_032357475.1. NCBI lineage: Eukaryota > Metazoa > Chordata > Actinopteri > Cypriniformes > Cyprinidae > Enteromius > Enteromius thamalakanensis. The sequence goes on along the minus strand of JAUCMT010000134.1, from coordinate 29,819,401 downwards.
TTCAATCTTTCAGCCTGGCCATTAGACTCCAGGTGATATCCTGAAGTGAGGCCTTCCGTACTCTGGATCGAAACTGGGGCCCTCTGTCGGAGACAATGTCTTCGGGCAAGCCATAATAACAGAAGACCTGTTCCAACATGACTTGTGCCGTCTCCCAAGTGGTAGGCAGTTTAGTTAGTGGAACAAACCGACAGGCCTTGGAGAAAATAAAAACTTGTAAATAAAACACCAAGCCCCGCCCCACGACTGACAAAACTGTTTGCACGAGCAGGTGAGCGGTAAATCCATAAATTCCTCCAAGCTTTTGTCCTCATGACGGCTAGCAAGCTCCGTTTGGAGATCCTCTCGAAGACCACGTCTATACAGGGACATTAAGGGGTTGCTGTCCAAGGCGAGAGTACGAAACGTCAGAGTAAATTCGGCTGCGGAGGAATTCTCTTGTTTCAGGCTGAGCAGTTCGTCCCTGGCATCATGAATGATCAAAGACTTCTTGCGCTGTAGTTGCAACAGTGAGAGCTTGTATTGAATTGACTAACTCTCTAGTGAGTGACGTAAGCTCAGCGAGTTGCTGCTGGTGAGAGGCCAGAACCGAAGCTTGACGTGAAACTTCACCACTTGATGCATTGCTACTGGATCCTGTTGTGGCGAAGTCTTCTGTAAGGACAGAGACATTCGGATCCATTTGCAGCTTTTTTAATGGGGATGGTCAAACAGGCAATGGTCCGGGTAGGAACGTTAGAACTCGGGAGATGGTTCCCGCAGAGGTGCGGCTTGGGACAGTTGTCAATTAGTTTTTGTGTTATATATTTTTTTATATATATTTTATTTATTCGCTCCGCTTAATTCGCGCCGCAGGATGTCTATTCGCGTCTTTGCATTGACTTAACATGTAAATCACTCGCGCTTGGCGCTTCATTCGCGTCCGGTGTTAACGCACCTTAAGGGAATCCTGCGGATCCATACGTTTATTGGAGACACACACACAGAGCAAAGTCACAGGCTTATCAATTATCAATGGCAAGCGGGGATATCAGAGACAATGGCAAGAGAATAATCCTAAATTCGTTGCGTGAGTCAGGCGATGAAGCGAACAGGGGCGAGGCAGGAGCAAGAGTCCGAGGGCAGGCTGGGGTCTAGATCCAGAAAGGCAGGGAAACACTGAGGGAACACAAGAAAACACGGATAACATGACAACGAGGAAAACAGTACATCCAAACATTGACGAGCGAATTCATAATAAAAGACAGGTGCTTAAATACAAGAAAAAGGGGCGGAGAAACAGATGAGTGACCATGACAACTAACAAGATGGGTGGATGCATGAATAAACAACCGAGACAACAGACAAGGTGGGTGGAGACATGAGTTCATTGATAAAGTCCGGGCATTAAAACAGATACATGAAACACAGAAAATCAGAGGGGTGCTGGAGTGCCATCCAGTCCTTTGCTGGCGACTCCAGCTTGTCATTACACGGAGTCACCTGATCCATTTTTTTTTCATAGAAATTTGCCATAATAAAGAGAGTTACAATAATCAAGGCGGTATGTAATAAAAGCATGAATGGCCATTTCCAGTGAGGAAAGGTTTAATTTTTGCAAGCGTGCGGAGCTGATAAAAGCTAGAACCGATCACTGTAGAGATTTGCTTATCAAACTTTAATAAGTCATCTAACAAGACACCCAACTTCCGAGCCTATGAGGACCTGAAAGCTGATAAATGTCTGAGATCAAAGTAAGGGGCCTTCGTGTATTCCGAAGGGCCGAAAACTATCACCTCAGTTTTCTTTTCATTTAGAGATAAGAAGTTTTGAGATACCCAAGATCCCTAAATCTAAGTAAGATATTAGAGCATTCATGGCCTTAGACTTTTTTTTTTTAAAAGTCAAGTACATTTGTGTGTCATCAGCATAAAAGTGAAATGATACCCCATGTTTACTAAAAATAGAGCCTAGAGGTAACATGTACAGTGAAATTAGCAATGGAGCCAACACAGAGCCTTAAGGAAGACCACAAAAGTCCACAAGAAAAAAGTCTACTAGCCTAACCACATATTTTCTATCAGATAAAAATGAATGAAACCACTTTAAAACTGTTCAAGAAAAACCCACCCAAGGCTCTAGTCTGTTTAGTAATACTGAATTATTGATAGTGTCCTAGGCAGCTGAAAAGTCTAAAAGAACAAGGACCACAGAATCTCCTGTATCAGTGGCTAAAAAGATTTCATTTAGCACTCTTGTCACGTTTTATAGTTCTGTTTAAGTTTGTGTTTTTGTATTCTTGATTTAATTTCGTTTTCATGTCTTCCTGTTTTGGTTTCATTTTGGTATTGATTTCCTGTTTTCCCATATTTGGTTGTTCCTGTCATTATGTCATTAGTAGTTTGATTTGTGTCTCTCACCTGTCCTAAGTTCTCCCTAATGTCCTCTAGTTTAAAAGCCAGTTCAGTTTGTCTTGTCCTTTGTCGGTTAATAATGTTATTTGTCGTCTGCGGTTGTGAAAACCTTACCTGTCTGTATTTCTGCCCGTGGAAGATTAAATATATTGCATTTGTTTAAACGTTGATTCAGCCTTCTTGATTCACCAAGGGTGGACCGTGACAGAATAACCGACCTGTTACCAAAACTGAAGGAAGAGGATGATTTTGCCGGAGGAGATTATCTGCCGCCTCCTCAATGGGCTCACACCTCTTCCCGGTCCTGACGAGCAACGGCCAGGAGGCCTTACTCCCTTGACCAGCTCAGGGACTTTAGTTCTTAGTTTACGGCCGGGAGAGCCGATGTTTGACTCTGATCTAGTCCCTAGTTTACTGCCGGGAGAGCAGTTTCCTGATCCTAGTATGGTCCCTAGTTTACGTCCGGGAGTGCCGTCTAATAAGCCTGTTCCTGCCCCCAGAGTGAAACCAACGCCACTACCTGCCACACTGCCAGAGCCAATGGCAGAGGAGGACCCGCTGCCGTGGCCCGACCCACCAGAGCCCACAGTGGATGAGGACCTACCGCCTTGGCCAGAGATTGCACCTGAGCACGCTGCACCTGAACGCGCAACGCCAGTGTCTGCACCAGAGCGCGCAACGCCAGTGTCTGCACCAAAGCGCGCAACGCCAGTGTCTGCACCAGAGCGCGCAAAGCCAGTGTCTGCACCCGAGCATGCAATGCCAGTGTCTGCGCCCGAGCACGCAACGCCTTCACCAGCACCTGAGCGCGCATCACCTTCACCAGCACCTGAGCGCGCAACACTTTCACCAGCACCTTCGCCTGAGCGCGCACACAGACTAAATTCCCGCCCTCCCACCCATTTCAACGTGCTGCCTCATCGTCGGATGACAGCCCTGCTCACCCTCAACTCACTGTCCAGTCAGAGCGAGCCACGCAGAACTGTCATCCTCCGACAACATCCGGCTCGGGGTACTCCCTAACTCTTCCTCCAGCCGCCGATACCAGCACTCCACCTCGGTCCTCTGACCCGCCAGCTTCGTTATGGACCTTGGCTCCTGTCTCTTCTTCGAGGCTCGTCCAACCTCTAGCTCCGCTGAGCTCAGTCGTTCCCCCGACTCCGCCATGGTCGGTCGAGGTCCGTCCGCCGCCTCTGGACTCCATCACTGCGGCTGCGCCTCGTGGCTCCGTCCTGCCGGCTTTGTCGGACCCCTTCCTTCCTCCGGCTCCGCCTCGGTCCTCCCTCACTCCAGCTCCACCGTGGCCTCCCGAAGCCCCTCATCCGTGTCGGTCGCCAGCGCCACTCACTCCGCCTTGGCCCTCCGGACCTCCAGTGTCGGCTGGACTTATCGGCCTTCTGTCGACTCCCCCGACTCCAGGCTCCTCGCCGGAATGGAGCATAAAGAACCACCCCCCCTCCCACATTCTGTATGTATTCTTGTTTTCACGGCGCGAGGACGCGCCTTTCCGGAGGGGGGTGTAATGTCACGTTTTATGTTTGTATAGTTCTGTTTAAGTCTGTGTATTTGTATTCTTGATTTAGTTTCGTTTTCATGTCTTCCTGTTTTGGTTTCGTTTTGGTATTTAGTTCCTGTTTGCCCTTATTTGGAGTTCCTGTCATTATGTCTTGATTAGTTTGATTTGTATCCACCTGTGTTTCTCACCTGTCCTAAGTTCTCCCTAATGTCTTCCTGTTTAAAAGCCCATTCAGTTTGTCTTGTTTTTTGTTGGATTATTAACGTTACTTTGAGTCAGTGTTGTAAACCTTATGTTCTACGAGAGTTCTTTATTAAAATCACATATATATATTCCTGGTCCTGTCTTCGTCTGCCTGCTCCAACACGACACCGTGACACTTCTAAACAGAATGTTTTCATTTTTTGGCATTTCCAATTAAACTGTATATTTGTCAAGTGAGGAAAAAATATGTTTTATACCACTTTTAAAGCCGAACTCTTGGTAGGTGGATGCCAAATGAAAAAAAAAAAATTATTGTGTCTTCCTCTGTGTCGTTATTGTAATAGTTATGCTCTAAATTGCTGCACAGTTCACTATTGTCATAGAATTAGAACTGTTTTTAAAACCTTTTTTATCGTCCTTAGTGTTAACAGGCCTGAAGTCAAGTTAGTTTTGAGGGAGTCTATTCAAATATTCAAAATAAAGTACATACGCATAACCAGGCCCACTATTGTCATAGTTAGTCTGCATCTGAAAAAGTTCTACATTATGAATAGATTCTGTCACAAGCAATGATTTTCTTGGTCTTGGTAATGATCTTGACGCTGTCAACACTCTACCAAGGACATATATAAATTACCAGCAGTGCAAAATAGTACATTGTTCTGCTCCACAGTAGCTTACCTTAAGTTTATTTATTTATTTTTTTACTAATATAAGATGTGTATAATGTAGACTAATTTAATAATTACTGTCAAGGTTAAGTGTTTCAGGAAGAAAAAACCTCAAAACTTGCAGACATGAAGTAAACATAACCAAATCAGTCTTGCATTGGCACTCATAGCATAACAAATCACTGATGAGTCTTCTTTGAAGCACAGCTATATCCCAACTCTTTTATCCTCCATCCTGTTTCCACTGTCCATATTTCTTTAATAGTGTTTATCTGAAATAACCATGGCCAGCTGCCTGCTTAAGCCAAATCAGTCCAAAGAAGGAGAAGACGGAAAGGCCAAATGAATTCCATCCACACAGAGGGCAGAGAGACAGAAAGTGCATAGCAATGCAGTTTGGACAGCAGGCAGGAGGAGATGGGATGCTAATAAGATCACAGAGAGATGGGGAGCTCAGGCCCCTGGGAAAGGTATAAAGGTGTTGTCTGCGCATTACAAAAAAGGACTAGCTGAAAAAATAATGATGCCTGCCCTTAAGGTTTATTAATAATCAGAGGCAGGCTTTTTTGTCCAGAGGATTGTTATGGCGTGGAACCAGCACAAACCAAATCAGAGCGGATAGAGGAAAAAAAGCAAAAAATGGGAGTTGCTTTGATATGAGGCCTTTCCTTCCAGTACTGTATAGGTGTTTGGCTCAGCCGATGTGGACTCTCATTATCTGCACTCTCCTTTTACTCTTAATGGAATACTCAGATGGTAGGCTACGGCGGCTCACGTTTGGCATGTTTTTCCTTCCAGACAATGCCCTTCCTCTAACAAAGGTGCACAGGAGCAGTACTTTGTAAGAGTACCTGAACAGGGCCTGCTCGTCCCCTGTGATAAAAGACCTGAAAGCTCTGTCTTGTTGCCCTCAGCCTAATTGGAAATTTATAGAATAGCTAATGAAATGAGAGACCTGGATGAAGCATGCAGTATTCGGTATCGTCCGTCAGGTCAGGCCAGTGCTGCATTGGCTTTATCATACTTCGGAAACCTTAAGTGGATAAGATCTCGGTTATGAAAGTGTAATGTGATTATAACGCAACAATGTGGAGTGCCAAATGCAGCAAGGAGAAACAAATACGTTCTTAAGCCCTGTGGGTGTGTGAAAGCCAACCGTCAGCAGTACCTCCACCTAACCATATGCATACGCTTCACGTTGAAGCTCACTTTCTCAATGTAAAGTGATGTCTAGAAGTGAACTATGTTAAACTTTCTCAGGGAATGTGCTTGGGAGCCATTGTGTTCAATCCTGCAAGGAAGTTACTATTAATTCTGAAGACTTTAAATTACTTGATCAGGTGTCTTAAGTTTGTAAAGTGAAAGTCATGTGACGTAATTGCCAAGTATAGAGATACTCAGAATGTGTGCTCTGAATTGAACTCGTCCAAGTGAGAGGGTTAGTTGTGGTATTGAAGGTAGAAGAGTGCGCTGGTCATTCATTGCACCCACCTACAATCCCTGAGACTTTACCTCGTAACCTTATGGATACAAGTACAACTCTCTAAACATTAGGCCATGATTACCCCACAGTCTTTGACCCTGCTTCTGAGGACTTGCTGTCCTGAGTTTAGCTACACCCCTAATCTAACACACCCGAACAAGCTAATCAAGAGCTTCAGATGTGATGAAGCAAGTTGAAAATTAACCTTTGCATACAGTCGTTTCCAAACTCCTGGAGCACAAGTGTGCTTCGATTTAGCTCCAACTTCCATTAACACACCTGCCTGGAAGTTTCTAGCATGTCCAGTAAGACCTTGTTTCTCTTGTTCAGCTGTGTTTAAATAGAGTTTGAAGTTTGGAACTTGTTTAGAGACACCTGACCTAGACTCTACAGAAGCCTGGCCTTCCAGGAGTAGGATTGGACTCTTCTGCAGTTCGTTGTAAGGGCAACAAACCCTGCTCCTGGAGGACTGCATAGTTTAGCTCCATCCCTAATGAAAGACACGCCACCCAGCTAGAGTTTGAGCTCTCCAAAAACAGATTTGGCTATCCCTGGTTTAAAATTGTTTTTTCAAGGCAAACAAGGACTGATCCTACATGTTCACCAAGTCAGAATAGGGTCCATTTATGGGAGCAGATATTATTCAGTTTATCTATATGGAGCAGCAGAAATCTGCTGTCATTGCTTCAGATTAATGGCATGGCGAATCAGACTTGAGTGCTTGAGTGGAAAACTTAGCTGGGAATGGTTTCAAACCAGGAAAGCAGTGAAATGCATTCTGGGTGGTTATCAGTTAGCCATGCAGCATTAAAAGGTTGACTGTGCCTGATGCAAAATGGAGCTAGTCAGCGACTGTCCCAATTTTAGCAAATCCCTGCTGCCTGATTGTCTCCTGAAGTGGCCTTGTGCTGCTTACATTTATTAATGGTCCACTAGAGGATTTATCTGATTATTGCCTTTATTTCTTTTTCTGCATGTTTTTTTGCTCTGTCTGGCTATCATTTATAATTTCCCAAACTGCATCCATTGCATCAGCTTGATTTAGACTGATCTGATGGAGTCAAAGTGCTTTTTTCATGGTAAATAGCTAATGTTTCAATGTCAAGGCATTAACGGCAAAATTGTGCCTGGTATATTTTCATTTGCTGACTATAACAGCCCCAGAATGTAGTCATTGTGTCCTACCCCACCCCCACCCCATATTCCCCTCTCTCTGTAGCTTTGATGTGTGCTACAGTATCAGTAAGCTACATCGCTAACACCCCTCTGCACCCCAAACCACTCCATGTCAGCACCTTTTGATGTAGCCTATGTGCACATCCAAATAGAATTTTTAACAAGCTGCCATTATCATTTTGATTTCTCCCTGAATGAAAAGAGTGACCTCTGGCATTTGTGCGGAGAGCGAGGTGGAAGAGGCAGTGCAGGGAGATATGGCTCATTGACATTAAAACCCAATGTTGTGTGTGCCGTTTCTGAGATTGTAGAATACTGTCACAGGACTGAAAAGAGATGACAGACTTTCAGATAAGGCCTCTGTGTTTATTCAGTGGGCTAAGCTAACACATGAGCTGTTTCTGATTTACACTTGGAAGAGAAAAGTAATTTCATGTAGATGAGTTCATTTGTAAGTTGTTGCTCTTAAAAAGAAAACTAGTCAAAGGGTTTGGTTAGGGTTAAGAGTTGAGATATTTTAAGGGTTAAGGATTTAAAGGCTTACTCTACCTAGGGCGGGATGATTTATTGCATGCTATATTCATGCGCATCTAGTCAGTAACCCTGCTGGAAAAAAACAGCATATGATGGTTAGGTAGGTTTTGAAGCTGGGATGCTGGTTTAAGCTGGTCCTTTGCTGGTTTATGCTGGTCCTTTGCCAGTACATGGGCAGCATAAGGTCCAGCGTGAACCAGCAAAGCACACGCATAAACCAGCTTAAACCAGCATCCCAGCTTCAAAACCAACCAGTAAATCTCCATTACCTGCTTTCAAATCAAGTGGCAGTTAATACACAGAGCTAACCTAGGCCCGCCCACTTCCTGTGACGCTACATTCTATTTCGCGAGCAAAGTCAGTCTGGACAAGCTGCCGTTTTAGAGCATTTCAGATTCTCAAAAAAGGGGGAACCTGTACCGAGCTGCAACAATCCTTTGACTTACTGCAGCTGTTTGAGAAAAGGTTTTTTCATGACAAGTTTTCTTAATTAAAAGTAATTAAAGTAAGGAAATACATTTTCCTACTGCTTTAATGAAGCTAGCTACAATTGGTTACGGTGGCTATACGGTGACGCATACGTCATCGGAATTAGTGAACTGATTGGTTGTAGATTCAACCAGTAGTATACAGAGGCATCTGATGGACGCAGGTTAAGCCCGCCTCCCAGAAGTAAGGCTTGGCCAGACTAAGCTCCTATGAGCTTTACAGTCGCGGAAGCCAGGCTACCACAGAGCTGTAGATCACTGACAAGCTACGCAATATCGTGTTCAATATCACAAACAAATTGCCTGAGAAACTGAATGCGATATTGCTTAGCTTGTCAGTGATGTACTACTCACTGTATTAACTGCTGCTCCATTTGAAAACAAGTGATGAAGATTTACTGCTAATCAAAAAACTGGGTTTATTAACGAGATGCGCGTTAATATCCCATGCAATATATTGCCCAGCCCTAACTCCACCTCAAAATGAACATTTTGTCATTAATTACTTACCCCTTTGTCTTTCCAAACTTGTAAAAGCTCAGTTTGTCTTCGGAACACAATAAATATTTTGGATGTAAACCTGGAGGCTTGTGACTGTCAAACATATGCCAAGCAATTGCCACTGTCAAAGTGCAGAAAAGCATGAAAGAAGTCATTGGCAGTTCTGTGTTAGACACAATGGAAAGATACATCTTGTATGTGATTTGACGCTTTGATTTGTACAAACAGCATATCTTTCTATTGCTTTTAACACAGCGTACAGTATGCACATACACAGGATGCTGTCCAAAATGGAACTATGTTGAGGTTACTTGATGAAATGTTGAATAAAGCTGTAATTTTAGTTTGCTTTCCATACAAAAAGTATACTTGTAGCTTCATAATGTTCTGGTTGAGCCTCTGATGGCAAACGGAGCATTCAGACAGTATCTTTCTTTTCTGCATCTTGACAGTGGCAATTGCCAGACACAAAACCCACTCTACCTTGTTGGAGGTGAGATACATAGGATATAATGTAATTCTGTACAAAAAAAGCTATTTGTAACGGCAGATTAAAAAGAAATCCCATGGCCCTAGCTGGACAAAGTACTTTACTCTTCTTTTCTCTTCCCCTCCATTTTTTTTCTTTCAGCTCCGCAGACAAAGTTGCAATTAGCATGCTAATGCCGACATCTGAACCTCAAAAGCTATAGAGTCAGTAGGAGGCTTTTCTGGGTGTCTGGAGATAACAAAGGACCTTTTACAAAAATCACTGCCATTTATTCTGAAATGCCTGATTCCTTCAAGATATGGATGTTTGGTTCTTATTAATCTTATTTCCTCAATACGCTTTTGAGGTTGTGTATGTGTGTTTATGGCTTGTTGTGGTTAATTAAGTTGCATACACTCCATTCTCCTTTGGGTAGAATTCAGTGGATCGTCCAGGGTTTTTTATGCATTTTACAGTCTGGAGTGGTTCATTTAGGAGTCCTACCTGGTTGTCTTTTCAAAGAGTTGAAGGATCAAAGGATCTCCTAATGCAAAGGTGCTGGGCACCAGCTAAGACCTGCGGTTCTAAGATGGATGGTCAGGTCAGAAATAATGAAGAGCGGATTATAGCCCTATTAACGTGACCTTGGAGTCCAGACGTAAGTACTTACAAGAAACAAAGAAATGTGTGCAGTGCTAAAATTGAAAAAGAAAATTGGCCTTGATTATGCAGGCAAAGGGAAACAAAAGGTGTGAAAGGTGCCCTGCTAGTATAAGGGGTCTTCTGAGATCAAAGCAGCTGGGGCCCAGTCTTTTCTGAGCCCTCTTGTTCTTACTGTTGGTTTGTAAGGGTCAGAAATAATGAAAATACAAGCAGAGCTTTTCACTTCAATGTCCTGCACTAGACCTTTAGTGCTGGCAGACTAGAGGATGTTCATTCAAAGTCCTGCTGTTTATCTACACTGTAAAAAAAAAATCCCGTAAAATAACGGCCCGTAAAAATAACAGGAAAAGTCTGTAAAATTACAGGTTTTTTTTACAGTGCATGTAATTTTACACTTTTCCACAGTATTTCAGAAATACGGGGAAAAAACGTACAAAATAACAGGAAAAGTCTGTAAAATTACTTTTTTTTTCTAAAATTTTTTTTTTTTTACAGTGTACCACTAAGGATTGTGGTGTATTTTCCGTGGTGCTTGCTGTTATTCAGTACATTTTTTGAGATTTTATTTTTATGGTTCTGTACTCTTATGGATTGCCAACAATTGTCTCAGCTGTTTTGAATTGTATTAAGAAATTTAAAATGTAACTTCTGAGACACATGCAATATCATATATTTTAAAAGGATATTTTGGACAAAAATGAAGTAGTAGCAGTAGCGTTGTGCTATAAGCTACATTTTCACTTTTCACTCATGTTTCAGTTAATATCTGTAACCTTCGCTTCATAAGCCATGGATCACGATCTTCTGTGGATTTTAATACAACAGTCTAAACACAATAAAATCTCGATTAGATCATTCAACAGTTTACAAAATAGGCCCTTCTGTTTATTGCTCTCAAATGAGTTCTCTCGCTTAGCAACGTCAGATGTTCAGTCTGATGGAAGACAGTGCCTGGAGAAATTGATTTCCTTACCCTTCGGTATCACAATCTGATTTATCAGGGCACATTTCAGATGTTCATTAAAACATCTTTATGTGTGTTATCTAAGATTTTCCTCACTGATGTGCCCACTTATGCTCTTTGTGATACGAGATAGGCTCTGCATCGCTTCAAGTTCTGGTAGGACTACTTTGACCTTTTAGATTTTTCTTTTGTAACAGGATACTTACAGTTCACCGTGGGATTGTTGCTTACGAGTTGAATCCTATTGTGTCTTCTCACTTCTGCTGCACCTCTCACAGTATCTCATATTGTTAGCCGCAATTGCAGAGGCCAATTTACTAGTGGAAAATGGATTCATACAATCCCTGGAGTTCACTTACAAGTACCACCATGATACACTCTCAAACAATTCTATACGACTGATATGTGATGCATCACAGGATGGTGCCATATCTCTCGTATTAATGCATTGACATCATATGTGGAGTTTTGAGAAGGTGTTGGTGTTCCTCGTCGACTTTGTTAAGTGTTAAGAATCAGAAAGATCAAATGGGTTTTATATCTATCCTTTCTGTCCTTTTTTCTGATATATTGTAGGCTACACCACCAGTCAAAAGTTTGAATTAAGGTTTTTGAAAGAAATCTTATAGGCTGCATTTATTTGATTAAAATACAGTTAAAAGATATATATAATATAATATAATATAATATATTTATTTTTTTCTTTGTGTTTTTTTTTTTTTTTGAGTTTTTTGAGTTTTTTGTGCTTAATATCTACCTTAATACTGGCGTTAGAAATATAAGTGTAGAGCCCAAATAACTGTATTAATATATTTATATAATTTGTATATGTATAACATGTATATTTTTAATTTTGTACTTGGAGGTGCTGGTTCAAATCTGGTCTGTGTCTCTGACATCCCCCCTCCTTTTATTTTTTCCTGTCTTACAAAATACATAAAATAAGAAAAACCTTTGGGCTTCCACACAGTTGTTGTCGTTGTGGTGGTGGGTAGTTTTATGACATCTGTCATGGTAAACACACAAAATCTGAGTTTGATGGCATGACATTACCAGAGCTTTAGACATGTGTTTGGACATTTGTAGGTGATTTCTGCCCAACTTCTCACGTGCACATGCTTGTTAGGTTGAACATGTCCCCGCAGCAGTCACTGCTGAAACCGAGACCTCTTTTGTGTGATCTTGTGTGAACGACTGTGTCCGAGTGTTTGTTTTGACATTCTTAATATTTAATACCCTCACAAATAACCATGCAACTCAACACATAACAATCTTGGATAACAGTCTTTTGAAAGTCTTTTTTTAGGAAGATTTTACTAGTGGAACTGTTGTGTTTTTTTTTTATTTTTTTTTTTTTTTTATGTTATTTATTCCTGTGATGGCAAAACTTAATTTCCAGCAGTCAAAATTATCTAATGATCCTTCCAAAATTATTCTTCACATGCTGATTGTGTGTGATATTAAAAACACAAAATTCAATTAAGAATGTGTGTGTGTGTTTGTGCATGTTTATGTGGATTATGATGACACAAATTTGTATGATGGCATGGGTATGACATACTGTAGGTATTACAATATGAAGGTGAAGGTGAATTTCGGTGTCGCCGTAATTCAAAAGGCTTAAAAAACATACTAAATGGTGTGGGGTTTTTTTAAATCTAAAAATGCCTGTAGTTCCCTGTGAGGGGTAGGTTTAGGGTCAGTGTAGGGCAATACCACATACAGTCTGTACAGTATAAAAACCATTACAACTATGGAGAGTCCCCATAAATCACAAAAACCAACATGTGTGTATGTGTGTGTATTTGAAATTGTCATCTTTGTAAAAAAAAATGTACAACAATGTTTTTTATATAGTCCTTCTCCCCCTGCATGTGAGTGAGAGAGCAACTAATTTAGTGTGCTGAGCATCTCATTGACTTTTTAGGAGGTTCAGCGTGAGAAGAGAATCACTGCAGGGATGAAGCTGTAGAGCAAACCGTTCAATCAGCTCAATGTTCCCCTTCAGCCCAGATGACTGGATGAAGGATTGGCATGTCAGGTTTTGATTGAAGAAGTCTTTCACAGGCATAACAGCTGTTAAAACTACAGCAGGCTTTCTCTGGCACTCACAATGATGCAATGTCCAAATAAATCTGAGGAGATGAGAATATTGAAGAGTTGTTATTATACCACAACAAAACATTTGTATATAAGAACATTGGCAGTGTTTGCATTTGTCTTGCGTTCTGTCTCAAGTTCTCAAGGTTAGCGGTATGGTTGTTAAATTGCTCTCGGTTAGTCCTGTGCCCTTTAGAGGTACATACTAAACAAACTTTGTTTCTCATCTGTTCAGGTGCAAGGTTCAGGGGAGACTATAGCTCAGCTGAGAATAGAGCTGGCTGAGAAAGCAGAGAGCAGCAGTGCCATGCTGAATGTCGTAAGTACCCTTAAAAGCAAGTGTTTGTTCATGACAGCTTCAAATGTGGTATTTAGAACCAAAACTGTTTTTTCATTGGATGTAGGACATGAATTAACCCTGTAAAGCAGTGGGTCACCAAGTTCTGTACTGGAGGTCCTGCAGAGTTGAGCTCCAACCCTAATCAAACACACCTGAAGCTGCTAATCAAGCTCTTAATAGGTATACTTGAAGCTTCCAGGCAGGTGAGTTAAGGCAGGTTGGAGCTAAACTCTGCAGGACACCGGCCCTCCAGGATCAAGTCTGATGACCCCTGCTGTAAAGCCTGACACAAAATAATAGATTTTTAATTTTTTAAGTGGACGAGTTTATTGAACTATTAGACGTCATCATATACATCAGACTTTACTTTAGCTCATATAATGTCATCTATAAGATATTATAGATTTCAGCTCAAGGAGACAAAACACCTCAATTTTAATCAGAAGCCTAAACTGAGCGTTGAAATCGCTGATATTTATAAGCCTAGTAGTAAAATATTGCTTACATAAAATGCATATAAATTAGGACTGGGCGATAAAACGATAACGATATGTATCGCGATAGGCAAATGATTGATATCAATAAAAAATGTGTCTGATAAAACGTATGATATTTTTTATGTTGATGAAATTGTTGATTTTGAACGAATCTTTAATGTGACTTTGGAAGAACGAGTCGTCTCGGGGAGTGATTCGATCAGTCTTCCATTCGCATTGCGAAACGTCCTTACTGGAATTAATTCAACTGTTTCGAGTCTTTGGTTTTGAGTCGTTCATTCATAACGTGATGTGAAAATTCAGTCAGAGACGGAAAAAGAATTGATTATCGAGTCTTCCGGTCTTACCGGGTCGT
>JAUCMT010000134.1:29784713-29796327 GCA_032357475.1 Enteromius thamalakanensis | reverse complement strand
TAATTCAGCGTCAGCGGCGCAGCAAAAATAGACTCGGCGCCGAAACTATCGCGGCACTGACGCTTCTGCTCTGCTCCTGCTACGCGCTGACGCGCCGCTCCTGCGTGCTGTGTGAAAGCACTCGTCCGTTTACATGGGCGCCGAAAAAAACTACGCGCTGCTCACGCGCTGCTTACGCCCTGCTGACGCGTGCAGTGTGAAACCGGCGTAAGTCTGAGCAGCCGTTCTGTAATAGGGCTGTAAAATTAATTAATTGACTGAATTAATTACATAGTATGTTGATGAATTAATTAAATTGCTGATGAAGAAATGAAAATAATTAAGTGATATTACAGTGAGGTGGATGAGTAAGCATGGGCAGGCATCTTAATTTAAGGTCACAGTAGCATAGTGAATGTGTTATAACTGATACCATCCATAGTCGGTACACAACCATAGTTTAAACAGTTCACCGCAGTTTCCTTTTCACAAAGTTATGATTAGGGCAGATTTTAAACGAATCAGCATATTATGCTGTGACCTCATAACATTTCCTCAACATTGCATGACTTCTAAACTGACATGTTTTTTATATATCAAAGTCTGCATCGCATAATTCCTTATCTAACGTAGTAAACTTGCTTTGTAGCCCACCTTGTACAGAATTGCAAAGTGGAGCTTTTGGGTGCTATTCTCCTGAAAAAAGAATCACAATAAATGCTAGCGAGGTAAAATGCCAAGAGTGCTTTAGCAATCAAGGTTAGGTTGGTTTTAAGGTTTAGTGTAGCTGGTACGATATTTTGAAACAAAATAGTGCTTCACTAACCCTTCACTAACTCTTACATTATATACAATTACCTTAATAAAACTAAACATGCTTTTATTGCTGCTAGCTGCACATCTCACTTTGCGAAGTGTTGTGATAGGTGCAAAGACATACTATAACTTTGGCAGACATCTTGCCACATGTACACGTTTCCAGTGAGCTTGGGTTGGCTAAATGGATAGCCCTATTCTTTTCACATAACAATTCGGAAACTATCATCTAATTTTAAGCATTGTCTTCAAAAATAGGACTTACCAGAATACTGAAAATACTAGCTCTCCTTCAACCAAGCACTTTGAAGCTGTATGTCACAAGTAGCCACTAAGGATCGGTGGTCAAAGGTTAATGAAGCTGGACATGTAGGCATTCCTCACTCGAGTGTTGTGTTGTGACATGTAATTTGTAGCGTTATTTTAGTTCTTACATGAAAGTTACTGATATTGGATGGAATAGGTTGGTTTTATCTCACACTTAATGAGCTTCCAGTCTCATCCCATCCGCAAGCGTTTACATTGAAATCTCATTACACAGAGCAGCCATACAGTCAATACAGCAGAGTCTGTGAAGCCTCCAGCTAAACTCACACACACTCATTTCTCTCTCCATACAGCTCATTCACTGCACAGCTCAAGGGATTTCTTGTCACACGCATTCGTGTTTGAACTGCGCCGGTCCGAGTGTGGCCAGGAAATTAACTTTGTAAATTATTAAAGCTATTTCCAACTCCGCAAACATTGTCAAAGAAAACACGGTTGAGAATAAGAATGCATGAGTGCACACGAATGTAAGTGTGCATACACACGTGTGTGCGTGTGTGTGTGTGTTCAAGGTCCATGGGGAGGGATGGACCAACAGAGGCCGTTTGCTTGGTCCAGAAGTGGACGACTAACAAGGTCAAACCAGCCTCAAGGTCGGGAGGGAACAAATGCTCTGTAATATTTTACAAGCGTCTCAGTGGACGCTCAAACAAATGTACACATGCACAACACACACTCCTTCAGTAAGTGAAATCATCATGAAGTGTGCCATTTGCATTCAGGGAGAGCAGCGGCAGAATGAAAAGCAGGGTTGTGTGCTCGGGCTGTGCATTTCATTTCTCACCTTCAGCAGCCTGTTCCGCATCTAATTCAGCCTCCAGTGCCCCCCCACATCATGTAATGTACTATATGCAGGTGAGAATATGAAGGCTTCTTTGTCAAATTCGAATAAATGTGTGCCACAGCAATGGTTGGGTCCTCTACCGGCGACTTTGTGAATTAGGTCTAGTGTGGCTAGGAATGGAAACTCATCTACATTATTTGGGATTTTGTCCCTTGAGCTCGCAAAGACTCTTTTGAAAAAAACAACAACAACAAAAAAAACACCTGGTGCTTATAAAAGTTCTCTCCACCAAAATGTACCATGGTTATACTTTACATACCATAACAATACTGTTGTATTTGGTACATACTGCATACTATTGTAAAACTTATTGTATTTGGTACATATTGCGTTAGTGTGTATTCAGGATGGTAATTAACTTTATTTTACATTTAAGGGTTTTTAGCTCTTTATTTATATGTGCTCCATTTTTTTTAGCTCCATTTTTATATTATCCATTATATAATATGTACCAAGTCATATCCCTTGACTTTACTGTTTTTATTTGTTACTGTTTTGTATGAATTAAAATAAATAATAACTTGTGTAAAAGAAGTACACTTTAGCACATATTCAAAATATAAAAATACTGTATGTAATGTTTAGACACTAGATGAATGAATGCATGTTAGTTGAAATTAAATGTAAATGTGTTATAGTTTAATATTATATTAAATGTGATTAGCATAACTTTAGACAGTTTTTTGACCCACTTAGGTAGGAGATCTTTATGTACAATTTTATTATTACTGCCAATTGTTATGACAAACGTTTATGGCAAACTAAGATATACTTTAATGTTGTATTTTTTAAATGTATTTGTATTTCCACATTTATAATGATTATAATGATAATGATTTTATAGATTCAAAATATATGAACGTTAAATATAATACTAAATATAAATTTATAGTTAATATTATTAATCATGCACATTACATTAAGATTGCCCATAAGCACATAAATAATAAATAAAAAAAAATCTGTCATTTCAAAAGTGGCAATAAAAAAAGAAAACATACAATTAAATATCTTGTTAAAACAATCTAATTAATTATGAATTATGATAAATGTAATTATGATACATTTATTAATTATTAATTTTACAGGTCATGTAATAAAATGTATTTTTGCTTTTTAAATTTCTTTAATCTCTCTCCCTCTATCCCTCTTGTTCTCTTTATCTATCTCATTTTAGAAAAATTCCTTATAACGAAATTTACATATAAGGTCAATATTGCATTCTGTTTTTTTTATTGCATTATTTTCTGGTAATTGATTAACAGGAGCATATTAAATTGGATGCCCAATGCTAGTTTAATGTCAGTTTATTGTCTCTCTCTTTTCTTCATTCATAAACTCGTTCATTCCTCAGGTGCGTTCAGTGTCTCTTATGCTTCACTCTCTGTTTGAATTGTGCTTCAGCATCTCTGACAGCCTCTTCAGGATCACTGCAAACATCGCAATTCAAATTACACCAGGAATCACTGACGAGCCTTGTGCTGTTTGTTTCTTCTTATTTTGACAACTGTAATGTTTTTATTTGTAGGCTGAGTGTATGATTAAGAAAAGAGTTTGTGAATCGCGCCAGCATCATTTGGTTTATCTGCATGAGCTCCTCAGTATCATCCTCTCATCAGTCTCTCCTCTCACCCTGTGAAGTCGGAGAGTTTGATTGTGCTGTTGACGAAGTCAGCTCTTGGCAGCCGATCCTTTTGTTCTCCATCTGCTTAAAGTGCCGGAGGTGTTTCAAAAGCAATAAAGAGTCAAGCCATTTCAAAAGATGGAAGTTCTCTCATCAGACGAGGCAAAGTGCTTCAGTGCAAAGCTAGACAACATGATGGTTGTAGAAATTTATCTTCAGGGTTGGCGTTGCAACCAAAATCAGCTTTGACACTAATTTGCTGATAAATATATATATATATATGATTTTTTTTCCTTTTGCCTTGAGTCTACTTGTAGTGTTTGCAAAGGTCATCGTTTAATTTTTTTCACAGCCATTTTCCACCCTCTCTCTGACACTTAGAATTAAGTGGGCATTTTTTAGCTGCTATAATTCTAATGCCGTGTTCACACTGAATGACCAAAATTCTATGGACGCTACAAGGCTTGTGAAATGTTGTCACACTATAATCTTTTTGAAAACATAAATTCAACATATGATAAATAATAATTCCAAAATGTAAAAATATAAAATATTTGCCACAATGCTGCAAAACTCTACATTTAAAGGGGTTGTCTAATGCCATTTCATGCATTCTGATTTATTTATACTGTTAAAGTGTTGGAATTTCTTGAAAACCAGTGACCAAAATCTTATAACAAATTAAAGATAATCCTTAAGGATTTGTAGAAGTTTTTCTGAGTATGTAGGGTTTGTAAGAGAATATTGTAAGTTTATATTGGTTAAAACATCAAAAGCAATTTGACTAGTAACATGCAGGTATTGCACATAATTAACCAATTGTGGCACGCTGTGCATGAGAAGGTGTGAACGATCAAAGCGATGCAAAAATGTGCACGTGTTTGTTCATTCATTTGTCAATCATTGTATGACACCAAAGTACTGTGAGAGCAGTTTGAAGGCATAAGGAGCCGTCTGCTCTGACCAGGATATTTTAGATAATATAGAAATCCCAGCAAGGCTGCATCCTGTACCACATCACCCTACTTATATTAGCACTTCTCTAGAAACAGTGCGTGCACATTGCAAAAAATGCTTTCCAGACAAAATATAAAAAAATTCTTCAAGGATTTTTAATCAAGAAGGATTTTCTAGACAAAATAATCTGACAATGAGGTAAAGCAAAAAAACAAGATTATTTTGCTTACCCTATTGGCAAATTATTTTGTCTAGATTTAAGAATTCTTAGATATTTTGGCTGGAAACAAAAGAAAGAAATCTTGTCTTGAAAAGCTTTTTTTGCTGTGTACACATCAACCAGAGTAAGAGCACAGTGCTTAATTTGGGTTGTTGGGATGCGATTCTGGACTGAATATATGTGGCTGTTTGGCTGTGCAAGCCATTTGAGGCGGATGATGTAGCACTTGTGCATGGGAGATATGCTTGCATGTTTGTTTGCAAAAAAAGCAAAGTAAAATTTGTTATTTCAATTCAGTCTTCTAAGATGACATCATTTAATATGAATTAATAGGTTGGTGTTTAAAAAGCTTTGGAACACATTTTCCTCTCTTTAGGCTCTATTCTGTACTTTTTCAAGGCTGCAGGACCTGGTATCAAGTAAACTTCCTAATCTTTCCTAATGCCAGGATCTTTCAGAAGGATGTGCATGACGCTTTATCACTATGTTTGCAATGCTTGTATTGATCCAAGGTTGAGAATTGTGAATGGCTTGTAAAACGAAATTTAAATCCTTAGTTTGAATTGAATTTGAATTCAATTCAGCTTTCTCTTGTGTTTGTTTTGGATTCAAATTCACATTAATGAACTGCAAAGGAGTCAATTTCTCAGTTTTTTGTAACCCTTATCTAGACCCAAGTTTAAGAAGAATAGAATAAATCACAATATATCCCAGGAGTGAAATGTCTCCCAAACTGCAGCACCTGGTTTTGACTGAGCTAAGCTGAGGCCACTGCAGGCTCCCAGCCAGCGGATCGGATAAGAGCTGGACTGATGCTGTGGAAGTGCTGACCATGACTGCTGCCAGCTCTTGTGGTCAGCTGAGGTCCCGTCTGGACCTGTAGGGCTTCATTAGAGCAACTCTACAGCTCTGGCTTTCTGGCCCCTTGCAGACTTAGCTTTGTAATGTAGAAAAGGTAATCATTACATCTGTCAGCAAGCAGGGGGGGTTACTACAGCATTGCGTCTGATATTATTTCTCAGAACTGGTTTGTTTAGTGAGGTAAGTTAAATGAGGCTTAGATTCCAGTGTGTTTATTGGTTGTGTTTAGTGTGTGTTTATAAGGGAGAGTGACAGAATCGTGAGAGAGTACGTTCTGGCTGAGGACGTGATTGTGTTTTGATGAGGTCTCTGTGCCACGTCCTGCTCTTCTCTTGTTGAGATGCTCGGCCCCCCGCATCTCCTTCACTTTCCCAATTTGACAGCTGATGGGATCTTATATGGAATGTGGGAGAGTTTGAATTGCCCACAATATGCGTAATGACCTCATTTCTCTTTTCCATCCATTGCTCCTTACTGACGGCCTCCACCTGCATGCTCTTTACTCTTCCATCTCATTTTCTCACTGTTTTTACCTCTTCTACCTTTCATTTACCTCATGCTGGAATATGAAATCTCATTCTCAAACAATTGATTTCTGTGTTTTTAATAGAAAAATGGGTTTCATTCACTATTTGTGAACATTCTTATATAGAAACCATGACTCGTCAGAATGTTAAAACATACAATTCCATTCCAAAGTTAGAGGTCAGTAAGATTGTATACATTTTTTTTAATGATTGCAAAAAAAAATAGTGTTACAATTATACTATTACTTTTGATCAAATATTACAGTAAAGAAAAAATAAAATGTTCCAAGATATTTTTATTTAAAACAAATATGGTTGTCTTTCTATTGAGCGAAGAATCCTATTAAATAAAAAAAATAAATAAATAAATAAAATAAATATATATATATAAAATGTAATAATAATAATATAATATATAATAAATAAATAAAATATGTTTTTATTATTATTTTATTATGTGTGTGTGTGTGTGTGTGTGTGTATTTTTTAAATATAAATAAATACATATTAAGCAGCACAACTGTTTACCGTATTAATGATGATAAGAAATGTTTCTTGAGCTGCAGACCATCATACTTGAATGCCTCATGACACTAAAAGCCTCTGAACATTTGGATGTGTCATCAGAGGGGGAGAAAAGGATTGTTGTGTGTATGTTTAATAGAAAATACTATCCTATTTACCGCATATTTGAGCAAGTAAGTGTAGCCCTGGTGAAAAACTCTTAGTGACCCAAAGCTTTTTATTTCTTTCATTTTAGAATTGTCTTTGATGGTAGAACATCTGGGTGGATGCTCATTAATTTTGTAACAAAACTAATATGTATTAGCCTGTATGCTAACTGCTGCCTAGCTGAACAGACCAGCACAGATGTCTTGTGTTGTATGTGTTAGTGTTCAGTGCAGCATTCTGCACTCAAAAAAAGGTACGGATGCTCATATGTTCATGAAAAGCTGATTAAATGCTCTTTCAAAATGTACACCTTTGTACTGTATTAGTTCTAAGAGTGTGGTTTGCTACTTAGCTTAGCTAGTAAGATATAAGTGCTACACTAACTACAATACAAGAGTGAGATTCAGCAGCCATAAAAAGTCAAGATTAATCTTTAAAATTGGAACGTTTTTTAGTTAATAGTTAGCTAGAAACCTAACAAGCTAATGTTTAGGAGTGCTTTGGAAGCAGTGTTGTTTTTAGGCCTGAAGTTATTCCCCCAGTTTCAAAGACAAGGCTTAAGCTAGTCCCAGACTAAATTGCATGTTTGAGCTGTCTCAGATGCAAATATCTTCCTCTGACATATCTTAAAACATGTCAGTGTCATAGTTCTGTTTTACGATGCACCTGAAATATTTTCTTATATGGCATTTTTGTAAAAGTTGCATAAATATCTTAATTTAACAAATGGCTAGTCCTGGTCTAAGCTAAGCCCCGTTTGTGAAACCGGCACATTATGATGTTCTGTACCTACGATAAAGAAGTGTGCTTGTATTGAACATGCACTTGTAGCGTACTTTAAATCCTAAAAGAAGTACATGAAAACTGTACAAGCAGATAATTTAGTATTCATCTTAAAAAGGCCACTTAAGTACATAAATGTATTATCATAGATAGATTAATCTAGATTAATACATTTGCTTTTTTTTTTTTTTGACAACGCGTTTCCTTGTGTGTTTTAGCCAATGTGATATACCGTAGATCCTCTTACCACACGCACATTTAATATATTTTGATATATAAATGAAATAAATAAATACAAATAAAAAGCTGTAAACTGTTAAGACTGGCTGTTGTAGTATCAGTATCAGGAAAGATTACTCACGTTCATTTCTGCACTCGGTTACATGTGTTTTAATTATCAAGATTAAACATGGATTTTCTATAAATAAAAATCGTAGTAGTTGAACTAAAGTAACCACACATTAACATGGTTTATGCTAGCCATTTAGTTTCACCGTGGTATTTGTGTTTATACTTATACTAATTGTATTTTTTTTTATTGCACGATTAGAGTCTCATGATAACGCAGCACGTTAACTCCGATAACGGCCCACCACTAATATATTTAAACATTTAAATGCATAATATTTTATTTAATGCCAATTTACATGCATTTACAATGCAATTAAATTTACGCTGTATTGTTTTAAAGTAAAGAAATATTGTTTCCATAATAAGTAGCCTTTATAAAAGTTTAAGTAAACTAAAGTACACTACTTTTTAACAAGAACAGACTTCACATACTATGCAAAAATGTTGCCAGGCACTCCTTTAAATTGACTGATTTTATAACTTGTGGTAAATAATCGGAAAGTATAATATTAAAGGCAGTAAATTAAAGTCAGTGCTCTGGTAGTAGAACAAAAGGTACAGTACACACTTCAAATCATTTCTGTTTTTTTTTTGTTTTTTTTGCTGTGGGACGACTCTGATACACAGGCCTGTAGGCACCGGCCATACACCAAAGTGGAGAATATCTTCAGCAGCTCTCTTTAAATTTGTATTTACTCTGCTCTATTTTTCATGAGATTTGTCCACAGACACTGACTATTTATGGCATTACCACAGTCTATTGTTCCCTTAACACAAACGTGTTCAGCATTTGCCTCTGTGTATTTGGATAAACTGCTTTTTTTTTTGCCCCCTCTCCCTCTGAGCAAAGCAATCCTGTTTTATTATTCATCAGGCAGACACTGTTCCAAATCTCCCTGCAGCAAAATGGAGGTGCGGTCGTGGCAGAGGAGGAAGGCATGAGACGGATAGTCACATGGACACGGCCGCTCCTCCAATTCCCATGTGAGTTGATGCTGGGTGACAATGGAATTCATTTCCTAAGAGCTGCCACGTTTGTGTATGTGTGCGTGTGTGCGTGCATCAGAGCGGGCTGTTGTAATGAGCTCTGGCAGCAGCCTGCTTTAGTATTAAAGGCACACATACATTTTTTTCTGTCTTCTCCACCTTTAGTGGGCTTCAGTGAGCTGTTTACAGGTAGCAAAGGAGAGACTGGAGCCTTGCCGACTTTAGCCATGCAGATTACAGCTTCCTTCCTCTCCATAGACTTCAGTCAGGATAGAGCACCGAGGTCTGTGATACCTGAAGACAATTGATAGCATTCATTTCAGTGGCAGGCGCCTGGCTGGCCATTGAGATTTTCAAATATTCTGGTCTGTTTTTGTTCATTTATTATTATTATTATTATTATTTTAGATAGGTGTTGTTGATATATCTTAAATGTAATTAATGGCTGCACAGTTTGTGTAAAACATTTAATCATATTTTGTTAAAAATTATGAAAAGAAAAATTAATAAAATGCTCCAGGTGTGCTATGGTTATTATTATTATTATTGTATACAACAAATATATATGCAACAAATATATTTGTGTGTGTGTGTTTTTGTAAACAAAAAATAAAATAAACACATCTTAAACCCACACACATAATAATAATATTATATTTAATATTATTATATATTATAATAAATATTTTATTTAAGAAAAACATTATAATTAAAAGTTTTAATAATATTTTAAAAATATAATATTTTTTAATTATATATATATTTTTTTTATTTTTTTTATTATTTTTTTTTATAGAGACACTGAAGATCCTGGTTCACATGGTGATGCAGATCACATGTAACATGGTGCCTTGATAAGTTTATTTATTAATATCTTAAAATAAGTATATTAAAATCAGTTAAATTTAATTGCTCCCTTTGCACATGAATAAACAAATTGAGCTATATCACAATTTAGCTTTTCATTTTGAAGAATTTTGCAACCCTATTTTTAAATATTTTATAAAGTTTCAAGGTATTTTAAGATTTTTTTTTTATTATTTTTATTGACTTTTTAAATGAGATAAGGAAATCCTTTTTTAGTCAAATTAGTAAAATTAGTAAGATTTTTTAGAAACATGTCTTACAAAAATGCATTATCTGTGAGCATTTTAAGACCAAACAATGGCAATGATGTATTTTAAAATATCTCAGTGTAAGCTTTTTCCAGTTTAGACAGCTCTTAACATTTATTTTAATCTAGGACTAGTCTTAAACCCTGTTCGGTACACTGCCCCTTTGTGTTAGCTGAATGGTTTAACACTAATGTGGCTGTTTTCATTTGAGCAAAATTAAATATCAAGACAAATAATAACTCACTTCTGACCATCAGTCCCATATTTTAGGGTCTCATCCCCAAGGACTCCCTCCGTGCTAATGGCTATTAAATGACGTTAAACACAGTCCATTATACATAATGGTGTGCCAGCTCCCATAAATGTGGCGGCCCAGGTTTTGGTCCACTTTGTCCAGTCCAGGAAAAGGCTGTAAAGTCGGCTTGCCGTGGGCAGGAGGTGTGACCACGTGTCAAGAGTGAAACTGTGAGGGCTGATGGAAGGTTCCTGAAAGTCATTGGCGAGAAGGGGAGGTCAGTAGATGCGAGAGGGTGTGAAAGTAATATAATGAAGCCGTGCTGTGCTGAGTTAGAGGGTCGCAGTTCAACATAAATCACCTTGGTGGCTAAATTGGATTTATTTGCCATTCAAAGGGCCACATAATCTTTCACACAAATGATCCGCTCTTTGGATAGATGGAAGTTTGTGCCATCATAGTGTGAAGGGAGTTTTGGACAGGCTGTTTTCTCTTCCTCTTGCCGGTGGTAATCAGTGTGTGAGAATGGTCTTCTGGTGGAGATTTCCTGTGTCATTATGGGATAGTAGTGCCTGCCAGTTTATCCTAAGCCACCACAGCTGCTCTGCGCTGATTTCACATGCATTCAGTGGGGAATTGCTATTGCACACAATCATCACATTGGATTAAAAGTTGTTGTGATTTTTAAGCACTCAACTCCTTTGCCAAAATCAATAGAATAAGTCAATAGCTAACCCTACTCTTGCCACCGTGCGGTTTTTCCTAGCGTAGCCGACTCACTATTCCTCGCTATAGCACCTGAGGTATAGTCATGTGTCAAATTAACCCAGGAATGCTCAACCATCGCTCTTTAGGCTCACATCTGTCTTGCTTTATTCAAGTCTTTCGATTCTGATGATCTACAGGCTGGCCTGCTGTACACAAGTCTGAAACTTGCAGGTGAGTGCTAAGGCTTCTACATGCTAACAATTTGTTCTGTGTGAGCCTGTAATTGCTGTAGTGGGCAAACTGTGTTATACGGTTACCTTTTTTTGTTTAGCTAAAGTCAAGGCAGAACTGTTGAAGAGAGTCTTGCTGAACAAGTTAAGTGGATATGCTATAACGGGTTGGCAATTTTGAAGGTAACAGTAACTTGAAGAGTTATGCAACAAAGCGCTATCAAGCCGATGTGTTCCTCAAGCATTCGTTTCTGAATGTTACACAACCACCCTACAATAAAAAAGATCCACCAGTAGAATTCCCCTTCTGAAATCAAGCCATTCTCAAATGCATGTCGGTGTGGCGTCACACAGACAGAGGCCACTCCCACAATAGTT
>JAUCMT010000134.1:29740477-29777673 GCA_032357475.1 Enteromius thamalakanensis | reverse complement strand
TGTCCTGGTAAGGACTCTAGCAGCTGCATTTTGGACTATCTGTAGCTTGTTTATTGAAGATGCAGGACAACCACCTAGTAGTGCATTACAATAGTCCAGTCTAGAGGTCATGAATGCATGAACTAGCTTTTCTGCATCAGAAACAGTTAACATGTTTCGTAGCTTCGCAATGTTTTTAATGTTTCATCAGACAGCTAGATCTAAAAGATGCGTACTTCCACGTTTCCATCCATCCTTCACATACAACACATACAGGTTATCCAAGGTTATATAGGTTACCAATATCGGGTTCTTCCCTTTGGCCTTTCACTCTCACCTTGCACGTTTATTAGGTGTATGGATGCTGGACTGGCTCATCTGTGACTACCTCTTGACCTACTGTACATGAGTCCCCTACAATGGTGGCTCAAGACCAAGGCGTTTTCCCCGAGAGGAAATCCACTTTGAATGATTAAAGAGTCCCACGTTGTTGTACGTCCCTTAGACATGTGGAGGAAACCATGTTTTGTTCACTGAAGCACTTCCACCCAGAGTGAGTGCGTCTGGATGTGGTCACTTTACTACTTGTAGCACCATTCTAGCCGGGCCGAGTAAAGCTCTCGGAGCTGATGGCTCTCCTAGATGGCTTTCTGTGGGAGATTCCAGTCAGGAGGGACCTTCTCTGACAGGCAGGGGGCACCATTGTGGCTGTGAGTGTGGCCACTGAGGAGGCATAAGTCATAGCCTCTGATCTCTTAACCGAGGTTGTTGAGACCATTCTTTGATGAAGAGCTCCATCCAAGAGGAAACTGTGGAAACTTACCACTGCTTGTGTAGAGAATACCGGCAGTCCAGATTCTCCACTGGGGTCACCGCCTCCACCCTGAAGGTTTACGTGGTGACAATTTCGACCCCCTGGTTACAACTTTCCTCTGTGGTGCGCTGAGGTTGAGGTCTCCAGTATGATTCCAAATCCCTACGTGGGATCTGGCCGTGGTGTTAGCTGTGGCCCCTTCATCCGTACACTGCGGGTGCTTTTTCAGGGTCCCTGCGGTCACACCATAGCCGATTGTACTGCAGACCAGACCAGAAGAAGCTATTGTGGATGCCATCAATACTGCTTATGAGTTCTCTGGGCTCCCGCCAATGCTAGGCGTCAAGGCTTATTTAACTAGGAGTGTTGCGGCCTCCAAGACCTTGATATCTGGGGTCTCTATAAAGGAGATCTGTAACTCTGCGGGATGGTCTACCTCCCACATGTTTGTCCGTTTCTACGGATTAGACTTGAGAGCCAGGCTCTTCTGTTCTTTTGCCCTAGCTGTGTAGGTCCACACTCTAGGCAGGGATTTGCAAGTCTGGGGGCGTTATGGGAATGAGGATGAATGCTCAAGAATTGTTTTGCTTTCTTAAATTTAACAAGCAGCAACAAGAAATTATTAGTTCTTCAAAGCTAGGTGTGTGTGTTTTTGTTTTGAGAAATTCTAGTGTGGAACGAAAAATGAAAATATACATTTTGAATGAGGTTGAAAAAGTAAAAAATAAGCGTTGTGTTAAAAACACAAAAGTGTATAATCCGTCCGTTATGTCCATTATAAAGTCTTTAAATTAAACTTGTTTTGTATTATTGTACTAGGGACACCGGATCAGTCAAAGCCATATTAAGACTTTTTATACAGTTTTAAGGATTTCTGGAATGCACATTAGGCAAATACTGCATTATTAGAGAGACATGACAGTATTTTGAAGTATAGTACTTCAGAATGTGTTTGGTCTTTTAGCATTTTTGTTCAAAGACTACCTACTTTTGAAATATGTGTGCTGGTAGTGTGTCTATCAATAATATAGACAGTATTAGCACACAAGAACATAGTATTTCAATAAAAATTGATCAAACACATTCTTTGCATAGCTGAAAACTAAAGCACATGCTTAGAACCATCTAGAGCC
The DNA here is from genome assembly GCA_032357475.1 of Enteromius thamalakanensis. NCBI lineage: Eukaryota > Metazoa > Chordata > Actinopteri > Cypriniformes > Cyprinidae > Enteromius > Enteromius thamalakanensis. The sequence goes on along the minus strand of JAUCMT010000134.1, from coordinate 29,775,747 downwards.
ATCAAACACAATTCAGAACACATTCTACTCACGTAATAGGTTGTCCTTGTGGTGGGCTAAAAAAGTGTCATTCAGCATTTCTAAGATGAACTCTCTAAAAATCAAAGGCTTTTGTCAAAGTACATTGCTGATGTATATCCATTCATTAGAACATATTCACAAGTAGCTTTAACATACCTGCCAGTTTAGCGTACCTGTCACTATAGCAGTTAAACAACTAAGTGGAAAATTGGTTAAAGTCAACATGGAATCAGAATGGACACTTTTTACACCTCTTATTGTGAATGTTTTGGCTTGTGAAATACTGTAACTTGCTCCTCACCTGATATATCACAAAGAGAGGAACATTTGATGATTTAATCAAAAGAGTCTGAGATAATGCTATCTGTAAGTATACATTCGATGAGTGCAATGTGTGAATCATATGAGGTGAAATAACTGATGTCACCTAGGACACCTGTGCTATGGATAATGTTGACCAAAATTTAAGCATCATTTAGCAATCTCATATTTAGTATGGCTTAAGTTTGATATGGAATGCCAGTGTTTCCCAAACAGATGAATTGCTGCCTGTATTTTCTTGTGTACTTCACATTTTGGAAGCAAAATTGGTTTGGAAGGCAAATCATTTTATTATTCATATTGTTTAAGATTTGTGTGTATGAATTGCATATAAAATGTTAATCCATTTGGATCACATTATATAGTTACATTTATATGTAGTTTTAACGAGCTAATAAATCTAATGTAATGCATACTGTATTTGTCAGTCAGTCTTACATAAATGAAACAGATAATCAAATTAATTAAAACAAGTTTTTTAAAAGCACAGTAAACAAGATAATTTGTTTTCACAATTTATGCTGATTTTTTAATACTACCATGTTTTGATTTATGCATGACTGACAAATATGCATTGCATTAATATAAAAAAATGTGTATGTGTATATGCATGCATTTATGATTTACATAGTTATTAATAATAATATTATTTGGTTTGGCCAAGTGTAGCAGCCTTGAAATAAGTAGAATATAGCTCTTTATAGCTTGAAAACTGGTAAGGATGTACAGAAATAGAAGGAAATCTGTGGTAACAACACAGGCTCAGACAGATTGCAGATATATTGTTCAAGGTTAGGAATTGCTCTGGCATAGCAGATGTTAGTTCAGGACACATCACATCCTTTGCATATAGAAACAGATAAACAATGCAGAAGAAAAACAGCTGATTTTCAGCCTCAGCCGTTGGTGCGTTTTCTGATGTGACTGGTTTGTTTGTGCTATTGATGAATGAAGTCTACCTGACTTGTTTTTCTCCTTTCGCCTCTCATGCTTTCATTCCGTGATGCTGTTTTTCTCTGTCTGTCCTCCTGCACTCACCCTCCCTCCCCGCTTTCATCTCTGGTGGCAGGGGGGAACTTACAATGCATTTCACGTCCAAGTGAAAGTGTGTTGCTATGGTGGTTGCTAGGGATTTAGTCTGGAGTGACGTGAAAAGTCCGAATATTTAAGGTGTCCTTCTAACGCAGGGATGTTTGAAGCCGCTCGGAATGAGCAATCACCTCTGAGGGTTGCATTTTCTCGCCTCTCTCTTTCATTATCATTTCTGCCTCTCTGGAAATATCACCATTGATTTTCAAAAACACACTGATGGATAAACTCGGAGAGACATCAAGCTATGCAGAAGAGAGCTCGGCTTTCTAGTAAATACATAAACAGTGCTTTTGTGCAATATGTAGTTACGCTACGAATCTGGTAGGAGTAAACATATTTTTCATGATCTGATCAGAATGTGGCTTTAAAAAAAACACACACACACACACACAAGCCAGTGTTTCTGTTTTTTTTTCTCACCGTTTCTTCGTCTGCAATGAGAAAAGCAGCTTCCTAATGTCCTTTCTTCACCTTCCTAATAGAGTGTTTCTCCAGCGCAGATTGTGTGCTTTAAGGATGTTCTTGGCCATGGGTAGTGAGGAAATAATTGATTGTGTTGAAGTAGAGTTGGCCGAGGCCACGCTTGTCAATGTGAGCAGGTTTGTAGGCAATCATTGTTAACTAACTGTTCTTTAGAGACATCATTGAGGAAAGGGTCAATACGAGCATGGAAGGAAGGATCAGGTGTCATCATCGGCTCCTCTCACCATTATTTGTGAACTTTCTGCATTCACAACAAAGAGGATCTCATGAAAGACTTGTTCTTTAATTACACACGCTCTGGGAAGAGAGATGTCTTATTGAGTTCTTTCTCTTTCGTCTCTCTGTGTTTATAGTTTATCCCTTTCTACTTTTATTTTAATCAACTCAAGTGATGATTCTCCTAAAACTTTTTTGGAGGACAAAAAGAAAGGTGTTGATGTTATACAGTATGAAAATAGAGCTGCAACGTGAATGCAGGTAGCAACTCTGATCATTTGGTCGTGAATAGATTTGTTTAGAAGATGAGGTAACTTTGATACAGTACAGTATATTGATTGCCTGTGCATCTGTGACATGTACTATAAAAGTCTCCACAAGAAGGAAAAAAAAAAAAGAAAAAGAAAGAAACTTTTTTAATTCACGATGGGTTTTAAATGCTTTTAAACAAGCATATTTGTCACTTTCAAAGAAAATGACAGACCATGTGGTGTGACCTTCAAGTAAAAAGTGATAAATCTTGAATTTGTACTTTTTTAAATACAGTATATTGTCAAGGTCAAAAGTATGTCAATCTCAAATATTACTGTATTTTAGGGAGTTACAATTGACATTTTACAACCCAGAATGACCTTACCTTCTTATGACCTGTATTGTTGAATGGTTGTCTCAATGTACTCTCCATTTATTTGCCATCCAGCATAAACATTTGAGCTCATACAGTAATTTCTACAGGTGTTTTTTCCTGTTTGCTAATTCTGCCATCTTACTTGCCTCTGGCTTACAGGTTTCATTTACTCGGAGGTTCATCCTCTCTGCAATGCTGTGGAATGTACAGTACTTTGCAAAAGTCTTAGACCACTAGTATTTTCACCAACATAAAATGGTTTTAAGTGGGTTATTTCTATCTTTTGTGGTAGTGTGTGAGTTGGAAATATCAGTTTACATTTCCAAACATTATTTTTGTTATTAATTGTAATAATGCTATGAGATTATTTCTGCAGAAGGAGTCTGACAACAGCCAGTGCTCCACACAGAGATCTGATCTGATCATCGTCCATCTGTCTGGAATGACATGAAGTAAAAGAACAAACTGAGACAAACTAAATCCACAAGAAATGCCAACATGCCCAAGACATGCCTTCCTGTTTAATTTGTATACTGGTAGCATTAACGTCACACGCATTTAGTAAAATAGAAGAAAAAAAGTTAAGGACCTCGTACACCATGAGAGATAAGTCTAATTTATATTGTAGCTGAGACAACATTACATTTAAGTAACAGATAATATCACAGATCAGTAATGTCATGGTTTAACATTATGGGGCACAGCGTTCTAGCTAATGTAGCTCAGGTTAGGCTAAAAAAGTGTGCAAAAATGCTCAACAAATGGACATATCGTCGGATTTGGCACGGTGCGGACATATACTTGAAAAAAATATGTCCTTAAAAGATGAATGTTAGTATGTTCGTACGAAATGGTCTTGTAAAACATTACAAAACCATCCAGATAGTAACTAAACTTACTAAACTTGAAAATTCAACCTTCAACGACCCAACTCTGTATTTCCATTACCTCAAGTAACCCAGAATTCTGACCCAGCACAATTGACCCAACATTGTGTTTACAGAAATAACCCAGCACTTTTTAGAGTATAGAAATAAAAAAAATTGTTGTGTTGTTTGTAGTTCCCTAAGACTTTTGCACAGTACTGTATATTTAGTACACTATGAATTAAACTCGTAATCTAATCAGATGCTCGTCTTTCTCTTTAGGCTCCCACTGATCTCACCACCCTACGAGGGACAGAGCTGTTGAAAAATGAGGTATGGCCACAGTTTTTGATCCCCATTTGTCCATATAGCCTCTGTAAAATTGTTGAATGAATTGCTTGGGGAGTTTTTTTGACATTGCATGCCTGTTAACCAGTTGTTTGGGACTCCCAAAACCAGAACCTTTCATAACCCTTAATAGGGGCACTTTAAAAGTTGATCTGCATGTTCTGATGTCCCAACCCAATCACCTGAGATGGGTGTTAATGCATTACGTTGGAATTTAAAAGACATTCTCAGTTCAGTTCTGAATGGCACACATCACTATAGAGGATAGATGCTTGCTTGATTTTACATAGATAAGAATAAGTCTGTAAGGGATAGATGTACAGTGTGTTCAGTTGCTGTTGTTCTTGGTGTTTATGGTTTAGCTAGTGAAGCATTTAAAATCCGCCTTCCGAATTAATTTTCTGTGAACTGACATGAAAATTAGATTTGAACCACCAGGGATAGTTCATTCTCATGTTATTCAGTATGCGTTTTTTCCTTCAATGGAACACCAAATGTCTCATCATTTTTGTCCATCGTTTTTGACCCCGCTGACTTACAGTTAGTCTTCAAAATACCTACTTTTGTGTTGAAAACATGCACACTTTGAATGATATGTGGGTGAGTAAATGATTACAGAATTTCAATTTCTTGGTGAACTATCCCTTAAAGCCTATAACAAGACTATAATTCTATCCCTGACAGTCTTTTTGTAATTTACTTGAACTTGAACAGAGAGGAATTACTGAAACCTTAGTTTAACCCCTTACACTTACCCTTAAACCAAATGTAAACAAGTCCACAAAGCAATGCTAAAGTCTGCAATCTGGTTGGTTATACGTGATTGCCACACAGCACTGTATTTTCTCAAGATGCCTGTAGCCTATCCATAGCCGTCTCTCAGACAAATCTGACTGTGTAATGTATTGACAGCTGAACAGTCTACATTAAGTGCATACATTGACTGCGCACGTCTATCAGGGGAGGGGGGTTATTTAGCAGGAAGATCAATAGAAGGTTAAATGACCGGCCCCTGTTCAGCACTACAGGCCCAGCGAGAGCAAGAGTGAATCGCTATTCTGAACTCCCCCCCCTCCTCATCTCTTTCCCCATTGCTTCTGCAGCCATCACACATACTCAGCTTAGTTAGCCTGGGAAAAAGAGCCCCAAACCCCGATCAATAACTTTGGTCTTGTCTGCCTAATTGCTCATTGGTTGACATTGGCACCCAGCTATATGTAAGTGCATGTTCCTGGAGTAATTCACTCTTCCCTTCCCTCTCTCTCTCCACCTCCCTCTCTTAACTCTCAAAAACACCTCACGCCCTCCGTTCCTTCCTCTTCGCCATGTTTGGGATGGGAAACCCGAACCGCAGTTGTCACGTCGGGACGCGAGCATCCAAAGGCTCCGGCAAGACCTGCTCCTCTCTCATCAGGCCCGTGACGCCCAGAGCGCTCAGGTAAATAAGCTCCGCTAATGACCATTAGGCAGATAAGACTCGCTCTCGCTCTCTTGCGCGCCTGTTATGCAGATCCGTGACAGGAAATTACTTTTTTTTTTCTTCTTCTTTTTCTCTTTCTCTCCTCCCACACCCCCCTGTGTCGATGATTACAATCCCTTCAAGTCTTAAGTGTGCGGTGTTTGCATATAGCGCTCTGATTATTCTCACGGCATACTGCATGAATAAACAAATGCATGAGGGCGCATATCACGCAACCGCCAATGCGATGGCTACATATTCTTTGTATGTGGAAATATCTTTTTGGTTTGTTTCAGAGGGGCGATAACGTCTGAAATACGTGTTGATTACGGCAGCACTATTTGCATTTAATTAAACGTCGAGTGCTAAAGCGACACCGCCCCTCACTCTGGATTTGAATGCGATATTGATCAGTCAGTCTCAGGAGCTCAAATCAAAACAATGATGTCGCTCCTAAGCGCCAAATGCATTTAACCTTAGTTTTTACGTATAAACAAACAATTATGGTCATTAATGGGATGCATGATCCATTTTCTAACCCTACTTTTGCCATAAGAAGCGTTTTGCTATTCCTTTCGGCTTTTTTCCAGTTGTAGTGTGCTAATGTCATGATTTAAATGAAGTATTGATCAGTTTAGGAGGGGAGAATGGAGAGAGAGCGCAATTGTAAGGCAAAGAAAGAGCAGGGTTATCGGCTTGCATCACACACCGAAAAGCAGAGCAAAAGGATGAGCTGGGTTTTTAGGATTAAAGGGAAACAATTCTTATTCTTCCCTCATCATTTTAGTCCACAATCTGGCAGGAATTCGAGCGTTCGCCAACAGACGGATGGGAAGACGAGGCAAGGCTTGAAGTGCTTGTCACCAGACCACAATCAATGCGTAATGCGAGGGGCGACTGTTTGATTTAGGTGACTTAGGCGAATTTGTGGATTACTCTCGGGCCTCTAATGAGTGAGGCTGATTAATTGATCGTCGATGGGGAGTCCCCGGGCCTCCATTTTGGATATGCGACTGTCATCGTGCAACGATTTGAATGCAGAAGAGCATGTTGGATAATGTCGGACTGGACCAGAACCAGGGGTTTGCCAAACCTCCTCCTCCTCCTTTCTCTTTTTCTCGACCACCATCTTCCCCTCCTCTCCGTTTTCTTTAGCAGGTGATCAAATTGTGCTAATTACAGTAATAATTATTTATTTTCGATGCGACGTGGTGGGCCTTGCTTTAATGATTTGAAAAATAACAACATTAATGAATAGTTTTTTGCTTCAAAAAGCGGATAATCGAGCGACATGGTGCAAACTGCTTGTGCATGAAACCGAAAATCGTAAAGATCTGTCTGCAAAAGTATTGCTTGTTCTCTCACTCTTCCTGTCGAACAATGAGCTGCGATTTCGCATTTGGTTAAGAAGCATTGATTTTTGCTTCTACATTCAGTGCAGGGCAGCCCTAGTCTGTCTGGAGTGTCAGGGTGTATGTGAAGGGTCCTAGAACCGCTCGGGGTGGATGTTGGGGCTGCGATGAGGGCCAGATGAACACCGGTTCTTCTTTGCCGGAGCTCTAGTCATGAAGGGTTCTGCAAAACCAGCAGGCAAGCGGAGAAACAGACTCTTTGTAGTGGATTGATTTTCTTTTCCTTTGTGCCCTGCCCTCCACTGTGGTTGGATAGCTGGACGTCCAAGAGCAGAGACTGTGGGATCTGCAGAGAGAGCTGCAAGAAAGCCAGCAGGAGCTTCAGAGGGGACACGACCGCAACCAGCAGCTGCACAGGCAGCTACAAGATGCCAGCCAGCAAGATCAGGAGCTTCAGGCTCAGGTAAATGCTTCACGGCCAGGCCCAGGCTAATCGGGCCCACACACTCTCTCTCTTTCTCGCTTTCTCAATGTCAGTGCTTTTGTTCTGGGCTCTTCTTTGTGACATACTTTGATTTCAGACCAGTACATTTTGCAGTAATTTATGTATTTTTCTCTTCTTCCAAGAAGGATCATTTCATGAAAGAAGAATAATAGCTGTAATTGTACAGAATTGGCTTGTGCTGTATTACACTGTTTACCAAGAGCAAATGTTAGTAAGGAATGATTTTAAAAACTTTTGAGAGGAAAAGAGCGCAGTGCATGTGTTGAGCAGCTGGCAGTGCCTGTCTGAACTCTTCTCGACTGAAGCTAGAGTTTACTTTGAGACAGGTATTTCTCCTCCCCTGCTGAGGTGAGGAGAGTCCCAGAATTGTCCTGCCAGGTACCAGGGAACTTGATCCCAAAGAAGACGTTTACTCTGGAAGGAAAAATGCAAAAAGATATTAAAAAAATGTCACGAACCCTACGAAAGTAGCTCTTTTAAACTCAAAGCTCAAGAGACTTTATGATCCAAGTTATGGGTTTGTTTTATGCATCAACCCTGCCCGAGATGTTTCGTAGGACAGGATAGGATTTCGTTATTTCAGCTTACATTGAACTTTTTCATTTTAACAAATCCTCTGAAACTCTAGAATAGGACACATAGAAATGGCTAAAAATCTGAGAAGGTTAAAACTGTATTCTCTTTCACTCTCATTTGGATAATGGATATTGTGTGCTTTTCTGTCTTTTGAGCTGCAGTGTGTAACACATACATAATTGAAATGCATCTAACTAAACAAATTGTATTTAGGCACGTAGCTGCAAGCTTGTGTTTGCTGCAATGAGAGTCTGAGCCCTCCCCTCCTGGGTGGGACTGCTGACCAATCAGAGCTCAGGCCAGTGCTGTCTGTCACCAGTGGCTGTGTCACCTGTCGCTAGGCGTCATGGCAGACTTGTTGGGAGAGCTCAACACTGATTGCTCAGAGAACAATCTCACAGTGCCTTTGTTTACTAACACTCCCACAGTTAAGTTCATGGCCTTTTTACGCACCAGCTGCAGTTTGTTTGTTATCATGAGGGGCACCTTTATCATCTCAGTGTTCATTGCTTTATAGGATTTTAATTATATTCATTAGTTTGTAAGTTTTGTGTGCAGTATCATTTTCAGTTCTCAAGACATAAAAAATACAGGATTCAAAATTTCTTGTTGTTTCTTGGTTTGTTGATTGATGCAATAGCGCTGTTGCACTTCATACTGACTCCTATTGCTCTGGATGCAATATCACATTTTTGGTTGCCAAATTTAAATGATTATATTTAGAGAGCGGGCGCTGCACTGTGCGCAAGAAAAGTTTTACATTATCAACCCATACACATTCAGTGACTGCAAGTATATGGATGGCAGAAATACTGGCATATTTACGAAGCACTACACACCCACATGAAAACAGAGGCGCAACCTGTGTTTATCATAGCAAAGGCAACATATCATATGAATTCATAGTATACGATGGTTAGAAGAAATCTCTAGCATTAAGTCACGTCTTGTCTTTTTAAAATGTCTTTTATCGTAGGAAGCGTCACATTGTAAGACTATGCGGCAAAACATTCGTCAGAGGTAGAATTTGATTGCTATGGCCATTCGTTTTGGTGAACATGTAAAAGAATACAATTTTTAGCCTAGAATTAAAGTAAAACTTGTAGGTGACCAAATCGTGGCCAGAATTACACAGTGCATGCTGGGCTATAGCTGACTCATTTATTACGCGGATTAAAGGTTTGATTACAGAGTTTGTGATGTCTATACCGGTTGATCCAGTCACAAGTGATCAGCCAAGACACATTGCTGTACATATCTGGTATCGTCAGTAAGGCCATCACACCATGTCTTGCACAATTAGAGGGACAAAATATTTTTTTGATGAGGTCATTTTATTTAATTGATCTAAACAGATTTTAAAGGAATGTCAAGTAATAAAAAAACTATATATGAGCGGTAAAAATAACTTGATTTTTTAGTTTTTTTTTTTATTTATTTTTTTATTATCAATCATTTTGACATTGGCTTAAACGGTTAGACTACTGAGGCTGCCATATTTAATTATTGGCAGTTATGTCACTGGTTTACACTGTGCATTCTTGTCCACTTCAAATTGTTGTAGTAAATAAAATAAAAATATTTTTTATATTATTAAATAGGAATACTCCGATTACGAACGGCCGATATGTTTGCGCGTTTTGTCAGTAAAGTCGGTCCTGTAATAAGCGCTAAATGCCATCAGGTGCTTGATTTGACATTGAGCTGTATATACTACACACAGTCGTTGTTCACTGACGAGCTGCGCAAAACCATTTTCATTATCAGCGTGGATCTGCGCAGCTCGTCACTCAAACATATCGGCCGTTCGTAATCGGAGTATCCCTATTATTTATTTTTATTTATGAGAATAATTAATTATTTTATTTTCCCATTTTTAAATCAGCAGAAGGATGTTAATACCAAGTGTAAATGAAGCCATAGTCTGAGGACTAAATAGCCACTGTCTGTCCAGTGTGAGCCAGTGCTTTCAACGGACCAGGCGAAGCTAATAGCCGCTGACCTTTAGTACTGAGATCAAAATCACCCTGTGTTTCCACCATCGGGCCAGAAGCTAAAACTCACCTTTTACACGCCTCTCTGGAGCAATATCACGCAACCTCATCATTTCACCAACAAAGAGAAGTAATCAGAAAACTAATAGAAATATATGAGTGGAGCTAGCGAAATGAACATTTATGTTTTGTTCTTTTCTTAAAGATTTAAAACCAAAAGCATCAATGTTATACAAAAAATTAATTATTTGTCAGGACTAAAAATTAGTCACACAGAAATAAAGTAATAATTACTCACAAAAGAAAGCGTCCATGCTTACTCAGTCATGTCTGTTACCGTTTATTTGTTTGGGTATGTAGTAATTTGTTCATGTGACTTAATATGGAAGCTGCCATGAGTGGACGACCCACTCCATGTGAAATAACACAGCAATGTGTTTATCTCACACGTGTGCGCATGATCTGTCACAACTATTCATTGCTTTAGCTGTAATAAAATGCTTTGTTTACTATAGAAGGGCTATGAAGTGTGTCTGCTGTCTTGTAGCTCTCAGAGGTGAAAGGGAATCTGGTGAAGCTGCAGCTGGAGAATGAAGCTCTCCTGGGAATCAAACGACACCAGGCCACTGAGGTACTGTTGATGATGCATTTTATCTGAAAATTCTGAAATGATTGTCATGCTTTATTGGACATTTGAAAAACGGCATTGATGTGTAAGCTTAGCCAACAAGTTAAGAGATTTTGGTCTGTCATATAGACAATTGGAGCTGCAAAACTTGCATGACTAGTAAATAGCTTGGGATAGTCACTAAAATGAACTTGCTTACAGGAACTTAATGCCATCTTGCTTTTTTTTTAAGTGCACCTATTATGGGTTATGAGAGCTTCATATTTTGATTTTAGGAGTCCCCAACAACAGGCTGACATGCATGCATGGTCAAAATACACTTCCATTGTCTTATAATAGGCATTTATTTTACCTTACTTGCTTACTGACTACCAGATGACTTCTTTAACGATTCATGGTTACCTGGGAAACCATTATTTTTACCGTTTCAAAAGCAGCCCCTAGTGGCAGAGAATGAATTTGCATTTTCATTCAGACCAAATCGATAAAGACTAAAAAGTGGGATGGGCAATATGCTAATGTTTCATGGTGATGTCAATCTGAAACGACTCATTTCAGTAATTCAGATTCAACCCTTTTACTTTTGAGAGACAATAACACACTGCATGAAAACTCATTTGCAAAAATTCACCAGATGGGCACTTTCATTTAGTTTGTTACCATGAGTACAGCATAGAATTAGTATATAGTACATAGTATAGTATAAGCATAACCCTGTGCCACACAAAATACTATGATATTGGGTGCAACATGTCTCGTACCTTTCATATAGTCCAAGATCTTTTTAGCTTGTTTGTGCAGCGGTGTTGTGTGTATGTGTTCGCTCTCTCTTTCCCTCATTAACCTGTATGGCCGTGGATCTGAGCTCTAGCAGATGTCTCTCTCTAGGGGGCTGGGTTTTATATTGGAGTTATACATAGCCATGGCTGAGGGGCTGCTGAGAAAAGGTCAGGCCTTAGTGAGCGAGTCTGATTATAGCTGGGAAATAAGTGCTCCACGAGGCTGATTGCAAGGAGGTCACCTCCAGCAAGGGTCAGATTGAATGAGTGTGTCTGTGTGAGCCCTTGGAAGGAAGCTTCAATTGCATTAAGTTTCTCATGTCTGGCGCCGCCCTGTAGGTGGAGAGAATCACTGCAGAGCTTGGCTTGGTTCGGTCCACAGCAGAGCAAAAGAGCAAAGAGGCCCAAGAAGCTAGGAAGAAATGCCATGAACTGGAAGATGAGCTGTCTATTGTCCGAGCCCAGCTGAGCCGGTGCCGGGAAAGGATGCATGATACCAAAAACACGGTGAGATTGAATATTTCAACATTTACAATACACTTGAGTTCATATATGCTGTATATAAACCAGCCTGTGTGGAATTCTGCACTGCCCATAATATTTAGGGATATTATTATTAGGTAAAACCTTTTAGCGAACATCCCCTTTGCAGCTGTTATGGACTCTCAATGCAGAGTCTACCTGGCAGTAAAAGCGACATTTCATGACAAGAGATTGGACTCAGAAGAAAGTGAGGGTTTTAGGGTTTGATTTAGGACAGGGCCTCTGTCATTCTTAACCATCTGCTGCTTGTTCACAGTATCTTACCTCTCTGTAATGTCACATGATCTGGGAGTCATTACTGCGGTTAACGCTAGTCTGTTTATCCAGTTGACCTCTACTCAGTTTACTAAGCTGTTTCAAGCAATTTTACAGACTGCAGATTTTTGGAATAGTTTTTACGCTGAACATGCATTATACTTGTCAAAGAAGAAAGTAGAAATATCATGACTGTTTTTTTTATTTATTTTTTATCAAATAATTCTCTCTTCTTCTTTTTTTTTTTGTCCCGGAAGGGCTCAATTTTGCATTGCAATTGTTATTACTCATAAGATTGTGTATGGCAGAATGTTTTTGATCTTCCTGTCAGAATATCAATGAGAGATTCAAATTCGTTGTGTTTTCAGATCTTTTATTCATGATCTGGAACTTTAATCAAATTTCTTCTTTTGAGAAGTTTCTAAACGTATTTCTCAGCATTACCTGCAAAGCCTTATCTAGAATCAGACCTTTAAGTCATATACATGGATGCCATATTTTTTTCTTAAAGGCATAGCTCACCCCAAAATGAAAATGCATTCATTACTTCTCATTGATCAAAAGTCTAAAAGGAGCCATAGAGGTGGTCCGTACTCAATATTTCAAATCATCTGAAGGATAAAGCAGTTCATTATTGTACAGTTTCATCTACATATTTAAAGTATTGTCTCTAGGTTTCCAGTGAATAGCAAAATTTGATCTATTGCTTACATAAATCTATCATTTATGAGTCACAGAGTGTGTAGAACATAAATTTTATTGCTTTTAAAATCATTATTACTCCACATCGCAACTGGACAATTTTGCCTTTTGAAAGACTTTCATTTTTGAGGTTAATAAGCCCCTGGCACAAGCCTGTCTGCCCACAGATCACACACTTCCACACTCTTAATGCTCATGATTCTCACAGAAATGAAGCTGGGTTTGTGATTGAAACAGCGGCTGCGTTATTACTCACCGGTGACTGTGTATGTGTCTGTCTTGTGTGTTTTAATGACGCATACATCCTTTATCTGCAGCCTGTACTTAATCCCAGCACTGCTGGCTCAGGAACAGATTACTGACAGCAGATGTGATGAGAGCAGAGCAGGGGAACCCGACACACTCACACACACCTCTGCTTCTCATTATGACAGAACAGTGCAGCCATTTTCTCACTGCTCTGTTTGTTCTGAGCTACCATCTTTGCTCTGGTTATTGTCTCCTTCTCAAAACATTTCTGTGTTTGATAATAAACATTTGTGATGTGAATTTCATGATCTTTGTGCATGTGTGTTCCCAGGCTGAGCAGATCCAGCGGCTGGAGGAGGAAGTGTCCAGGCTGAAACCTCAGCATAGTTCATTCAGTCAGCAGGTAACAGCAGGTCTTTTCTCTTATTTCTAACATCTCCCAGTGTTACCTTTTTACTACTTAAATATTAAAAGGCAATCAAGAGACTATTAGGCCAGTAAAGGTCCTTTAATAAGGCACATTGTCTACTCTTGACTAATCCCTCAAGCAGCTACTAACTTGTAAAGTTCTTACAGCTGGATTTCTGCTGCCATTAAAGAAAAATGGCTACTAGCACCAGTTATTAAAGTAAACTAAAACCATAGAAAATGTACATGCTCAGGTTATAGCATTGTATTTAAATAATAAAAAGTGGAGCAATAAAATAAAAGATTATATTTTATTGATTCACCTGTATGTCATTTGACCATGAGCCAACATTGGAGATAAATTCAAATATTCATTTTACATATTTAAAGTCTTAGCTGACAAGAAAATATATTAAGCCAAAGGGGTTCAACTGATATTTTCCAATGGAAATTTGAAGTGCAAATCCATGCTCATTTTAAGAGTTAATTTTGGCTACAACCCATTGAACTTTTGAGGAGGATTCAAGTCATAACTACAGACATGCAGAAAAAGTGTTAATATATATATATATATATATATATATATATATATATATAAGCATGAAAGACTAACAGTTAAGTGAAAAGACCACACTGTGAACTTTTAAACACGTGACCAGTAAATTTTAAATGCATTATGAAATAAACATGTTTTTAGTATTTGCCTTAAATAAAATAAAATATTAATGTTTATATTTATATAACTTGTATTATTATTTTTATTTATTATTTTTTTGTGGCTGTTTGCCAGGGAAATATGGACACATGTTCAATTATTGATCTTAACTTGACTAAAATAATAAAATCTCTAAAATAAAACAAATCTATAAACCATATAAAAATACAATTTAACAAAAGATGAATAGAAATATATCATGATCAGCAGCATTATATTTGGAGTTCAGGTGGCTCAAAAAAGTTCTATGTTCCCACTGTGTCAGATTTTAAAGTCATTCAAGGTGCCAGAATCGATCCTTCATTTCCCACACAAGCGCCAAGGCTTAAACAGTAACCATTAAACCACAGTTCCTCCTAGTGCTACAGAAATTCAGTCTAAATCACAATTTCTGCCACAAGACATTATTTCTTTCTTTTTCTCCCCACTCTTAAGTCTTTGCTTCTTCACCTATCTCTGGTGGAGTCTTAGCCCTCTGTCCTCTTGGGGAAGTGGTGGGGACGGCCGTCTGCTTGAGCCCTCGTGGAGGTTAATGGTGACTCGGGCTCCAGGTGGGAGTAATCAGCTGTGTGCAGTCCAGCGGGGGTCAGCGGGTACCAGTGCTCCCCTCCTGGAGCCCCCCTCCTTCCTCCGGCGGAGGAGTGTTAGGGCCCGGAGAGTGCCGAATGATTGCTAATAAAACATTTGATTGAGAGGAGAGCGGAGTGCCAACCATAAACAGGCTGGATTCTGCCCTTTAATTTCACCATCTCCAGAGAATTGCTTTTGCTGTGCCGCAGAGCGAGCCTTACACACAAACAGTTAGTTGTCTAGCCTAGAAGCGAAGATCTAATTTTGTACGCGTGCGAGCGTGTGTGCGTTCGGGTGTTTGTCTATTTTGTGTTCCTGGGGACAAAAACTAAGGGCTTTTCATTTTAAATTCTCACTGCTGTAGATGCTGCCTCGACGCTGATAAGAAAAAAACAATCATTTCATACTGCTGAGAAAATTGGCCGTAGTGCGGCTAAGATGGCAACAGCCTTGCGCAGAACACGACGGATTCTAATTTGCTTTTTCTGTCAGGTTGAATCGTGTTGCTGAGGTATGTGTGTGTACCTGACTGCATGCAGACGGTGCATTAATGCACCGTATGATTGACTAAATGCATTTTTGCTGCACTCCCAGTATATAATCACCCCTGTAACATTCACAAAAACAACAACAACTCAGAATTTCTGCATAAAACACACGCTTGCTTGCTTGCTTTCTTGTGTGTGTATGTGAGTTGGGCTCAGATGAAAGGTTAACGCAGGAGCATATATCAGACACTAGCGTGCAGTAATAAAGGGCCGGCTATAGAGCTGCTTCTCTCCTTCTGGGAACTGCGCGCATTTTTATAACCTCGCTGACAGCAAGATAAAGTGCTCGTCCAATTAGAAAAATATTTGGGCACATACCTTCCTGCGAGAGTCCCCGGCTTTTTTATTCTCAAACAAATTTTATACGGAATCTCAGGCATTTTAGTTGTTTGTTTTTGGCTCTGCGAATGCATCACGTGTGTTTTTGCCCTCGCAGCATGCTTGCCGCGTTGCTAGCTTTTGAGAGGAGCGATCGCATGCATCCGGTTTTTGTAAAGGGCTACGGTTGCAGACATCGCCATGCCTTCGTTCCACGTTCACACACGCGTCCTGATTAATTCTTACCCCTCGTCCATATTCTTTCCTCCTCCTTTTAAGAATAGATGTATTTTGGGGGGCTTTTCTTGCAGAGTGCATTAAAATTAAATTCTCTCTTGTTGTTGTGAAAGAGGCGCATGTTAAAAATAATTGGATGAGGGGGAGAACAAAGGGCTCTCTCTCCCTTGCGCGGCTGCATGGCCCAGCGAGGCGTTAATGCCGTGCCCGACGCATTGTTCGGCTGTCTGCAGCCATCTCCCCAGCCAGACACTCAGCGCTGCTCAAGTCACTTTTAATGTCTGATAATCAAGGTGAATTTTCAAAAAGCTGCCATTTTCAAATGATGGTGTATATATTATGTGGAGATGGGGATTTTGAGAGAAGGGAGGGGGCCGGCGGTGGGCGGCAGACAGGATGATGAGGGCCATGCACAGTGAAAGAGAGGCACCTACTGGTTACGGGCCGAACTGCCAGGACGCTGTGCAGGGGGTTTGACGGTTGCATGACAGATGTGTGATTGGCTTGCATGTAACCCATGAAGCTTATGTGGAGTGTGTTGGTGGAACATTGCATTCAAAGAATTGCGCTTTCTTTGTTAACTATATGGCTTGTAGTACAAATCAGTGAAAGACAGCAAGAATGTATGAATTTGGATGAAGCACCATATTGTGCTTTTCACAAAAGAGGACAGTTAAAAATGTGTTAATGCATTTTTAGTTAATCAACTGTAGATATACCATATGCAATCTGTTTATTGTTACACTAGTTCATACCTAATGCATCAACTTATGTTAATAAGACTTATTGTGATGTGTTTCATTTATTTCAGTTGGCTTTTAAATGTACTCATTTGGCAAATGTTGTGTGCTTTTCAGTGGCTTGCACCTTGATTTGCCACTGACATGTGTCATCTTTGCAGCTTCTCCGTGAATTTACACTTTTATTTGGGCAGTACAGATGGAACCAGCCATTCGCTGCTGTATATAAAGCTGTGCCACGCTTTTACTGGAAAGACATTTTCATTTCGGAGAATGAGGTAATTTCCGGGACACGAACTCTGGTAATGTTATTTACCATAATAAAGATACTATAGTTGTATATATGTATTTACATGCATATAACTTATATTAAATAAATAAATAAATAAATTTAATAAATAAACATAACCTATTTTATATATATATATATATATATATGTATATGTATATACACATGCATGTGTGTATTTTTATATACATAATAAACACAGTATGCATGCATAATAAATATATTAGTTGTTCATTTAAATAAAAAATGTAGTAATTTTGTGTCATGTCATTTTCAGTTAAAATTGGCAAAAAAATAAAATAACATTTTTCAGTTAATATTTTTCAAGCAACATATTTTATCATTTTATTTGTAAATGCAATCCGTCAAGAAGCATGTTTGATGATAAAAAAGCAGTTTGACCAATAGGATGCGAGCTCAACCAATCCAGTTGTGGCATTCGAGGAGGTGATGAAGAACAGAGAACTATAAAAGCAATGCTAATACTTCCACATAGAATGTATAAAGGTACAGTACATCTATAGTCGTTCATTACTAAGTTAAAGCCCCACATCATTACCTTTACCTCACTATACATCCTTTTTTTCTTTCTGCAGTGCTTCTGCATTCTCATTTTTCACCCCAGCGTGTACTGCACTGAACGTTGCAATACATTACAGAAGTGAATGTATGCAGCACGTAGAACGTAATAAGTGTGTATTTATTTCCTCCAGACTGATTTACTCTCCCCTGGCTTGGAGGAAGGCGAGGAGAACAACCATCTGCAATGAGCTTGATGTATCAGATCGCACTGTTTTTTGCAGAGCAATCCTTTTTATTACCACATTGTGACTGTTTTTGTTATTATTTCGGCTTGTACGTATGTGTATTTGTACATCCTGTGGTGCTGGACTGAGGCGACTGAATACAAAAATGGGACAGAAGCCTGAAATTGCTGCTGAGCTTTTTGAGGGCCATGACTCGACAGGGTCCAAATGCATTATCCTCTCCATAAGGCCTCAACTAGTGGTAAAGTACTCTTTTTTTAGTTGTTTTTGCGTCTTTAGAAGAAAATGGACGAGTAAAAAGCCTTTGGTCCGGTGCGTCTGTTTTTGTCATTGATTATGAGAGCGCTGGGGTTTGTTTTAAGATGCCTGTCTTCAGTGGAGTGACTTAATGCACCGACAGAGCAGGGGAATGTGAACGAGGAGGACAGGAGCCTGTGTCTTCACTTCTCTTTCATGAAGAGACCGCTGCAGACGTGACGTGCTTCCTGAGAAGGATCTTCGTCTCTGTGCGTGTTTGTGACTGCGAAACGAGAACGGAAGTATCTTTGAGACACACAAACATTTATAAACAAAGATGAATGCTTTTAATGGCTCAAAACATAGGGTTGTCTAGGGTATTTTTGTAGCTTCAGTACTGGTGGATGTGACTCTGACCTGTTAATTGACTGCGCTGCTCTGAATCAACAAAAAAGGAAGTTGATGCTCATTTCATGTCATTACATAGTCATTAGTATCTAAAAGCAAAAAGTTCTGGCATGACTCTAAATGGCGCAGTCCAATAGATCTAAATCAGTATGAAATAATCATTATCAGCTGTCGTTCTCTCCTGTATCGATAGCCAATCAGCTCGCTGCTCAACATTCAAATATACGGCTAATGCTTGTGGAAACAGTTGCAGTACCCTCCACCTTCCCCAGCTCCACCTGTATAGATCTGCTAAGGGGGAGGTTTATGTATGTCATGGGGGTTATTCATATATGTGATATGTGCAGCAGCAACGTTTCTTACATGCTTACAGCAGCATGTTGTGGATATATTGGCAGTGCTGCAGCAGCATAGCAGATCTATTAATTTTCTTATAATGTGCATTTATTTTTACCTTATTTCTTCAACGACTCCCAAGCAATTCGTTCAATGATACAACAAGTGGGCAGGCAGTATACTAATGATTCATGTTGACATTGGCATTAAACCGTTTGGGACTCATTTTAAAAATGCCTCGTTTCAGTGATTCAGAGTCGAGTCGATAACTTTACACGGTGCACTTTCAGATTTAAAATTTTGCCGGATTTTTAATTCACTTTGAGCTTTTGAAGTAGCGCTTCCTGCTGGGTTTGAGTTTATTTCATATATTAAGTTAAACTGGTGCTTTTTCGCTACTTTAACTATCAGCAGAAAAGAAAGCCTCATCAGCTTTGCCAAATGCTGCTTTTTACTGCACCACAATAATGCTCTATATGGTCAACAAACATCAGTAACTGCAAAAGTAACCCTCACTCCATCTCCACCTTTTTTACCCCAAACTCGTGCCACTGCCATATGGGCACGGTGCCCACGAGGAGGCAGTGTGTGGCCTGAGCCTTCCTCTCTCACACACACACATATACACACACATTTGACCTATCAGATACAGGTAGAAGATTCCTGCGATAGTATAGTATTCATACCAGAGTAGTTTCATAGTATATATACCAAAACGCACACACCCATACATATGTGCTCATTTTGGTAAAAATAATTGATACTAAAACTAAAAATGTGTTTTTAGTCAGAGTGCTGAGGAATATTTTCCCCCATCCCCCTTTCTCTTTCTCATTCCTCTTCTCTGCTCTCCTCTTTGTATCCTTAAAATATTCCGCACATCTCGCTGCAGTTCCGCATGACAGACACCCCTAATATAATCTGTGTGTCTGAATTCTAATTTGTACCGTCAGGATAAAATAAATAGTCTGCAGTTAATTATAGGGAGCCAGCGCCTGCCTTTGCCCGGGTGATTTATGAAGTGCGTGCAGGCATTCTCCAACACATTTTTCTTAATTTATTTTTAATCTGTCTTTCTATTAATTCTGCAGCAAATGTCTTAATGATGTGCGAGGTGTGCATTAATGAGAGCAGGTGGAAGGAGAGGAGCTTGGGTGGGGGTGGGGTCCAGGGGGTCTGGACCTACCAGGACTGCTCTTAGACCCCCCCTCTTCAGTCCCTTAACCCCCAAAAGCTCTCCCTTCCCCTCTTTCTCTCTGTCTCTCTCTCTTCATGCGTTTGCTTTGTTCTGTCGGCTCTAAGGCTGTGTTTGCAATGCCAGTAAAAAATAGTTATAACATGGAGCTATGATAGTATCAGATGGTAATACTATGTTTTTTTTTTAAATATATACCTTGATTACCATATTTATACCTTGATATTTACATGAACTCTAAGATGCTGAAACACGTTTGTAAGTTCTATACCCAAAAACATGGTATTACAGTACAGGGGCATGTTATTTGCTGATATATCAGGCCAATATCATTTTAACTTGATAAACTAACAAATAAGTTAACATTGCATTATTCACCTTTACATTACTTTGTGTTCTGTCATACACAATAACTTAAATGGCAAGTTAAGCCAAAGAGTTTTTAATTCTGTCAATTTTTGACTCGCCTTCACATTAGGGCTACACGATTATGAGAAAAGTCATAATTGTTGATTATTTCCTTGAACTTGTAATTAAGATGATTAATTATGATCATCACAAAATACTGAATGATGTTTATACCATTACTTGAAGCAACCACCTGCCATATTCTGGAGGAGAATAAACAAGCTAAAAACAACTAAAAAACGTATCGCTTGTCTATAGTATTAATCATCAAATATAACAAATGTAACAACTATGCATAGGATCGCTTACATTAGCAAGAAAAGAACATGTAAGTTCACAAAATAATTTAAGTGGATTTTGAAATTACTGTCATTATTATGTGCTTCATATGCTTTCCTCCATCTTTAATGTTGACACTTTTGTTCATTTAGATACAAAGACTGTGTTTTTCAGTAAAATAAACAGTAATATTTGAAGGCTGCAGCTTCTGTCAACTAGCCATCATTCAGCTCTTAATGGAACTAAATTAACCTTGGGTGTAATTCTGCTTTAGGTACGAGTATAATCATAAAATATAATTAGGATATCATAGCAACAATATTGTGTACCATTTTTTTTGGGAATGTTAGTGTAGACATGATGTTGTTCCCGATTAGTGTGCTCAGTTGTTGTATTGGATGCTTACAGATCTGTCCTCTTGTGAGACTTGTCTTCTCAAGTAATACTTGTGTGTTGCTTTCCAATACCTATCACTGCTTCATTTAAGTCTCCCATGCTGTGTGTGATGCTGTGTTGCTGCCTATTTAGACCATTCCATATCCATCACTTATAAAGTTCCATTTGAGTTACCATTCTGCCTTAGAGTTCAGCTGCCAGCAGACAACATGGCAGCTCACTAGGTTTGGAAACAGAGCTTACAGATAAGTGCGTCTGTCTCAACACATCTCCTCAACTCTTTTCTCACGTCCTCCACCATTTCTCTCCTCATCTGCCTTCCTTTCATTTCCTCCTCACAAACAGATCCTCGTTGAAGCAGCTAAGCATGGACGGCTGCGGCGCAGCTCCTGCAGGAACAGAGGGATAATTTAATTTATCTTCCTTTTTGTCTCTCCAGTCGGCTCATTTTATTCACACACAGATCATTACACACCAAGACCCCATTTTCATTTCCTACTGCGTACAGACGCACACACACACACATACAGGCATGGCTTTAACTAGGCTGGCAGGCCCAGGCCTGGTGCTTCTGTCGATCGATACCCGCGCTCGGATAGGAGAGATCCGCACTGCCTTAATAGGTCCTGCAGGTCCTACCATAAAACACCTCTACAGACCTGAGGACCAGAGGCTTCATAAATTTCTCTCTCTCTTTGTGGCTCTGCAAGATGGAGTAGGACTGAATGAAGCCACATGGGGTTGGGGCTGAAACAGCCGTGCTGGGCGACACAAGGGCTCATCTGAACAGGTTCAAATGTGTAGCTTGAAAGGAAAGGATTTGGAATGTTTTTATGGAGTGAGCTGACATGAACGTGGACTTTCTTTTATTTAGCACAGGAAACTATTTAAACTAACTTAATCAGCAAGACAAATTCCATTTTATAACAAATCTGCAATTAGGACGTTTGGTCATTTTGGTGGTTGTTGATTTTTGCACCAATGAAGATTGAACTCAGAAACAGTATGGAGCACACTACTACGCTAAAAAAGTGTTCCTTCAGTACTATTCAGCATAGAACATACAATGCAAGACGCGGCTGATGTAGTTAGTTTCTGAAGCGAATGACTTTGAGCTAGTTCTTGTATGTGAATCATTCTGTGTGATGATGGATTCTCGAGCATAAACCAGTTCTTATAGGTGAATCATAAATCATGAGCAGCTATTTCTAATTCTTCAGTGAGTGATTCTTATGAGCCAGTTCTTGCAGATGAATCATGTAGCTTGAGCAGTTCAAGCGAATGACTCTTATAACTCAGTCATGTAGATGACTCATACAGCATGAACAGTGGTGTCTGATTCTCGAACGAATGACTCTTATGAGCATAAGATTGTAGATAAATCATATAGCATGGTCAGTGATGTCTGATTCTCTAGTGAATGGCTCATATGAGCAGGTTCTTGTAGGTGAATCAGTGTGGGCCTTGCTGTCTGATTCTCAAGCGAGTGAATGGCCGGTTCTTGTATGTGAATCTTACAGCATGAGCAGTGAAGTCTGATTTAATAAATATATGTGCTGCATGTCTCAGATTGAAGCATAGCACTATGTTATTTCAAACGTGACCACTAATAAATTAATAGTCATGTTCATATAATCAAGAAAAACCAATGTGTACAGCCCAACAAAAAGCATATTTATATATATATATCGTTCTCAAATTCAAAAGAATCAATAATAGAAACCATTAAGGAACCATAATCGCTAATGGGAATCATAATCATAATGGGTATCATAATCATTAAATTCCGTATTATTCTAATATCTTGTTGCTGGCGGTTGTCAGGATGTCACTGTATGGTTGCTAGGTTTTTCTGTGTAATTTCACCTAGCAATCT
Organism: Enteromius thamalakanensis; assembly: GCA_032357475.1. NCBI lineage: Eukaryota > Metazoa > Chordata > Actinopteri > Cypriniformes > Cyprinidae > Enteromius > Enteromius thamalakanensis. The sequence continues at coordinate 29,753,003 of JAUCMT010000134.1, read as the reverse complement.
GATTGTAGGGGTCGTCAGTGGAGCGGTTTATTTTACTTACACATCAACAAAAGATGTAGTTCTCGTCCTACTCTGCCAAATTACAGCCGCCAAAACGAACACGGTCTAAGCTGATCTTTTCAGCGGGGAAATCTCTACTGTTGAGGAGATGTTTGTAAGGCGAAAAGCATTTGTAGCTGTAGAGGTTCTCCAAGTCCCAGCGTGAGTCATTACGATTGTTTTTTACCTTCGCGACGTTTCGCAGCAAGAACACGCGCAGTCGTGATTTGGTGCGTGAAGCACAGCAGGCTGAAACGAGGCACACAAGATTGAATTAAGAGTTACACTGGCAGTAAAAGGAGATGGCCGCCCAGCATCTGTTCTCCCTCTTTCCTCCAGGCCCTCAGGCAGCGTGCGAGCATTATAGAATGTGTGTGCGCCTGCATTATCCAAACAGATAGCTACCAACTTTAATTGCCTCTGCATCCACTTACTCACCCCTAACGCCCTTCAACCTCATCCACCCATCGCCCGCGCAAATGAAAGAGCGAGAGGCGGGAGATGGAGGGAGAGAGAAGGCGAGCATAATTACTTATTTTAGTGGACTGCTGTAGAATGCCTCTCGCCAAATGACTCTAATTCCAAATGGTTAACAAGAGCCGAATAGAGCCGAATCCGTGTGACAGCAAATTGCTTTCCCATTTGCAGCCTTAATGGCTTTTCATACTTTGCACTTCCAATAAGCAGTAAACTCGGAAATTAATATTGCACGCTGTGTTATGATGCAAATGGGAGGGAGATAGGAGAGCCGTACCTTCATGCAGAAAGCTCTGATTAGATCTGTAATTGCTTCACTCTGATTTTTTCTCCCTCTCTTGCCCTCCGTCTTTCTCGTTCGTAACTTTCCGACATATTTATTGAGCTATTTTGAGATTTGCCATTTCACTTACGCATCAACATTGACTGCACTTTTGATTTGTGTCACGCTGTGGTTTTTGTTTTCAAATCAATGGTAATCAGCGGTAATTTGCCAGCGGCGCGGAGACACTCGTCCTGGGGGTTTAATGTCTTTGCTGTCACCTTTAAGGTGTTTGTCACACATTCTAGTCAGAACAGCTTTTTAAAGTGAAACAGAATAATAGGAGGTTTGTAAACGAGTCACAAGCGGTTTTAAGGTGTCTTATTAAAATGCACGCCACTCGTACGTATACGAATGTTTCACGGTAAATAGACAATTGCGTTCGCCGGTTTGAAGATGTTTGCAAAACACTCTGAGGTGACGTGTTAATGGCGGTACTAATGAAAGCCTGAACTCTAACCGCTCACTCTTCTGCCCGATTAGCACATGCGTCTCACATTTAGCTGTGCTTGATTAAATGTAGATTGCTCTAGATGAAATGAAATTAAATTTTGATTAAATAACATCAGGGCTGGAATGAAGCATGTAAATGTGTAGATAATGTAAATAGGAAGATTTTCCTCTCTGCTGGGTAAAAAGGACATACGACCATCAAACTTCAAATGATTCACTAAAGCAAGCAACAGTTGCTCATATTCCGAGTTAAGGATCTGAACAAGCTCTGGGTAGTAATATTGATATATTCCCATTCTTTGTTTCGGGTTATTCTGGTTCTTTTTAGTAATTCAGACACTGATTAGCCAGATTATCCAAACTGATCTTTCTTATGAACTAAATCTTTCAGTAAATAGTTTAAAAAGATTATATGAATCAGTGTGAAACACACTCCCGTGTAACTGAATGAATTCTTGTTAATTCTTGTATCTTGTTAATTATTCATTATCAATATAGACATCTTAAACTAGACGAATCTAGAATCAGAATTGAACTGAGAGCTAGTACTCAATTTTTACAATCTGATTACATAAACCAGATTGCATTATTTAATTTGCATTAAAAAAACACATTTTTAGAACAGTAAGATATTTAATGGTTTTTAAAGATGTTTCTTCTGCTCATCAAGGCTGCATTTATTAGATGAAAAAAAACTGTAATATTGTTAAATATTATTTCAATTTAAAATAATTCCTGTGATGCAAAGCATCATTACTCCAGTCTTCAGTGTCACTTTCAGACCTTTCAGAAATAATTCTTATATGCTGATGTTTTATTATCAGTGTCGGAAACAGCTGAGCTGCTTAATATTTTTTTAGGATTCTTTGATCATTAAAATATTAAAAAGAGAAGCATTTATTTAAAATGGATAATAATGGTTAAAACTACTGTTATAGTAGTTTACTGTTTCACTACTGTTCAAAAGCTTGGGATCAGTACATTTTTATTCTTTCTTCTTTGAAGGAAATGAATACTTTTATTAACAAAGGATCTATTAAATAAACAAAAAAGTCACAGCATAGATTTACATTTTAGAAATGTTTTATTTGGTAAAAAAATATGTTGTTTTTTATTTGTTATTCATCAAAGAATCCAGAGGAAAAAAAGTGTTTATATACCTGTGCACACCTGAAATGAATAGCCTAATTTTCATGCAAACCTTTTTTTTTTCCCACCAAGTTGATTTTGGTGCAAAAAATGACCTGGCTATGTTTTCTATATTACTGGGCTTTATCACAGGTGTGTGTGAGTTAAGTCTGAGGGGATCACCAGTGCTGGTGTGTGACAGGTTACACTCAGGTAAACCTGCTGCATCACCATCTGTGCTGAAGGGAACACGAGAGCATTTCTATTGTCTTTCCGCACAAAGCCTGCCAGCCTGGAGCCAGACGCAACACTTTTACTACACTGTACTCATGCAGCCAAAACAACATGCTCAATGAAGAGGCTGCTGTTTAAATGTTCAGGGAGTTCTCCTTTAAATATCAACTTTGTTCTTAATAAAAAACAAAACCTATAAAGTGGGCGTATAAGAGATTTTCCTCATAAAAGACATCTGAGAAGCAGGAGCCAAATCTCAGTTTGATGCTGTAGGAATGTCATTGTTGGAATCAATTGTTAAAAAAATTACAAATCAAATTACAATAATATGTTCTTTTTGTCGCTGTTGTTTGATCTGTCACTATTCAATAACACCCACAAAAAAAAAGGAAACGATTCACAAAACTGTTTCTTGTTTATTATAAAGCTATTATTATGTTTTTTTTAAATAACATGAAAAGGGGCTGATGTTGAAATGAGGGGTGATGAAATGTCATCAAGTTGATTATAGCAATATCACAACTATTTCTCATGTAGTACAGGTTCTGTAAGCGATTTCAGCCATTCTGATCACTTCAACCATTTTGCCATCATTGAAACTGGTAATAAAATGTATAAGAATATAAAAAAAAAAGCGTTGAGATGTAAATTGATAAAAGCAACAATAATATAATAACTATATCATTTAATTTTTATACACATATATATATATATACACAAACATACATACATACACACATATATACATACAGAGGCTACCGAAAGTATTCAGACCCCCTTAAATTTTACATTCAGTGTTATATTGCAGCCATTTGCTAAAATCATCAAGTTAATTTTTCCTCATTACACCCCATATTGACAGAAAAACACAGAATTGTTGACATTTTTGCAGATTTTTTAAAAAGGAAAAACTGAAATATCACATGGTCATAAGTATTCAGACCTGTGCTGTGACACTCATATACTTAACTCAGGTGCTGTTCATTTCTTCTGATCCTCCTTGAGATGGTTCTACACCTTCGTTTAAGTCCAGCTGTGACTTGATTAGGAAAGCCACACACGTGTATATATAAGGCACAGATCTAGCCAAGGTTACAAAAAAAAATCGTAGAGCCCTGGCTTAAACCCAATTGAGCATCTCTGGAGAGACCTAAAAACAGCTGTCCACCAACGTTTACCATCCAACCTGACAGAAATGCAAGGTTCTACTAAATACTGAATACTTATGACCATGTGATATTTCAGTTTTTCTTTTTTAATAAATCAGCAAAAAATGTCAACAATTCTGTGTTTTTCTGTCAGTATGGGGTGATGTGTGTACATTAATGAGGAAAAAAATGAAATGATGATTTTAGCAAATGACTGCAATATAACAAAGACAAAATTAATGCGGTCTGAATACTTTCCGTACCCACTGTATATGTATGTATATGTGTGTGTGTATATATATATATATATAATGTTCAATTAATAATAATATAATATTTAAACAAAATGCATATTCTAATGTAAAGATTGTAAAAACATGTAGTGCTTTTAAGAAAATAATGTGCAAAAGTATATGTATTAAATACCTATCTATCTATCTATCTATCTATCTATCTATCTATCTGTCTATTTATCTATCAATCCATCCAATTGTTTTATAGCACTAATATATAAAACAAAAATATATTTTTTTCTAAGTAGGTAAAAGAGATCACCCTGTTATCCTTGAAAAATGTCTACAGTCATCATTGTTAATTTTAATTGTTTTTACACTGTAACCTAAACCACACACACTTTTTCCAAAACCCATCCTTCAAAGGTTTATAGAGCAACTGGACAGAGACTGTTCCTGACTGGCATAAAAAAAAGGCTTATTTTATATGTGTTTCTCCAAAAAATTAACCAATCGCTTACAGCACCTTTAATGGAGGTGCAATCATCTAAGCTAAATCAAAGCATAGACAAGAAAAAAGGGTGCTGACCACTTTATCCTCCTGTTGCAATTCCAGAGGGGAGGAAAAGCAAGAGAGAAAGACAAAAGAAAAAGAAGAGGGCAGAACAAGTGTGAGTGACATTCAGACACACATAAAGAGATGTTCATGTACTTCCACAGCCAATCACATCACCTCTTATTACTCTGAGCAAAGTCATTTAAAAGCACTAAGACTGGGAGAAAGACATCAAAAGGTTAGATAAGCAGTTTCTAGGCTGATACATCCATCGCCCCGGGCCAACGAGCGATGTGTTAAAAACAGAGGGAGTATCACCCTCTTGTGGTCATTGCATTACCTGCTCAACCCTCAGCAACCAGCGGCAGGAAAAATAATACTAGAAGACCAACTATGTAACAAATGTGTTGAATGATTTCTGTATGAAATTTCACAACAAAAGTTGCATTAATATTCAGTCAGACATCTCCTTTATGTGTCGGGATAAAGAAAGGCATACTATGCACCCAATTTTTGCAGTTTGCTGCAGGATACCAAGCACAGTATGGACATTTTCTGTGCAAAATACAAACAAAACACAGTGCATGAACACTGTATCCAACAATGCTAAGCATATCACTTGATATTTCTAAAGTGACATCAAATGCAATTTTCTAACATAATCTTAGCTTTTTATTTGATTGGATTGGCAAAGGTTAAGACATTTTACGCAACACAAGATTAACCCTATATTTGATATGCAGTGCTTTAAAGCCGTTGAACCATTAACATGTTTAAAACTTTGCTGAAGAATTGTTGTACACAATTTAATCCAATCCTATTCATCTGATTGGTCGTTTATACTTTTGAGCACATTAAAAACATTTCAGTATAATTGCAAATATATTGGCCAGCTCATGGTTTACATGTTTATTCGCTGCAAAATCTTGATTCAATAAAGAAAACCTGAGAATAATTTAAATAAATAAAAATGAAGACAAAAGCTGGACTGAAGAAAGGTGTACTTGATTATCAATATTATTATTTTTTTAATGTGTCGGATATGTGGAAACTATCATTTACAATATTTTATCTTAGCACTAATTTTCCTCACTAAGCAACTTAATTGAAAACTAGTAAGCAGTATGCAATGCATCCACCACAGTACGCTATATTTCATTCTGAACACGGGCATCTTTCCAGGAAGTGTTGAAGTCAGTGCTTGTGTATGACTGTGTGTGTGATCGGAGGAGCGTTATGGATGTACCTTGTTAGAGCGCAGTGAAACTCTTCCTCCACAGCGAGCGCAGAACTTGGTTTGGCAATAAGAACAGAGGTGGCCACAGCCGTCGGCAAACTTGGTTTTATGGCAGATTCCACAGGTGGGGGCGTCACTCTTCAGCTCCTGCGTGCTCGGCGCCTCGTCCCCCATCTTCTTCACCTGCTCCTTATACATTTCAAATTGCTGGTGCAATTTCCTGCAGGGAACAGATCACAGCCTTTCAGAACACAGCAAGAAAATACGTCACACGCTTACACATTGCGAGACAATGGTTGTCATGGGTTATAACCAGAATTAAAATGTTATTGCTCAGAGGTTGCTCATTAGACTTGAGTTTCATTGAAATATGTACCTTTTCTCAGTTAAGTACCTTTCAAAAATAAAATACAAAACAATTGCTTGTATAGTAATAGTATAAAGCTATAAAACGAATATGAAGACTATAACAAAGTCCCCATTTGCTCTCCATCTTCTGATCTTAGAAATTTTCTTGCAAAAATGTACTTTTAATCATTAAATGTGCATTAGATGGATAAAGAGATAGTTGTTTAAGTTGTTTATGTTAGCATTTCAGTTTTTCACCAGTAAAAAAAAAACATTTTCAACACTAATATGCACAAATATAATATCAAGATAATATATATATAAATATATAATATAAATATAATATATATTAATATTATGATATTATATTATATATATACACAAACACTTTTTTTACTAATACAAAATTTAGAGAAGAAACTATATACATACACACTATATATCATAAACATTTTATTTATTAACATATATAACATTTTATTTATATTTTATTTATTTTTATAAATCCTCAAAACACATTGTTCTGAAAGAAAACTGCACTGAATGACAATAAAGTCATATGACTAGGTATTGCTGGTTATATAACAAATCTTGCAATTCTTTGAAAATTATATATACATAAATAAATAAATAAGCACATATACAAAAACATACATGTAATTAAAGTAATAACAAAAAGCTTTGAGAATTGAGAATAAAAGCTGCACACAGTTCCAACTACAAAACATGAATATTTATCAAAGCATTCAAATAAATTTCATCTTGAGCGGTAATATCACCTTGAGCATGTTTATGTAAGGGTGGTGTTCAATCATGTACCCTCTCATTACCGTAAGAGAGCAGAGGGGGTCAAAGGATTGAGACAGACCCTGAAACGCTAGCTGAAGGCATGCATGACGCACATGCATTTTGTATGTCTCCTGTCAATCAACCGTAGCCGTGGAAACCGAATACTGGGGGCTAACGCCATAAGCTGTCGATTAGAGGAGGTTTGGTCCCACATCTGCCCCTGCAACATTCATTAGCGGGCTGAATTATTGAACACGCTGATCTATTTACTACAGCAGAACGCCTGGGTGTTACCCAGAATTCACCTGGCCACCTCCCACCAAAGTCAAACTTGAGCACATTCTCACGCTAATCACTAACTCTGACAGGACAGTTTGAATGCTTAAAGCAAAGGAGTTTGTTCCATGTAAATTTAATGAACACAACTGTCTTCTTTAAATTTTACCATAAACCAATTAATAAAAAAATAAACCATGTTTGATTCACATACTGTATAATATTCTGCAATATACCTGGTGAAATATCTAAATTAGCATTCTCATTCACTGCAATAGCATATTCCGTTCACTTCACACTTGTAAAAGTCTTACTGGTTATAAATATATACTGATTTGACCATATTTAAACTTGTTAACTTTTTTCTTTTTTTGAAATCTTTGATTAATGGAAAGATCCAAAGATCAGCATTTCTCTGAAATAAAAAGCTTTTGTAACCTTATACACTATAGCAATTCAAAAGCTTGAACAAGGATGTTTTAAATTGATTAAAAAGACATACAGTAGTTACAAAAAATTTCAATTTCAGATAAATGCTGTTGCTTTAAACTTCGATTCTACAAAGAAACCTGAAAGATTCTCCTCAGCTGTTTTTAACATTATATATATATTTATTTATTTTATTTATTTCTCTCTTTTTTTTAAATATAAGAATGATTTCTGAAGGATCATGTGATAGTTCTACAAATTCGGCTTTGAAATCACAGGAATAAATTCTTTTTAAAAATATATTAAAATATAAATCAGTTTTTTGATATAGTAAAATATTTCTTTTTTTTACAGTTTTGGATCAAATTAATGCAGGCTTGAAGAGCAGATGAGATACTGAAAATCTTACTGTTCGGAAAATATGACTGGTATCGTGTGTGTATATATACTTTCACTGGCCATCAGAAAAGCAGGCATCTCACCAGCAGGTACTAACTTTCTGAAGCTAACCGGCCGAACCCATCAACCTGGACCCCAGCAGACATGTCTTCTGTTTAAGTCAGTGACCTTTCACCCCTCTAGGATCACATCACACCGATGTGCAGGTCTGCTTTCACCAACCCCTTGACCTCTGCCCTCTCACCCTCCGAACATGTAGTCATAAGGACTCACTGTCTGACCCTTGCTCCCCTCTCAGATACACGGCAGATATCCCTCACCTGCTACAATATTACATTCAGTCTGTGTCAAATATCAGATCACTTGTGTTTGGAACAGAATGAACGATGACAGACTTTACATTAAACCCAGCATTTCTTCTCCTGTATTGACCCGGGCTACAGACAGCAGTCAGGTGGATGATGGGAAGGCTGGAGGAGCTCCAGAGGTCTGGCAGGTGTGCTGGCTCAGGTAGCATTACAGACAGCTGGAGACCACAGCACCGCTCACCTCCAGAGACGCATAACCCATAATATAATCATACGCCATTGTGCACGTCTCGTCTGACACACAGCAGATAGAGAAGTCAGAGAAACATGAGCCAGTACACCGATACGCACTCCCTTTATGAGTGACACCACGGCCACCTGAAGACCTGCGCTTTACCCGTTTAAAATACTTACAAATTTGTAGTCGACTTCTCGTGTAACACAAAACCCATGCTTAATGCTGCTCTCTAATGCAGATCTCGTAATCAAATCAAACTGATGGGCTATAATGAGCGACATAGAACATGCCTCTAGTAGCTAATATTTATGACAGATAATATATATATATATATATATATAACATCATAAAAAATAGGCAAAATTTCTCATGCCAACTAAATCATATTGAAATCAACTTTTTTCCATGATCTTAAATTATTCAATATAAAATTTGTTAACATGAATTATAATTAAACGGCATTAACTGCGTTATTTTTTACAGTAACAAAAAATCAAACTAATTACTGTTTTCCTTCTTACAATGCTGTTTCCGTCGATAAAATGTGGCGTTACTATAATTTATTATAATATTATTAGCATTTTATTTTTCAGTCCATCTCATTAGATGTGCAGTGTAGCTTAATTTGACGTAACGTTACCATAAATCCTGTGAAGACGCACGGGTCGCCAATGCTTTGTCTCACACACGCAAAGAAAGAGTATTTTATAGCATGCAGACTTGACGCGATGCATGTAAACTTTATTCTTTGTTGTATATTGCTGCCAAAAAAATGGATTTCCTTTGTAATTCCTCTGCTTTCAAGAACTAATGGTTTCTCTGGTAGTGGGTGGGACTAATGCGCTAATGAAAATCTTTTTGGCTGGCAGTCACCTATTACTGTCACTGTTTTGATTGATTAATATTCATGGACCCAGCAGCTCATTAATCCTTAGTTACTACCTCAATTACTATTTGTGAGAAGTAACTAGTAACTATAACTAATTACTTTTTTTAAAGTAACATGCCCTACACTGCATATAATGAATAAAAGAAATTACTGCATATGTTACCCTGGACCACAAAACCAGTAGTAAGTGTCAATTTATTAAATAAACTGAATAAATAATCTTTCCATTGATGTGTACTTTGTTGTGATAGGGCAATATTATGACTGATACAAATGAAGTTTTGATATATTTACAGTAAGGAATATCTTCATGGAACATGATCTTTACTAGAAGTCCTCATGATTTTTTGGCATAAAAGAAAATATGAATTATTTTGAATATATTTTAAGTTTTTGCGATCCAGGGTCATATATAACAATAAATATTTTTTTAATAAATAATTACTATTATTATGAATGAACATAAATATATCATTTCATGTAGTGTCTTCATTTTATATTTGATTATTTTTATTAATTATCATTAAAATAATAGGTGGTTTATAATAAATATAAAAATAAAACAAGGCATTACAATAATATTTACATACAAAATCTTTTTACATTTAAAAAAATAAAATAGTGAATGATCTTGATCTTATCTATCCATCCTGCTTATCTGTCTATTGTAATTTACTTACTTAAACATTTGTTGAACCGATAGCCTTTTTTGACCTTTTATGAAAGAGGAGTCATATCCTGAGAACTGAATGTCTGGGCGATAGTGTTCTGAGTGTTCAGGGCAAGATGAATCCATTCAGTCTTACTTACGTCTCTGGCTCCTTTGGAGGCTCTGTTTGCAGTTGGTTTTGGGACTTTGTCTGGGGCTGGAGAACATTATTAACCAGATCAGTGATTCCGCTAAAGGGAAACCACCTGTATGAAGAAGCAGACAGCGCAACTCAAAAACCGGTCAACAAGCCTGCTTCCATTCAACACACAGGCCAGTGTCATTGTTTCGACTGCAGCGCAGCTACATACATGAGAAACACATAAGTACGGCTACAAAAACTACTGGGATAGAGAGAAAGAAAGACAGAGACAGACAGACAGACTAGTCTCAGCCCACTGACAAACTCATGCATATTGCATACAAAACTGATCACTTTCTCAATCTGGCAAGCTCAAATCTTATTGGCCGGCTTTATGCCCAGAAGCCAAACTAGAGTTTTTATCCCACCCATGTACAAGGTTGCTATAAATAAATAAATAAATAAATAAATAAATAACTAGATGTGTGAAACTTGTCCCTCTGACAATTGGATGATTTTTCCAGCATTTCCCAAATAGCTGGTCTCGGATGCGAAATGCTGTTTTCTGCTATTGTGAAAGTAGTTGTAGGAACTAGTATAGCAATAACTATTTAATATAAACTGTCCCTAAATTAAATGTCCAAGCAAAGTGAATTCTGATTCGTCACTTTACATGTCAGTCAAACAGTCTCTTCTTGACTAAGTAGTTTGTTTTTCTTGGATTTGCATGATATTAAATGGACTTGCTGAAAATTCCACATAAGAATCTGGTCATATGAGACTAGAGTAAGAAGAAAAAGAGAAAGAAAAGATGGAAAACTGAGAAATGGAAAAACAGAAAAGGAAGCACAGTCAGCTGGAGAAGGAAGCAAAGAAGCCGGAGCGAGTGAAATGAATTTTCACCCATCAGCCCGGGATACAGTTGTGTATCCACAAACACAGAGAAAGAGATCAAACAGTGTCCATGTGAAACTCACAGAGTCGACAAACAAGCAAAATAAAGCAGACTGATGCATCCAGCCTATATGTGGATGAAGCTGCCAAAAGCTTTTCGGATAGAGCCAGACTGCAGGTAGCCAATCACTAGAGAGAGGAGGGGAAAAGAGCCGCCAATCACAGAGGAAGCCACAGCAAACGCACACGCCACTAACCAGCCAGACGGGAATGTCAAAGCCTTGAGGTCTCTAGCTAAGATCAGGCCAACGCAGTATCTGTGCATGCTCAAAAACTGCAGAATTTGAGCCGCCAACAAAGTTCTGCCCTTTTACTGTTTGTTTTAAAAAATAATTTGGCTGATCTGATTATCATTTGATTTCCCAATAAAAAAAGTATTCTGCAGATTTTGTAGGAAAATGTGGAAAACACAGGAAAAGTCCACAGATTTTGTCTAGGCCTGACTGAGTGTTACTTACTGGACTGGCTGAGACTTTGGATCTTCTTTGACCCTAAAAATAAAAAAAATAAATAAGTGAACATAAGAGCAGGATGACAACAAAAATAAAAGACAACAAAATGTCATTCTATTAAGAACGACAAACAAACAAACAGAAAATGATCACGAAAACATGAAAACACATGTAATACACTGGTCATATCAGTTTCAATAATTTGATTTGTTATGATTTTTTATATCATATTTAACATTGATAAAATGTTAATATTTATGTGCGTGTGCGCATGTAAATATATATTGGTAGGTTCTCACTATGAATGAACACATGTGGAGTTATGGACTTAACACAAAAAGGTGAAATAACCGAAAACATCTTTTATTTTCTAGTTTCTTCAAAATAGCCACTCTTTGCTCCGATTATTGCTTTGCACACTCTTGGTGTACTCTCGATGAGCTTCAAGAGGTCGTCACCTGAAATGGTTTCTCAACAGTCTTGAAGGTGTTCCCAGAGGTGTTTAGCACTTGTTGGCCCCTTTGCCTTTACTCTGCGGTCCAGCTCACCCCAAACCATCTCGACTGGGTTCAGATCTGCTGCAGCACTCCATCACTCTCCTTCTTGCTCAAATAGCCCTTACACAGCCTGGAGGTGTGTTTGGGGTTATTGTCCTGTTGAAAAATAAATGGTCTTCCAACTATTGGCGGGATGGCATGTCACTGCAGGATGCTTTGTTAGCCATGCTGGTTCAGCGTGCCTTAAATTTGGAATAAATCCCCAACAGTGTCACCAGCAAAACACCCCCACACCATCACACCTCCTCCTCCATGCTTCACAGTGGGAA
>JAUCMT010000134.1:29718567-29732435 GCA_032357475.1 Enteromius thamalakanensis | reverse complement strand
CTTCCATAGTTTCGGAATTCTGCCTCCGCTTGCTAGTAATCACGTCACTACTAGAGCAAGCTCCTGATTGGTTAACGTGGCGCAAATTTTTGCCAAAGTTCAGATTTTTCTTAACTCTGCTTAATACGCGCGATTCGCGCTGCAGGATGTCTATTCGCATTTTTGCATTGACTTAACATGTAAATCACTCGCGCTTCACGCATTTGCGTCCGGTGTGAACACACCTTAAATCCACAACCCCTGAGGGGAAGTTTTCTCTTTCCTCGTACGACTAGTCCGCGAGCTGAAGAAAAGAGATAGGCCTCGGCCGTCTCAATTTCCCTTGCTCACAGTCAGTGAACCCGGGTCTCCCACATAGAAGGTGAATATACAACCAATGTACACCTTAACAGGGAGACTGTTTTAGAAAGCTGCTCTCCCTGGGGAGAAGTAACCGTGATCAACGGCGCTTCATTGCCCAGAGAGATGCCGCTAGATCTAATCGGGTGGGAAAGAAATAGGGATCACCCGTTTCAATCAATTTCTGATTGATGCATGTCGCCTCAACGACAGCGGGGTCTGCACCACGAGGAACGCCAAAGGAAGCTCCCTCCGCAGAGAGAGCTCTCCACAGCACGGGCAGTCCCCTCTCTCAAGAGCGGCTACCGCATGCTCTTCTTCTAACGTTAGATCTGGGAAAGAAATAGGGTATCACCCGTTTCAATCACTTTCATCAGATCCATCTGCGATCCCCATGAATGCAAACGCCAGCTCACCTCAGCGACAACAGAGCCTGCACGACGAGGAACGCAAAAGAAGTTCTTAACTTTTAAAAAACTAAACAAATAGAGTGCTGCGACAGACTCACAATAGAGTCATGACATCATGACTGCCAGCAAATCAGCTTATTAGAATAATTTCTGAAGGATTTTTAGGTAACAAAACGTCACTGTTTTTACTGCATTCTTGATCACATAAATGTAGCTTTGCAAAAGAAATTTATTTGAGGAATTCTTTCTGACCACTTACTTTTGAATGGTAGTTACCCAAGCTGGTGACATCCAAACCTTGAGTCCATTTCAACAGATATGAGTGATTTCATGTTCTGGTGTCACTATTATTGTCATCCTTCAGTGTTTCCAAACAAACTCCCCTGATTCTTTCCTACGGCCATTAGCACTAGCTCTCCGAGTCTGAGCTATGTTTTACCCTTGAAGCGGTGCTGCACAAGCCTCTGGAGATTGATAGGCCAGGCTGATGCTTCTATCCATCAACAGCAGGAGAATAGAGCACCTTATGCTTTCTGATAACAGAGAGATTTAGCTCGAGCTACTTGTCTTTCTCGTGTGCAACAGATTCTACATGTATAACCTTTTAAGACAAAGTTCTCCACAAAAACAAATCTGCTAGCCGGTGGAATATTTCAGAAATAAGGGCATACAAGTAAGAAATTACTCATTCGCCCCTTCTTTCTAAAACAAAAACACCAAGTCATGGCCACGTGGAATTTATATTGTGTGCTTTCGGGGGGAATGTCAGTAGAATTAATTGATTTGCTCGTATTTGTCAGGAAAGAGCAAGTGCTTACTACAGCCTGTGTTATTAAAGCTAATACCTTAGCGCTTTACCGCCTTGAATCAAGCTCTGACATGTCCTTATTATGTATGGATTTATTATTCAAAGTGTTGTGCAGGTCTGCAAGGCCCCGCACTCATCCTGGCCCCCGGAGACCAGCTGTGTTTTCAGAGTAAAGAGCACTTAGAGAATGGCCCGGGGCGGCTGCGTCCCGGAGTGCCTCTGGACACAAGCTACTGTTCGGACCTGAGGAAACATCTGCAGACGGACCTCACATTGAGGACTGTTTGGATGAAGTCACTGTCTCCTGTGGAGCTCTGGGTTTCAAAAATGTCTGATGACAAACCATACAAATCATAGCATTTGGTTTATAGTGCACAGGGTGTTTATTTAAGTTTATTTTGTTAAAAATAATGTACCAGCTGCTCAATATGACTACTGTAAATCAGGGTGTCCGAACAAAGCAAAGGGGACGTGTATCATTCTGATGCAATCAAGTGGTCATATTTAAATTATCTGACCACAGAAAGCCATGATCAACCAATCAGAATCAATTATTAAAGATAGCAATGTAATGATTAACAAGAGCAATAATGGTAGTAATGCTTGGTTTAGCAAGCAACACTAAGGAACATGTAATAAAGTCAATACTAAACGAATAGGTATCCTCAACATGTAGTTGTATCAAGGCATCCAAGCTTATTTTGGTTCAAATATGTCCTTTTAAAAACTTTAGGATGTTGAACTTTTCTGGTTTGTTAAGGTAGACTTTGAAAGCTTTTTAACACCTCTCTCCAATCAAGGAATCTGGGTCAAAGCATTTCTTTTTTGACTCATTTGATTCTCTCTGGCTCTGATCGGGTCTGAGGAATGGTATCATTAAGGTAATGTTCTTGAGAGGGGTTTTAGCTGAACTGTGATGTCCCTCTGCTCCTCCAGCAGCTGCATTCTCAGTCCAATCTACAGTGACCTTTGAAGCTGAATATATCAGCACCGAATATCCTGAACCAAAGACATCCTGAACCAATCGACTCAAAAAAGACCTCCTGTTGACAAGCACATCCTCTTTTTTGTGTTCCTTAATAAAATGGTCCCTGAGCATGTTCAGCTTGAGAAGAAATGTTTTGTATTTGTGGCAATGACATGCTTTTTTAAGTTGAAGTATTAAAATGACAAAACAAAACAAAGGAAGAAATTAAAGCAAAATCAAAGTAATAATAATAAAATGAACATAAAATTACCTTTTTATTTAAATAAATTAATCTAAAATTTAAAAAACTATATTAAAGCTAAATAAATCATATTACAGAACAACTGTAACGCAGGAGGCTTCATTTTATTAGTACTTTAACTTATTTTATTAAGTTGAAGTATTAATTTAATAAAATGAAAATAAAGCAATAAGTTAAAGCTAAATAAATGTAATTGTAAATAAAGCACATAACAAAATTACTTAAAAAAAACCAATTCTGTATGTTTTAATTTTAAGTCAAAGTATTTATTAGTTTATTAGTAACTTAATTATTAATTTAATCATTATTAAACGTAAATCTTATTTAAATAAATATAATATAATAAAATGTCAAAAAGATTGTAAAAAAAAAAAACTTAACCCTCAATAACCCTAAATAAATGCACATAACAAAATGACTTATATCTAATATTTTTATTAGAATTAATATTTCAGTCATTCTCACTTGTATTCTTTATGGAATGTACTGATCATGACACTTTGTAGAAGATTTTAATCCATGTAACCTGACCAAACATGACAAACCATTGAGTCCACCCCTCAGTCCTGCTGCACAGTTCATATTTTTATTTCCACGTTTCTCTCCATTTTATTGATTAATGTTTTCTTTTGGAGCGAGACGGTACTTTATTGCTTTGGCTTTTGTGATATGTTTTTGTTTTGGCTGAGGAGTGTGGAGCGCGCTCATATATCATGCACTTCTGCACAGTTTGCCCTCGCTAGCCTGTGGTGTTCATCAGTAATTAGACCAAAGTCACGGAGGTGGCCAAGTTCAACCTCTTCATTAAGTATCACTCTCCTCATGGAAACAGCTGTAAATGGAGAGAGGACTATCATTCAGAAGTGCTGGGTGGAAATGTAAGATAAATGTACGGTTAGATCCAACAGTCTGAGACCACACTGAAAGTCTGCAGTTCAGAATCTATTATAGAGCTGGACATTTTAAACAAATTAACATTATGAACTAAATAGATTTGAATAAAAAAGACATTCTGCAAATTATATAAGTTTTCAGCAGTCATTAATTATATTTTTATGATTATAATATAGTAATGAATATATAAATTACATCTCAAAAGGCAAAATAGAATAATTTTCATGATTATATATAGGGTAATTTTTTTTAATTAAACACTGTCAAATGTGTTAAATTATACATTAACTATTTAATTAATTGTAATTGAAAAATTAAAAATATATATATTTCCAATTCCCACCAAATCTCAAATTACATGTTTAGTAGCATTTTGTCAAATAAATTACATTTTAAAAAATTAAAAATGTTTTTGTAAAAGAAATTACTTTTAAAACATAAAAATTTAATAATAATAATAATTAATAATAATAAGTAAAACACTCTATTTTGCTCATCTTGGTTCTTTTCATATAATAGTATTTTTTAATTACAAAATAGCAGCTATATATATGTATATATATATATTTTTTTTCTTTTTACTTTAATATTATTATTTATTTCCTTCCATTACTTATATCCAGCATGTCGTCTCTTTAGAAAAAAAAAACTGTCATGGTGAAAGGACTCAGTAATGGTTCATGGTCAAAAAGATGCCACAACTTCATATTTTTACGATGGATTTTCATAGTTGAAGATGGATAGTCGAGATCTGGGACAAGGGTAAAACAAGCCTATACATTCAAAGGTCAAGGCCTTTGAAAAATAGCAAAAGTTAATAATGAAGGCATGATAAAGTCATTTTTAATCCGATCTTTAAATGTAAGTCTGTTAGTTTTAATAAAAGAGCCCTGGGACCCAAAGTTAGAAAAGCAGCAGTAAGTGTTTTGTTGGGATCACTGCAGCGCATGATTAATGATGTTACGATGATGTCACGTCTGAGGGCGATTTTTCTGTGTGTCAGTTCACCACGTGCGTCCAGGTTAAGTGCAGGTGTGTGTGAGAGTACTTCGGCACGGTGGCTGTCTCACCCCCCTCTCAGGGACCCGGCCACAGCTTTCCCAATAGATCTTTATTTACAGCACAGGAGTCGGAAATGTCTGGTCAATCCATTTAGCCTAAGGCCACTGATTTGTTCGTATTTACTGCAACACCCAAAGAAAAGCCGAGGTATTTTTCCCTCTCTCCTTCCTATTGATTCGGCTCTTAGAAAATCTGCTCTGCTGTCTAAACACTATTGATCCCCCTGCTCTCCTCGCCAGCTCTTGCACCAGTGTATAAAGGGACTGGATGAATTGAAATTTCATTTCTGACAACTTGTTCCTTTTATTTTATTCCTTTTTTTTTTTTCGACCGAAAAGCAAGACTCAGAGCGTCGCTCGGCATGGATCAATAGCCGCGTGAAGGCTGAAGGTAAAGGTCAGTAGAGGTGAACTCTTCTACTGTTAGCTGAGGCTCTGTACTGTAAGCAACCTTTGAATTTAGCCAAAATGAGGGATCATAGAATCCATTTCCTGCGCTTTCAAACTTTTGTATGACCCATAATGTGTGTGTATGTGTGTGTGTGCCTACAGGAATGGTGTCGACTCCGGAGGGCACAAGAGGAGCTGAAAGCGAGAGAAGAGAAGTGGAAGAAAGAGAGATCCTTCCTTCAAGAGCAGCTTAATGGTGTCAGAGAGGAGCTCCACCGTGCCAACCTCAGGGTACGGGCAACAAACATTTCCTCACATTAGCCTTTTCACATTTGTTCTAGTTAGGGAAACTACTATAGTAGTGTTCCTGTTTGCTCCAGTAGCAAAATACAAAATCGTTCATAGTATTTCTGTGACTTTTCTATGACAAAATATTGATTGGTCTGACTGGACAAAAGAATTGAATTGAATTGAAAAAAGGATTGTCAAGCTTGCCTCATCCAAAACATTGAGCTGTTTATAAAGACAGACAAGCACACATCCTTGTCTGTACGATACTCCATCTACACTCCATCTTCATGCTTGTGTTGAAGTAGTGATAAGCCATTTTAATTTACTTTTCTGATTTAAGACGCACCGCTTCCTTGTTACTGACAAATAATTACAGCAGTTGCTGTTTTTACTGTTATATGTTAGAGGGCGCTGTTACAGACCTCATGCAATAGTACAGCATCTCCAGATTCAAAAACACGTAGAAGAAAATGTTGTTCATGGACAAGTTAAAGTTATTCCTGGAAAAGTAAGCTAACATGATAACCAAACTTATTTAGTTTTTTTTTTTTATACTTTTGAGTGTGGACAAAAAAAGAATGAAACTAACAAAATGTTTCTTTGTTTGTTTGTTCAGTGTTCTTTTTTTCATTTATTTTATATAATATGGACCCCCAAAATAATATATTATGTTTACCATATTAATCTTACCATGTCATGTCAACAAATGGAAAGCCATCTATTAATTACCATGTTAATTACTGTGCCATGTAGCCCCAACAACAGGGGCGTTTTACCACAAATACCATACTTTGACATATTCTTTCATTATTTGAAAACGGTTGCTTTAATTAACAAAACTGAAATTAAGAAAACCTTTGTCTCAAAATATATGCATTCATTGTAGCAATTCTAATTTGCTACTTAAAAAATTATACATTCACAACCTGAACAATTACATTTTGGATATGTCTGCGTAATCACTTCCTCAGACGCTGTGTTAAAAAGACTCTAGTTATTTGTAATTTAATACCAGTGTTATATAACACAAAGTATAGTGTTATAAATGTACATTAATTTTTTTTAATAATATGAATATAAAAATGTTGCTAGATTTACGAGGTTAATAAGCCTGAAAAAGTGGCATCACCGTCTGTGAAGAGTTCGCACTGCTCAAAAGGGGGAGGCCCTGTTTTAATTATCATAAATATTCATAAAACAACCACGAGCCCATCCCACATTCCATTTCCAGCTCTTAATGTTGATGCATATTTTAATAGATTATCATTACCGCCATCATAACTCTTATTACTATAAACATAATTACCAGATTTACGGCTGAATTCTTATTTTCGACCCCTGCAGCCATTTTCTCCTCGTTGTAAACAGGCTGCTTCTTAGTCTGCGACCCCCTCCCAAAATGCAGAGCCGTTAATAAAGATAAACACACAAACAGGCGACGGCGGCTGCGTCCGTGTCTGTACGACACTCCATCTGAATTGCATATCCGCCCTGCCGCTGAGATTGTCATAAGCCGTATTAAGAAAAATGGTCACGCGGTTTGACACAAATTGGAAAATGACATTTGGAAAGCGCCGCTGCGGTGGAAATTAGAGATATTAAAATTATAAATCAATGTCTGGGTAGAAGGAACAAATGGGGGGCGGGGGTTAAAGGTCTCCTCATGACTAGGCCCCGCTTGGGCTAATATAAACCCACCGGGGTTTTATTGTTCATCCACTGTCCACTCATAAAGAAAGGAAGAGAGGATATTGTGTCTTTTCTGCGCAGTCAAGTCAGCTTATTTAGCCGCTCCCACACCACAACCTGCTAATGGATCATCTCAAAGGTGTGATATGCATTATGCAAAGGCATCCGCTTGACACTTTTAACAAAGTCTTTCCTCCCTGTGCGTCTCACCTTCAGTTGCCTTTGTTCATGTGTGTGTGTACGTGTGTGTAGGAAGAAGAGCATCGGCTAAAAGTGCTGCAGATTGATGAACTCCAAAGAGAGGTTGACAAGACACTGGCATTGCTCGAAAAGGAGAGAGAGGTCAGCAAAACCCTATGTAATTGCTTCCTGTACTTTGGGGTGCACTTTTACATGTGCCATGCGAAAACCTAAGGAAATCTTACATTTCAAATCCAGACTCGCCATGAATTTGTAGTTCACACT
Organism: Enteromius thamalakanensis; assembly: GCA_032357475.1. Classification (NCBI taxonomy): domain Eukaryota; kingdom Metazoa; phylum Chordata; class Actinopteri; order Cypriniformes; family Cyprinidae; genus Enteromius; species Enteromius thamalakanensis. The sequence continues at coordinate 29,724,859 of JAUCMT010000134.1, read as the reverse complement.
TCTTTATCTGCCATTTATTATTTCTTTTTCAAAGTAAAAGGCTCCCTGATGGTTAGGCCTGCTGGGTCTCTGAAATGCTTGACACGTCTGACCCTTATTCATCTCAAGACTCTTGCTGTACTCTGGATGGTGCTCAAAGCTTAAAACACAGCAGCATGTTATACACAGCACAATAAAATAAAACAGTTTTCCACTTTTATACGTCGCTGTTATTCACATTCTTTTCTTTAGCTCCACTGAGCTCTGAATATCTGCTGCTTTCTGTGATAGACCTCTCATTCTAAGTATCGGTAGAGTTTAAAGTATCGGTAAAGTTTAAAGTTCACTTTCTATTAGGTGGCCTTAACTACTGTGTACTTACATTTAAATTAAAGTAAAATTTAAGGGGGAAAAATAAGGGCAAATCAAATTATGAATAGTTTACTTTCATTGTGTGAAAAATATGTAACCATGTAAAATATAAAAAGTAACTGTAATCTAATAATTAGCATATATTTAAGAAGTAATATCATATAATTTTTTTTTTAATCTGATTATGTAATCCAGAATATATGTAATCAGTTAGTACCCAGCACTGCATAGTAGTACCTTAATACTTTTAAAAGTAGTACTTGTGCTGTCAAACAATTAATCGTGATTAATCGCATTCGAATTAAATTAAACGTTTTTGTTAACGTAATATTAGTGTATGTGCCGTATATTTATTTTGTATACTTAAATTCACACACATACAGTATATATTTTGAAAATACTTGCATGCATTTTATTTATAGTTTATATTTTACATAAATATATTTAATATATAAAAAATTTTTGAAATGCATGTGTATTTATATATGCATAGTAAACATACACAGCACACACACATATATAATATATACACCATTTATTTATTTTGATGCGATTAATCGTTTAACAGCACCAGTTAGTACCTAAAGTCTACATTTTACAGCTACGATTGTTTTAAAAGTAGATAGAGTTTTAATGGTCTTAGAATTCTAAAAGAAGGCACACATCATTATTACAAACACCTCTTGAAAAGCTTTCATTCTCTGTTTTCTTCCTGTAATGTCTTCAATCCAATCAAGTCTATACTATCTCAGTTTTGAATTTCTCTCATAGTCAAATTATATCGAAAGGAGAACGATTTACAGTAATTTACAGTAAATTTAAGTACAAATTTAGTACAGGGAAGTAAATATACATACTGTAGAGACATTGTTTACATTGTCATGAAATATTGGCAACAAACAATACACCAGATTTTCCAAAAAATTATAGTCCATTAATTTACAGGTGTGTGATTACAACAAACTGTAAACTGTAACTCTTTGTATGTTTTGTGTTGTTTTATATATGTTAGTACACTCTAATTACAGTGCAGCACTGGACAATGTAAAAGCATTCAAAATGTTTGATATCTTCTCAGTATCATACACTGTCTGCTACAATCAACAGCACAACCTGAAAGAGCACTGTGTTTATGGCAGCTTTCTATTATGTTGAGTTTTATTAGTTCAAGTTCCTACGTATAGCCTTGGTAAAGACAGCCTTCTGTTTTGCCATATTCTATTGCTTCATTGTGTATCTGCTAAACCAATCATCACAACCAATTATTTATAAAACATGCCCAGAAAATAAAGTAAAAACGTGTTTCAGTGCTTGTGATTAATGCTCACACCGTGCATGAGACCTTGCTTTTGTTTTCCACTACAAAAGAATAAGAAAAATAGAGGTTATTAGTCAAGGCACACAATATAACAAAAATCCATTGTTGCATTCTCCTGTAGTTTACCTGTGAAGGAAAGATCAGGTAGAGCATCTTCTCTAGGACACTCTGAAGGACTGTGCATTTCCTTTATTTTCATTTCCTGTTGTTCTTACACATTTATCCCTCAGCATCCCTCTTTATCTCTCCCTCTCTTTTGCTGCAGGATTGTATAAAGGCCGAGGAGCTGGAACGACTGAGAGAAGAGCAACTCAAGGACAAGGTCTCTCAACAATCCACTGCCTATTAGCTTCTAAGCAATGTATTCCTCGCTGCAGTTAAGTGCCAGTCATAACCTTGCCATAGTTTGAATTAGAGCTGCAGCCGCACGTGTTAGACACTTAACACCGAGACCCCATGCACACGCCTACACAATCGCCAGTGATCAAAACAACATCTAATATTATGACTGGCCCTAAAATAAAATCTAGTATTAATGTGCTGCAGGGGCCAGATCTCAACATCAGGAGGTACAGCTGAGGCTAGTCACCGCTCAACAGGCAACTATTGAAAAGCTGCAAAACAACATATTTTCTAAATCGACTTGTCAAGAAGGTCTCTCTTCCTAAAGTATGAAGGCAACTATAAATATGTAACATGCACAAATATAGTGTTATTATTATTACTATCATTAATAATGTGTGTGTATGTAGAAGTTTTTATTTATTGTTTATATATATATTATATATAAGAGACCACTGCAGAAGAATTTTATTTTGGGTTTTATTCTTAAAACTGTTAATCTCACCAATACACCACCAATACAAAACAATGCACGTTTGTTTTATTTTTTTGTAAACTGCCATCTTTAAAATATTAAGGATAGAAGCAACTTGATGCTCACTTATTCCTTGTGCCAATAAAACTAGGATTGAGGCCTTTTTTTGGATTTAAAACCTTTCTTTTCACTGTTTTAGGCTTGTTAAGTGTTTATTTTTTGCATTTCTAATTACTGTTGAAAGACATTTTTACCATCCAACTGGTCACACTGCAAGAGGATAGTGTTGATTACAGCAGTGCTTTTGATACATTTCCCATTAAATACAATTGGCCGGGACCGAGCCGAACGGCGAACTTTTACCCACACTAGGGTTCTCATCATTAGGGTTCGGAGTTCACCGTTCTCCTGGCTTCGCTCCCCAGACAGCACGCCAAATTTGCTTTTCATTTTACTATGAGGTAAGCGTGAACTATTGAAATGCAAGTCCATTTAAAAAAAAAAACTTTCAACTGTGAGAGACAGAATCTAAAAAGAACAATCCAGAAATCACAATGTATGATTTTTTAACAATTTACATGGGAATTACTGTGTCAAATAAATATGTGATCACTAGAGTCAAAAAATGTATATTATTAATGATAATTATTATTTGGTACAGAAGCCGTTGTTAACAATTACAGAGGTCAAACGGTTCCTGTAGTTCTTCCCCAGGTTTGCACACACAGCAGGACGAATTTTGGCCTTACCTCACTAATCAACCATGCTGACCCTGAAGGGTGAAGCAGACTTAAGGTTAAGTGTTAAGACCCAGGTATGTTTTATTTCCCTTGTTCTGCTCACAGTTGAGTGCACAAGCATTTCAAAGTTCACTACAGTGACGTTGATCACTGATGGATACATTTGGCCCATCTAGTGCAGCTTTCTCTTAATCGCTTTTGCTGTTCACACACAAGTCACACAGTGTGGAGTTGTAGAAAATGTGGATGAGAGAAGCATAGTTTTGGCTTTAGGTAGACTGGACCTGTGTTTGGGCGAGGGTAACCTGAGGGCAAGCGCTCAGACGCTCTTGTTTTACAACGTGGCCTCCATGAGCTTGGAGACCTCCGTAAAGCAGCTGCTTCAAAGTGTGAACGACTGCCACTTACTGCTGCATTTTCCTCTGCTCCTTGGACAAGATTACTTTCCAAACAGAGTGCAGACAGTTTGATTAATAGAGGGGTCCACCAAGGTGCCCGCCACAGTATATTTTCATACTTACTTGCGCTCATTTCATTCGCATGGACTTTTATGTGCTGAACCTTTCACCACAGGAGTCCATCGGTTCATAAGAAAACACACAGCTCTTTGATATGATGTCTGGGAAAACTCATTAAAGATTCTAGATGTTGTGTTGAAGAGCTGATGGACAAGCTCAATTCTAAACAAACTTGCTTTTCATCTGTGTAAGCGTATGCGCTTCAGTCACTGTGTGATGCAACCTTCATTAAAAGATTTATGTAAATATAGAATGTCTTACTGAGGACTCTGGTTAATGCTTCTGTATATATATACAGTGAGGTCAAGTATTTGATAACCCTGGGTTTTGCAAGTTCTCTTACTTAGAAATCATGGAGGAGTCTAAAATGTTTAGCATAGGTGCATTTCCACTGTGAGAGACAAAATCTAAAAAGAAAAATCCTGAAATCACATTGTATTCTTTTTTTAAACTGTTTATTTGGAAATGACGGTGTCAAATAAATATTTGATCACTTGAGTCACTTTGTTAACAATTACAGAGGTCAAACGGTTCCTGTAGTTCAGGAGGGATTTTGACCCACTCCTCCATATAGATCTTTCAGGTTTTGGGGCTGTCGCTGAGCAGAGTTTCAGCTCCCTTCAAAGATTTTCTATTGGATTTAGGTCTGGAGACTGGCTAGGCCACTCCAAAACCTTGGTAAGCTTCTTACTGAGCCACTCCTTGGTTTTCCTGGCTGTGTGCTTTGGGTCATTGTCATGTTGGAAGACCCAGCCAGGACCCATCTTTAATACTCTGACTGAGCGAAGGAGGTTTTTGCTCAATATGTCACAATACATGGCCCCATCCATCCTTTCCTTAATACAGTGCAGTCGTCCTGTTCCCTGTGCATTGGGCCATTGCCCAATTGTGTCTCTTGTGTCTTTTTGCAGCTCTATTGTTTTGCACATGTTGCTACTTAGACTGATTGTGGGGTGCACAGGTGTCTTTATGAGCTTCAGTCTTCATTGAGCACCATGGCTCAATGTCTGGAGTTAAGCTCCAACAGAATAGGTGTGTTTTCAAACTGGAGATGGCAAGTCAGGATATGGTCCAAAAAAATAAATAAGTACTGCAGTATTCTGGCATCAATTTGACTTGATATCTCCCAAAAATATATTAGTCAAATGATATTATTACTTAGTTTTATGATCAAAACTAGTTTCAAACAAATATGTTTTGATCATGAAATGATCGTGTTAATAATTGTTAGGCCTTAAAATGTCAAACATGATACAGTCTCCTTAATAGGTTTCAAGAAAAAGGCAAATAAATGTTCCTATTTAATCCAATAACTTTTATGTATTTGGCTAAATTGTCCAAATATGTTTTGTGGCAACTGTACATGAATGAATAAAGCTTTATTTCCATGTGTGCATAGGTCAGGCATCAAGAAGAGCAGACTGCAGAGCTGCAGAGAGAGCTGGAAAAAGCTGGATTTGACCAGAAGGAGAAAGAGCTGAAGGAATGGAAAGAGCCCTGGTACTCCATCTCAGAGAGCCTGGGGCAGGCACACACACAGCTCCAGCATGCCCAGAACAGCCTGGAAATACAGCAAGAGAAGAACCGCAGCCTGCAGGATGATGTAGACAAGCTTCATACTGCGGTGAGGACTGAGCACTAGAAGTAAAGGATCAAGGTCAAAATTAGAGTCAATGGTTTACATATTTAACAGAAGCTCTGTTAATATGTGCGTTATTAGTCTTAACAGTTTGAAATCATACAAACAGAATGAAGTTATCATTTTATATAAAACATTTAAATAGAAGGGTGTTAAACAGTTAAATTAATTGCTATTAAAAATACTAGGAAAAATGTAAGCTGGAAAATGAAGACCAGACAGGGAGGTTATAAAGACATAAAGGATGGGGGGAAAGGAAGAGCTGTGATAGTGAGAGGTGGAAAGACTGGAAGGAGATAAATGAGGAAGAACAGGGTGCGTGTGGATGGCTAGAGGTCGACAGGTTTTCTGGCTTGACCCCCCATGACCTCTCCTCATTCACACATCAGTGCACTGAAGGCCAATTAAGTTGAGCTACACACTAGAATATAATCAACAGTAGGAGATAAGAACAGTACAGGAAATTAGCTTTTTGAGCTCCGCCCCTTTCTTCCACACACTTTTTTAAAGAAATGTACACGAGCACAGGGTTTTGGTCATCAGTTTGCACTTTAATAGAGGAAAGAAACAGCAGTTCACATTTAATTAAGATTAAATTAGAGAATTAATTAAATTTACTGATTTACTCCATTTAGTTTGTATAGGTAGCGTTTTAACATTTATACTTTTTTATCATTCTAATCAAAATTGATGTCTGGACAAGTGAAGTATGCCTAAAGCCGAGTTCAGACTGCACGATTTTCAAAGCAGTCACGTCACAGATGTTTTCACACTGCGTGACTATCTGGGGTAGCCTTCGGTCGCTGCGGTGTTCACACTGCATGATAGATCGGTGACAGGGGGTTTCATAATGCATGACTTTACAACAGAAAGAATTGCCGACAACTTTGTCTCACTGCCAAACACACG
>JAUCMT010000134.1:29693801-29711968 GCA_032357475.1 Enteromius thamalakanensis | reverse complement strand
TAACAAGAACAGTACCGAACCGAAAACCGTGACCCTAAAACCGCAATACAAACTGAACCGTGGGTTTTGTGAACCGTGCCACCCCTAATCCCTAGTATATTATAATTACAGTAACAGTCTTACGCATGTTAAACTTAAGCACAAGAGTTCACTGCAAACTGAGAATGATTGAATCATGCAGACACACCTTATTGAAATTTTACATTCAGTATAGTTAATTATAAAATAATTATAAAAATTAAATACATTTCAAACGTTTTAATCAACAAAATCCCCTTTGTAATAACCTGACCTAGAGAATACCCAGAAGACACCTAGCATGTGCTCAAAATCTTAAGTCACAGCAAGAACAAAAACTATAAATATAACCAATAACTATATTAGTTTCCACACCAATGTACAGTAACATTGTGCACACTAAATTTATGTTGTCTATTGCTTGAAAGGTTTCATATGAGGTTGCAAAAAAGAAAATTGTATGTACAGTATTTGGTGAAATGCGGTATGTTTCCACATGTTGAACATTATTGTTTCGCCACTAAGCCCCGCCTATCTGAAACAGTTAGATTTTTACAAAGCTCATTGCTCTGAGAAATGAACTGTGCCCTGATTGGCCAGCTATATTCACTGTGTTGTGACTACCCAAATACCTAGTGTGTGACGGAAATGCATTTTAATAGTGAGCTGCAGATGCAGATATGAAAAGGTAACGTTACTTACAGGCTGTGAGTCAGAAGCACCAGACTGTCCTTGCAAAGTGTGCACAGCCAGTTTAAGCTACTCTATCAGGTTCAGGAATCAGTAAAATCATTGCACACACTGAATATTCTGGAAATAACTAGTCTGGTGCTAACCACTGCATTTTAGTTGTGTCCTCTTTTGGAAGCCCAAACAAAGTAGTCAAACACAACATCTCCACGACATGGCGTTGGCGGCAGCAACAACACTACAGCTAGAATAATAGTTCCGCCTTCTTTCTTTGCATTTGCTTTACATTTAGGCGGTGATAATTATCCCATGTGTATACGAGGCATGTTTGAGTATTAATTTTAATAAAGAATATCTCTTTGGGTTTGAAACTTTAGACTTAGCAACTTTAGGGAACTTATAACAGCTTGTAACACTCCAAAGAGAAAGGAAAAGACGCTGACTGCTTGAAGATCCAGTGCTTCTCAACCTCCTGCTGTCAGCTTCACCTGATAAACATTTGATTCTGATTCGTAAAATATCTGATCATGAAGCTCAGCTCTTTTAATTTTGATCGATGACTCTGTTTATCCTTTACATAACACATTCCTGTCTTAGTTTTGACCCACCACCTTCCGATCGCCCGCACCTCTCTCAGCACCTCTTCGTCTAGTATGAAAATGATATTAGAAACTAAATGAGATTTGAAATTGTGTTTTTGACAAGTGACTTGATGACAGGGTTTTATTGCAGGGACTGATCCATGGAAATTTTATGCTAATAACACAGCTGGCCAACCAATCTAGTACGAAATTAATCAGCAGTGGAAAAGATCGAGAGAGCTCCATGAAAAGCGCGTCTACCTTCCTCTCTCTCTTTCTGTCTGAGTCTCATCTGAAATTGCCACAGGCTGTTGTCTGTGTGATGAGTTTGCGACTGAAATAGGGACTTCGAAAATTAGACTGAGCTTAGCACTTATTCATGCTGTAACACCACCATACGACACACTGCTGTCAACTCCTGCTCTGAGTGATTCTTTGTTTATGTTGCTTAGGTCCATATGTCATCTTGGACTTATACTGACACCTAGAGGTGTGGATGCAATATCAAGTAAAAGTTTTCAGTCACTGATGCCAGTGATGTAGACATACAATATTCATAGTCAGGCATTGTTGATTTATTGTGTACAAGAAAGTGTCCAAAGGAGGAAGTAAAAAGATAATGTGAATTAGGCAACCAAATCCATGTAGAATAAAACATTTTGTTAGGCTATGGGTTTAGGTAACACTTTATTTCATGCTCTGACCTATTAGTTGCTTATTAGCAAACATATTACTAGATTATTGGCCATTTATTAGTGCTACTTGAGCATATATTAATTCCTTCTTCAATTTGACCTTATTCTACATCCCTAATTCTATCCGGTATCTAAACTTAAAAACTACCTCACTTAATTAATAAGCAGCAAATTAGGAATTTATTGATATTGATAAGTCATAGGTAATAGTTAACAAGTGTTACCTACACTCTCAGAAATAAAGATACAAAAGCTGTAACTGGGATGGTACCTTTTCAAAAAGTATACTTTTGCACCTATTAGGTTGAAATATGTACAGCGCAAGTTCTATTACGTGCATTTTTGAAAAGATACCGCCTCAGTGACAGCTATTGTACCTTTATTTCTGACAGTGGAGTCTAAAGTGTTACAGCGTTATAATAAATGGTTATGATAATATAGTTTAAATGCTTTTTTATATAAATAATTAGGCTAAGTATTATTATTATTGTTGTTGTTATAATAGTAACCATAGCAATGTATTATTGTTGTATTTTTTGTTTTTATTAATATCATTATTGTTATTAATAATTATAATCGTAATGAACAGTAGACCCTTAATGTATGAGAAGATCATCAACAATAAGAAAAATAGTACTGTACTTCACTATCTTTTTCTAATTTATTTACGTTCTGGTCTTGCCAGGGTGATTGGTTAAACCCTCAAGATTTACAATCCATATAAATAAAAACTTCAAAGAAGTTCCATTGTCTCATGATTAACTTTATGTTTATAATTATATTCATACTGATCGGAAGTATTTTATTAGCTAACCAATAATAATAATAAGTAAGAGTCACCCTTTTAACTGTCCTGTTTTCTACAATTTTGATTCCAGTTAATGTATTTATATGCCATGTCTGAGTCTCATTTTAACAGCCTGCATCAGTGTGTCTTTTCTGTGCCACAACTACACTGTAAATCAATTTAGCTGTCCAATCAGACAGCCTCAGAGTCTCAAATGTCCACATTTTTCTTGTGGTTGTCAAGCCTCGCCTTGCCTTTACCACCTTTTACTAGTTTACATCAACTTAAGGAACATTCATATTCTCTCCTTGTCTCTGCATGCTTGCTTCATTTATCCCATTCATCTGTCAGCGCTTTTCCCATGTGCATGTCCATGTTGCTCCTTACGGCTCGATTCCAAGGAAACAGAAGCGCAGGTGAATCACTAATGGAGTCATTATCAGCTTCCACTCTTTTAAAACAACACAATTAGCGGTGTAGTCTTAATGATGCTTGCAAGGGAAGTTAGGTGCACTGAGGAGACTCCATCCAGGGCCTTCACCAAGCCCAATAAATCACGCAAGTTAACTCACAGAACTAATATACCGCATGTGTGTGCGTGCAGTAGCCTGTGTGATTTATTATTTTCACCCTGCGAGACATCTGTTATAGTGCTCCTTATTTTTGTAATGCATCATCAGCCAGGGGAAAAAATAATATTATCCAATCTGGGATCGTCTCTCTCTGGAGTCTAATAATCTAATGTAGAGCTGCTATCAGTGAGGCACCACAGACACGCTTCAGGGAGCAAACAGGCTTCGCTGATTTCTGTCTGAGAATCTCTAGCATTCATTATATATGCCAGCCTGTAACTGCAAATGTGAGTCTGTAAATACACAGTAATAATAGGATGCTAAATTCGAACTAAAAGAGCTGTATTTCAGGTGTACTAATTAAGAGTGCAGTTGTACTGAATATCAGCACGGCTATTTTAAGAGCGCAAGTAATTATTTTGAGTGTGATATTGCATTTATACAATAGTTCTGTGAACTAGAAATTGGAAGTAACTTTTAAAAAAAAATATCAAGGTTGTATATTTATTTTTGCTAAAATTAAGCCAAAGCATCTAACTTTATATATATATATATATATATATATATATTAAAGGCACAATATGTAAGATTTTTGTAATTAAATATGTAATCCACTTGGACAGTGTTTTTTTCATGCTGTTGTGTACTTACGTTATCTCAAAAGTTCTCTAGGATTTGTAAATTCAGAGAAATTCCAGATTTAAATAAAGAACTGTTTCTGTTCATTGTCGCCTATCAATTATGCAATATCCGCGCTATCCTCAGTTTCCGCCTATGAATACTATGTGCATTTCAGATATGATGGATCACACTGACACTTTGCAAAATCCCCAAAAATTTATCTGTACATCAACAGACATAAGAAGGTATTGTAACAAAAAACTAAATAAAAGTTTCGCCGTGAGGGTTTCCGAAATGGAGAGAACTTTGCAAAACCCTCGGGCTGGACAGAGATTTCGCTCTCGCGTGTGATATCATATCAGTAAAAGGCTAATATTGAATCAAATTTCATGTTCTTTGCAGATACAATGACATAAAATGCTGTTATTTATTGTACAGTAGTTAATAAAAAAGGAATAAATTTTTCACCTTTGGGCCGAACGGTTCTCTTCGCCGGTACGGTTAAGGTTTTGTTTTCCACTGGGGCTGATAACGGATCTCTTTGGAACACAATTCAAATGCGTCAGTCGTTGCCGTGGTAACACAAATGTTTGCATATGATATGAGCTGTAAATAACCACCGTGTTATGGAGGCTGATAAGAAATGTCTTTAGATTGTATAACTAATTTATGTTTACATTGCTAGCAAGCGAAATCTGCGTCCAGAGAGCGGTTTGTAATCATGCCGCGCCATACCAGGCTCACGTGGAAACACAACTGGAATCCGTGAGCATAATTTGTTAAAGCGACATCTCCCAACATTCCATTGCTGCGTCCGAAATCGCATATTTAAAATACATTTAAAATTGAACGTACCGTACTACCCGCCCGTTAAAAAGTATGTTCTATTTAGTATGAATGTGAGTAGTGTGAATGGAATTCGGATGTACTACATCCGCCATATTGATGTTGTCACGTGTCATGTGTCGTCAAAACAGCACAACAATTTAAACTTTCAATAAGTCATCCGTTTATTTAGATTGTGTTAAACAAGACTAAATTAATCACAACAAACAACGTTTTATCCTTGAGGTACTTACACTTGAAAGTACTTACTACAGAATTCGGGCGGAAGCAGTAGGTCATCTGGGTACTTCTCGCCTACTTAATTTCGAATACTATGAATTCTGACATAATTCTCGCCTAGCATGCTGTTTTTCACGTACTATATAGTAGGGAAGTAAGCGATTTCAGATGCAGCACATGCTCCCGTTATTGCGTCATTGAACTTTGCCTCTATTATTGTTTTGAAAATGCGACCTCTAGTGGCGAAAACTTACATATTGTGCCTTTAACATATATATATATATATATATATGTTTTTATATATACTTATATATGATTCATTTCAACACACTTGCAGTGTCCAAAAAAAGTGATCAAAATATTGATATTGATAAAGGCAAAATATTGATAGCTTTTTCACACCTCAAGCAAACATTCTGTTCATCAGTTTTGTTGTTTGTTGTGTGTCAGTGTGAAGTCCAGAAGGAGGAGTTGTGTGATCTGCGTGAAGAGGTGCAGCAATGGCAACAGGAGGTGCAGGAACAGAAGGAGAGCCGGGTGAAGGAGGTGCAGGCCCTTAAGGAAGAGCTGCAGAGCACACAAAGCTGTCTGCAGCAGCACCGAGATAACCTGGAGAGTCTTTGCCGAGAGCTGGAGACGGCCCACAGACAGCAGAGAGACACAGAGGATGAGGTGAGACAGCTCAGCAGACTTCACTTTCACTGTTTCTGTAACTTCTGCTTCTAAATATAAGTGTTTGTGTGTGTCAGGCCCCCTGCAGGGCGGCATCTCTCCGCAGTCAGGATGCCGAGCTGATTGAGCTAAAGGCAGGTCTACTGGAGGCTGAGAAACTGGCCACAGATGCAGAGACCCGACTGCAACCTCTTAGCGAATCCCTCGAGCTCTGCAAGCAGAAGTACCAGGCCTGCCTCAACAAGATTGCACAACTGGAGAACTCACTGCATGGCCGCAAGGAGGACCTGAAAGAGGCCCACAGTCAGGTTTGTACAGTATATTAGTATTAGTTACCTTTAAAAACTAAACCTACATTGCAGCTGTACAGACGAAGTGTATACTGGTTTTGGCTATGTTTCTTTTAATATTAATCCTTATTTTTTTCCAATTTCCAACAGAATATCTGTTTCTTTTGTACTGTGCAATAAAATATTGACCATCTTTTTAATAATCAGCCATTATATGAAAATAATTATTTGAAAAAGCTATCACAATAAAGTGTACCAGAAATTAGAAAAAGCTATTTTCTTTAGAACTATGTTTTTTAAGCAATAAATTTATGAAAAGTGACATTAGAGACATTTGTATGCTTAAAGAAGGCTTCAAATAAACGCTGTGCTTATGAACTTTTTGTTAATCAAAAAATCCTGAAAAAGATGTGTCAGTTGTTTTCATCACTGATAATATTATGAAATATTTGTGAGCGTCTCAGCATCAGTTCAATTCAAATTTATTTGTATAGCGCTTTTCACAATACAAATCAATTAAAATGTAAGTTTCTATTTTACATTTTCTCCATTATATTAACAGTAACTTATCAGTGTCGACAGTGTCCATATGACAGAAATTTACAGTTAATGTGTATGTACAGTGATTAAACAGACAGTGAACACTATTAACTGCAATGATTGTATGTTTCGATTAAACTTTTACTGTAGCATCAGTGCTGAAGAAAAATCTGCTTTTAATCACAGGAATAAAGTACATTAAAATGTTTTCAAATACAAAACAATTACTTTAAACTGTAACAATATTTAAAAATGCACCTATTTTAATTCATAAATATTTTTCTTTTAAATTAATTTTTACTGTATTTTGCCTGAAATGAATGTAACTTACAGACTCCTTTCTTGTTAAAAAAAAAAAACCTATCGAACCCAGATTTGAATGCTTGTGTACATACAATGAACATCAAATCATCATTTTTACTGAACTGTACTTGTAAATAAAAGCATTACTATAAATAAAGGTATTGCTTACTACATGGAAGAACTGTAATAGATCTGCAGCAACTATACATTTAATTTATTGTTACAGTAAAAGGCTAATCAATATACCTTTTTTGTAAGTCATTATGTTTGAGTGAAAAACGTTAACTTTTTTTAACAGTGCACCAAATACCAAGCATTCATGCATTTGGTTTGTAAAAACGGACCCCTAATTCTGAGAGCAGACATCAGTCGTGGTCCTGTTGTTTGTGTCTTGTTAGGTGGCAGAGAGGGAAGAGCAGGTCCTGCGTCTGAGGGCTCAGGTTGTAGCTCTGCAGGGGGATCTGCAGGTACACCGAGCCCAGCTGGAGAGTGGAGACGATGCCCTCACCGCTCTGAGCCAGCAGCTCCGAGACACGCTGGGAGAGCTGGAGCACAGCCGTAAACACAGCCAGGAGTGTGAGCTACTCATCAGCACTCTCAGAGACACCGCTGACACCCTCCGTCAGCAGGTAACCCGACCGGAAACACCACTAACTAACCCACAGCTTCAGTAGCTGCATGTGTTCCTGTAACCCAAGCAGAATGAAGTCTTGGTCATTCCTGTCAAACTAATTTGCTCTTAAACCTACCTCTACTCCTAACCATTAATAATCACTAAACTTAAAGAAACTTAAACAAATCTGATTGGTTGTTTGGTCAATAATGAACAAGACCTTTTTTATTATTGATATCCTGAAACAACATTATCAATCTCATCATCAATTTTTAAACAAGCAAATAAATAGTGAAGATAAGTGTGTGTGTGTGTGTGTTGTATATATACAATATGTACATATATATATCATTTTTAAACTAATAAAAAAGATAAAAGGTATTTACAAATATTTTATTATTATGTCAAGATAGTGATGGGAATTTCACCTCTTTTTAGAGAACCGGCTCTTTTGGCTTGGCTTACTAAAAAGAGCCAGCTCTTCAGGTTTTGTTGCTTTAATTCATGCATTATCAACAACAATATATATATATATATATTTATAATGAGTCAGCAGTCCATGGTAGTCCTTAAGATACATTACCAATAGGGAAATCCCTGTTTTCAGGATATTCTAATGATAGACTGAATGTAATTTCTGGTCAAAATGAGGTTTTCATTAAATTATTATTCTATATCTCTGAAAATATCTTGACAAATTTCTCTTGTTTAGGGCAGAAAATGGTGATTTATAGCAGGAAGCAGAGACTGTGTCTTTCACTTATGAATGCGCTGTGGAGGTGCCCTCTCAACACCACAAAAATGGTTAACATATCCTATCAAAACGTGTGGTCAGCTCACGGCAGAGATAGAAATTCATCCTTTCCAATAATTTTTAATTCATTTTAACCTTTTATGTGCATTTTTGCCTTTATAAAGCCATTTTTCCCCCAAAAAGTATGCATCATCTCATGACTCAAATGCACAAAATGAATTACTAATCTAAAAAAAAAATTTTTTTTATGTACAGTATATGTTTATTCACTCCACATAAAAAATAAATGATAAAATACAAAAAAAAAATGTTATTTAAATTTTCAGCTTTTTCCTTTTAAACAAATGTAAAGTGAAACAACACAAAACTGCAAACCTTCCCTCTCTGCCCAATAACAAGGCACAAACACATATTCACCAATCACGTGGGGCGTGATGAGAAAAAAAGTGAGAGAGAGAGAGAAAAAAACACTTCTAAGAGTCGACCCATCACTATATCAAGACAGTATCACCCTGACTTTACTATATAGATCTTTTAACTATTATTTACTTATCGATCTTTTTTTCTTTAAATATATTTCTTAATAGTTTCATAATAATAACTTATTATTACATCAGGAGAGTTGTATCACTCTGATGTATCCCATTGTGTTTTGCTTTATGTGTCTCCCCAAAAATATTGGAATCAATTTTAATTAAAAAATGAACACTTGTTCCTCGTAGAAAAAAGTATATACTATTCATTGCATGTATGAATTTTAAATAAAAAGTTAATAAAAGACAATGAGCATCATGTTGACTGACCCAGGAATATTCCTCGGGAGACATTGATTCAGAAAAGTTGTCCTGCTTCTGAGAAACCACAGCATATTCGCACATGTGAACTATTAAACTTAGGATGAGAAAGGCTGCAGATCTGAACTGCAAATGTCCCATAATGCAGCAGATTTAACATGCTCATCCTCCCTAGAGTTGAATTGTGTTGGGTTCAGATTGCATATCAAGCCAACTGAAACCTAGTTACCTCACATACAGGTGTAAAGTGGCTTGTTAGCGAAGCCTGAGGTGTGAACACAATGGGGAAGCAAATCTACACCATTCTCAGGGTGCAAAAGCCAATCTGAACTTCAGATGCGTTTGAGTGTTTTTACCGGATTGCATCGATCCAGGTCAAAACCCTCTCGCCTCTCGCTATGTGAGGAGAGAGCATTTCCAGGTGTTTCATCTCCCACAGCGTCAGCGAGAGAGCTGCCATAGACTCTCTTGAGGAATTCTGGGAGTTGAAGTTGCTATTGATTTGTAGTTGTTGGGTAAAGATTGCATGTGTAGCCCTTTCAGACACAGCGACTGGTGTTTAAATGGACCTGAGCTTGTTTTGATTTGCGTGTACATTCACCAGGAGGGTTGCTGGGTGGCGTAAAGTGGAAAAGCCTGCTGAGTCTGCGGTGTCTGCTTGAAATAATGGGCATTGCTCTCAGCGGTGCAGGGACGGGCCTTGTCTACAGCCCAGCGGTGCAGTCACCTCTGTCAGATACTGTGCACAACAGGTGTGAGGACCTTCCTGTGCCTTTTTCTCCTCCAGCACCTCCGGCTTCTCCTTTCAGATGCCTGTGATGCCCAGCATCCCATTAGCAATCCCTAAACATCACACTCATACACGCTGTATTGATCCAGCTGTTTTCAGTCAGGACCTCAGAACACACACGTCCTTCAGCTGTTCCCATGTCTCCTTCCCGAATGTGTAAGCTCGCCTTAATTGCACCCGCTCACTCAGAACCTGCTGGGCTGTCGGGATTGCAGCACGTAACCTTCAACAGAGTGAGAAGGAAAGTTTCCTTTATCTGTGATTGTGATGTAAAACAATCACGTCAGTCAGCCGCCTCACTGTCTTCATTCTCACTGGAAGCTGTCAGCTGTAATATACTCATAGACAGACTGCTGTATAAGACTCTCTGAGCTGGACCAGGGGCCTTCTAACTTTTTTTATACAACTATTTTGATATAGATCACTCCGACTTGAAATTTTGGCAATTAATGTCATACCTGTATGAAATGTAATCTTCTGTGAAGCACGAGTGTTGAATGTGCGGGTTGCTCTTTCAGTAGAATTATAAACTGGGACTGATGGTTTCAAGATTTAAGAAAAGTGCAAATGCAACATAAAAGTGTGTGTGAGTTCTGAGTTATTATAATAGATTTATGTGAGATTTTAGTGATTATTCATTGAAAATCTTCCGCTGCAGTGGATTATTCTCTGCTCATTGAGTCAACAGAGGAACTGGATCAGTCTAATGTCTAAACAGATAATTCAGATATATTTTTGTACTAAATCTAGCAAATCATTGGACATAAATTGGACATAACTACTTCTTTCTTTTGCAGAACATGATAAAGCATATTTCGAAGAATGTTGGTAACTGAACAGTTACCATTTCATTTCTTTTTTATGAAAAAAAAAATAATATTTTCATATGTTCCACTGAAGAAAGAAAGTCATACAGGTTTAAATGACACGAGGCTGAATAAATGGTGATAGTATTTTCATTTCTAGATGAACTTTTGTTTTTTAAGCAATGTAATGGGTTTTGCATTTTGTCATTTTGATTGATCGATTGATTGATTAATTGATTGATTTTATTCATCTTAATTAAATAAAATTAATAAAATTAACTTGAGATATTCATTTGTTTTAATAAGATGTCTATATTTCATTTAGTTTATGTTTGTACCGTGCCTTTGTAAGGCGCTATTCATTTCCAGTATAATCAGCACTTTATAACCTTCCATGCTTGCTTCTCCTAGTGTTTCTCAGAACAACAGCAGCAGACAGTGTTATATAATAAAATATTATCTTCATTAAGCTCTGTTTTATATTCAGTCTGACAGCGCTGTGCTGGACTGATTTATCTTTCTCAGAAGGAAGGACTTAACTGTCATTAGGGCCTGTTATCAGACCTTAACAACCGAAGAGAGAAAAATAGAGACCAGATCGAAACTGTGGTTTTATATGGTGTTTTACAGTTCAGAATAATAACTACCCACTCTTTCTATCTAGATTACAACTTGTTTTCCTATTTCCAGGGGCATAAGAGAAATCAGAGAAGTGTGCAGCACATAATAAACTGTGTCTTATGAATATTAATTAGGTGATAGATCATTGCCACCTATTATTTTTCAGTACTCTAAACTAAAAGGTGGGTAAGGACTTATTACAGATAATATGTGTGTTGCCTATGAATGATACCAATGTCCATGATGCTTCTAGCACCCATATAATAACAGGAAGACACATTTACTGTCCCCAATTTTGATTGCGGAAATGGCCAGTCGCTGTCATGAATTTTTCAACGTCACCATAAATCTAAAAACCTTGTGTCTTTTCTAGGCTCAAGAGCAAGAAGAGATGGTAGCGAAGACACAGGCTGATTTCTCCATCTACCGGGCCACTCACATTCACTCTGAATCAGACTACGAATCCCAGCTGTCCCGCGTTCAGGAACTGGAGCACGTGAGTGAAGGCCTGTCAATGTTTGTCTTAGACGTTGAGAGAAACGCCACATGCTACTGTCGCATCTGCATGGATCCATCACCGTAATCTCTGCCTGTTACAAAAATGGGCTTTAAATGGACCCACCTGCTCCCTGTGTCGTGCGTTACTGTATGCATTGACACCGTGCAACCCGGGGACTATTTATCAGTCATGAGCGGAAGCTTTGATTGAATCCGGAGAGGCTTCGCGCAAGTTCATGGGCACCTTTGTGACTAATTGTTTGTTATGTCAGCGTGGCAGAGAGCCATCCAGCTTTAATGGAGTGTAGTGGAGCGATCCATCAGGCTGTCGGGGAGCTTGCACGTCAGCCGAAGTGTCAGCGTTTCGTTGCTCTCTACGCAAACGGCGGCATGATTTAGTGCCCTCCTCGCGCCACTGCCCACCCGCTCCCCCTTCTAAGATTGATTATTCTTCTGTCCTGCTGACAGTGCCCGCCATCTTCTGGCAACCTTTTAGCAGGGTTTTATAGATGATTCCAGCACCTCGTTTGGCTATTTATACATCTGTAAGTACCTATGAAATATAGATTTGTCTTGACACGTGTTGGCGTTGGAGCCAGCGCCTCGTGACACCTCGTTATTTTAATGGTGCCAAGCGAAGGGCCCCCAACCTTGCCCGTGTTTGCTGATTATGCCTCTACTATATTAGCTTCACAATCAGATATCGCCCCGTTTGCAAGACCCGTGACACGCCGGCTCACCTGTCAGAGCGCAACCCGGGTTCTCGGTTTAATTAAGAGACGTAGAGCATTCCAGAGACTTAATTGAATGGTTAGCGCGTCAAAAGCACAGGTTGCCAGATTGGAGGCGACACCTGTCAGGGACAAACCGGGTATTTGCCTTGCGACGAAACCTCAGCAGGCGGATGTGTACATGCCGCAGTGGAGATGCTAAATGAAGGCCAGTAGGGAGAGTAATGGAGTCAGAGAGGTGAGCGGAAGCAGCAGGCATAGCGATAGCCTTAGGGATGGAGACAGCTCGGGGAAGAGGGGGAATTCTTATCCACCTTAGGTTGGCCCCTAGAGCGCCCCGGGCATCAGCACGACTCCCCCAAGGCACAGCCACAGAAGTTTGACAGCTGTGTGACGACTTTGCATGTTAGTGGAGGTGTGTGTGTGTTTGTCCTTAGGCGCTGTTCCAGTCGCTGGAGCGCTGCGGTCAGACCGCCCAGGAGTTGCGGGTCTGCCAGGTGGAGTTGGCACGGCACCGAGATTCCAGTGCAGCAGGTGAGTGAACTCGCAGCTCACTTTCTCACTCGATTCCCACACTAGTACCAAATGAGCCATGTGTTTTGCAGAGGTGCAGCGGCTGCAGGAGCAGGCGAGGAAGCTCCAGGCGGATGCTGCCGATGAGGGCCGGAGACGAGCGCAGGTTGATGCTCTGGAACAGAAGGTAGCCCATCTGGAAGGAGAGCTACAGGCAGCTCAAAGGCAGTGTGATCAGGTAAACAAGCACACATGCTCTATGTACAGATCAGATACGTTTCGCCTGTGGCGGATCCTCTCAGTCGCCCTCTCTCAGGCTATCCAGAAGAGAGACGCCCTGCTGAGACAGTCCGAGGCTGATCTTCTGCAGGCACGGGAGAAGATCCGAAGCAAGGCAGCGGAGGCAGAGAGGCAGGCCATCTCTGTTCGAGGGCTGGAAGCTGATCTGCAGAGAGCCAAGAAAGACAAAAGGCAGAGGGAGAAAGAGTGCGCCTCATTCAAAACACAGCTGCTTCAGCTCAGAGAACAACTGAAGGAGGCTCACGCCACCTGCAGAGACACTGGTAACACAGATCAGAACACCTGTAGTTTCATGGTGGATTGCCATGATGTGAATAATTGTAAATGTCCTGAAGAAATGACAAACAATTAACTTAGTTGTCACATTCATTTAAATAGAATAATCTTGTGTCATATTGATATTACATTACAAAGGTCATGAGATTAAAAAATGTTGTCATCAAAAACACAACGTGTATTAAATATTAAGTCAAGGGGGCTTCTTTTTATGATTTAATTATTTAATTTTAATTTATTTTATAATTTTTTTACGATTCTTATCAAAGTATGATAAAATCTAGTAATTAATTAAATTATAAAAATGTCAGCTTAAAATAAAATGTACACAAAAAAAATATTACATATTTATTTGCTTACCTACATAGTAAAGTATGTAACCAACAACAGACAGATCCATTAACAATCAACCCAGAGCAAATATTATTAAAAAACTTTATATACTGTATAAGCAAAGAGATAATCAATAAATTAATAATTTACTGCCACTGTGTAAATAATAGTATTATTGATATATAATGCAATCTGATAATGAGTATTTTATAATGTATAAAACACTAAACTATACCTGAGCTTACTCTCATAGGACACATTGATTAAAACAATCTTGGGGCCAGCTGATTAAAAGTCTTTGTTAAACACACAAGAATGAGGTCGATTCTGGTTCAGAGAAAGTTCTTGTTTCTTTACCAGATATGGTAAATAGAAACTCAGGTGTGCTTGCTTGACCTACAGTACAAGAACAAACCATGGAAATTCATGCTGGTCTTACATTTAAATCTGTGTGATAGAGCGTGTGGGTTTGTCATAGTATGTGTGTGCAGCTGTTTGTGTTCCTCAGCTGTCTGACTCTCCTGTCTGAAATGAAACAGCCCATCAATTCAGAGCCTCAAGCCATCAGATACATACACATCTTCACACACACCACTGTGGGAATGATGCTCATTAGAAACCATATCCTCAACGTAGATGAAGGAGGGGGCAGATGTGGCCATGGTATAACCCTAAAACGGGATTGGAATGTTATTTTTTATGGGCTACAACATATAATGACTTAGACTTAATGAAGGGTTATTTATGTGTATATGTGTGTGTCAAACACACACACATTCCCCAATCATTTGATCAGTAGTGCATATATTGTTAATCATATCCAGAACTCAGTGAAAAGATACTATGTTTTATATGTGCGTGTGTTTCAGCCCAGGAGCTGATGCAGCAGCAGGAGAAAGAGCAGCTGTTGGAGAGAGGTCAGCGTCTGGCTCAGGAGCAGCTCTCCGAGCGTGTGGCGGAGGTGGTGCTGGCAGAGAAAGCCCAGAAGAGACTCCAGACAGAGCTCAAGAGAATGACAGAGTGTCTGGAAAGAACCCAATTGGAGCTCCAGGACTCACGGTAAACACAAAACCAGGGGGTCTGCATGGTCCAGTTAGCCCCTGCTGGTAGATTCCACAACTACTCAATTAAATTTGGAAAGTAGATGGCCATTCAAAAGTAATCATGTATTCTGGTAAACATGTTTGCAGCAACATACAATTAGCAGTATTTTATTGTACTTGACAACACAGCTCAAGACATAATTTCTCTGTGAAATCAAAGCGATTAGTCAAATGGAAATTGCAATTTAAGTTATTAGCTCAAAAGTGTCCAGATTTAAACACCTGTGAGCAAAGATGGCAGCATGCATGTGGTTTACTTTCTCAGCATTGACTGTTTTCCAGCATGTTTGGAATGCAGTTTGAGTGATTCGTTGGACAGTATAGTACAGCAGACAGCTTTCCAAACCCAGTTCCTCAGGATGACGCTCTCATATCACACTCATGTTAAGGCTGCCAGTGAGGCTATGAGCTGATTAATCCAAATTTCTCAGCTTTATACTGCCTTCAAGTCATGTCTGAATGATCGTATTTACCAGATGAGCGCACATGAACGCCACCGCAATGACAGTATTACCAGTGGGAAACTCTGGATTTTCTTTGAGCCCTGACTTTCTGAGTTTGGGGCAGGTCTATTGTTGGCATATTTCAGGTTAAATACAACATAAGCTCTATGGATGGCATATTGTCGATTACTGATACTTCATTAAGATGAAGGTAAAACTATAATTGCCGTGATAACAGAGTGTGTCAGTCGGGTTCTGAAAGTAAAAATGTTCCATTAATTTTCTTCATAGAGCAACTGATTTTTAACACTAACTTAGACACTTTTACTACTGTGAGCTTCTGTCTTGTTAATCACCAGTGCATATTATTTCAAGTTATTTTTTGACTAGTGAGATTGAACAGTAGGATTAGTTAGTTGGTAGATAAACAAAGAAAGGAAGAAGGAAGACTAAAATTTACCACAAATGTCCATGGGCCACTTTTATTTGCCCACTTCTTTTAATTTCTTTGAATAAATTTCAAAATGCATTGTAAACTGGGCTTTCAAAATTGCACAAATCATCCCAGATGCAACTGGACAAGTTTGAATGTTAGCATAAGCTAAGGAGAGATGATGGGATTGAGACGCTTTACATATCCATGTGATCAGTCCACTACGCCAGGGTCTCTGACACTAACCCAGTTTATTAAGCGAAGCTGCAATTCTCAGGACAGCTCAGAGTGTGTTTTTGCATTCGTGACCCTCTGCGTGCTGCTTTTACACCTCTCGCTCTCCTCTCCTATGAGAAGCTGTTCTGCTCACTGGAGGAATCACCGTGGGTCTGGATCCATGTGTGAAACAGATGTTTAACTGGCTGGAAGAAGACGAGAGAACGCATCTTAACTAGCACCTTGCCAAAGGTCTCTTGTTCAGTCAGCCATCCGCTGATGCTCAGCACAACTTCCCATCTGCCAATACGCATTACAGAGGATTTAGTAATTAAGTGGTAAATTGAGGACTAAATTGGGTATTTGTGGGCCACAGATCTACCCCAAGGTCCCTGCAGCCATGCAGATAGGGGATTCTAATTGCTAGGGATATTGATCATTCCCGGCAAGGGTGTGCTGGGGGATTTCGCGAGCGATCGATTAGCTGTTACCGTGGCCAAGAAAGAAGTATGAGAGACACGTGGTGCTTTCGCGGGATCTCCCTACGCTCTTCACCTCCTGAAAAAGTGACACGTCACCTAGTCAACCGCCCGCTTCGGTGCCCAGACACCCTCTCTCTTGTCCTGGACTTGTTTGGGTTTCATCTGAAGTCCGAGAAGGTTTGTGTTTGCTCAGTAACTGTCACTTCTGCCACGTTAGGCTTTTTCTCTTGCCTTTGCAGTTTTTTTGTGACTGATTTGAGACGCTGTGGTGGGTCTGATACTTTGAAGTTGGGTGTGATTTGTTGATCCATGTTGAAACGGTGCATGAGATCATTGCCGCCCTGCTCTTGTAATTAGTTTTGGCCACACTCATTAAATATTCACGCTTGCCTTCTCTAATTAAATCTAACCTCTCTCTCAAGCTTACCGTTCCTGCATGTTATCATGCCTCGATTAAGATGCGTTCTGGTCTGTCTGACTGACTAGTCGAGTTGGAGAGAGATGTTCTGGAAGTGTCCCATTCTCTCATGCCTGATAAACAATTTGCTCTGTAAATAAAAATTCCACACTCCGTGCTTTTTTATGTATTTTATTTATAAAAAAGACCATGCTTGCCCTCAGATGGTCCAGAGTCTGTTCACTGACTATCTAATGTGTATTGCACATAAGAATTGTTGGCATACTTGAATACTTTCAAATAAAAAAGGAACAGTCCTCCTGAAAATATACTGTCAAAATAAAGCCATATAGCTGATAAAATAGCCCAATAATCCACGTGACCCAAGTGGATGTCTTGTGAAGTAAAAAGCTGTGTGTTTGTAACAAACAAATCCATCAATAAGGCATTTTAACTTGCAACCGTTGTTTGTGGGCAAAATACAAGTCCATAATCATTCATAATGCTTCCTCCCTTTTAACGGCACCCATTAACTGGATATGATCCATTGTTGAGCAAGTGTAGTGCTGAATTTCTCCAAATCTCTTTTGATAAAGAAATAAACTCATCTTGAATGGGCTGAGGTGAGTACATTTTCAAAAGGTTTTTCATTTTGGTTGAACTATTCCTATAAGCGGAAACTTAATGCAATATTTTTGGACAATTAATTATTTTTTGCTATTAAATAAAAGAATTTCATAGTTTAAATTTATATTCAATGCAAGTAGATGAACTGGTCATGTAATAGTGAGGCAGCGAACTAGTGTTGACCCACTTAAGTAGAACCTAAGCATATTTTATGTGCAATATCACAATTACTTCGGTAAAACTTTACAATAAGGTTAGTTAGTTAGTTAACATTACTTATAAATACTTCTACAGCATTTAATAACCATATTTAAGGCTAATTTTAGCATTTACTAATTTATCATCAAATTCACAAGCTGTGTTTGTTAACATTAGTTCTTTACACTTGCTTCAGTGTTACGAGGCTGAGAGATGACGACGAGAGTGTTTATTGACAACAGGGCAAACACAGACAGGCTGGGTCATCACCGGCAATCAACAATGGCAGAGGCAAAGAGAGAGAGTAGTCAGTGTCCAAGCGTGGGTCGAAAACGAACGGCAAACAGAGTCCAAAAAGGGAGAGGCAAAAGCAATAGTCCAAACAAGAGCAGGGGTCAGTAACAA
>JAUCMT010000134.1:29663494-29676726 GCA_032357475.1 Enteromius thamalakanensis | reverse complement strand
ACGTTCGCTGTGCGTTTCCTTGAAAATAATTGCACACCTCAGAACGCTCGTCAGCCAATCAGATTCAAGCATTCAACGGCCCCGTAGTATAAGGCATTTTAAAGAGCTAAAGCTAATAATTAACATCCTATGTCTCAATATTTTTTCTAAAGCAGGTATATTATCACTTGGTAAAACTTTAAAAAAAAATTGTTAACTAAAAAAAGAAATACAAATTAGAAATGTTTCCTTGACAACTAAGTGAAATAAGTTGAGGAAACAAAATTACCAACAGGAAAGAAAGAAAGAGAAAAAAAATAAAAGAAATATTAAACCTAAATGTTATTAAATTAAAAACCCTAAAGCTACTGTAAATCACCGTAAATTACACTGGCATGTAGTAAAATAAATATAAATTAAACTTAAAAATAATTCAAATTTAGACTTTGAACTTCAGGATAATAAAGAATCAGTGATGTCGATTAAACTTAATGCCTCAAGAAGTTAAAGTACCTTTCGCATGGCTTTGGTGTGGATGAAGTGATCGTTACACCAGATGCTGGAGTAATTGTTGTTCTTCCACTGCAGGTAAACGTTAAGGTAGGTCAGGTGATCACTCTCAGGCACCGAGAACTTCTCTCTCACCTGGTCACTCTCCTCCTCTCGACCCTAGACAAGTAACGGTAGATTTGAACAGTTACAAGTCAATATGTTTTAGTAGAGTCTGTTAATGCATCCCAAGAACACAGTGTGCACTCGGTACCTTTGGTCTGTAGAAGATGGACGGCACAGACAACATGGAGACGATGATGAGAATGTCTGCACTGCAGCACATGTCACATGACACGATCAGCATTTTAGACAGAGCCGGATCCAGAGGAAACTCCACCATGAGCCGCCCCGTGGGCGTCAGAGAACCTGAGACATAGACAAGAAGAAACCTCCCTCAAACACAGGCAAAAGTCAAAAGGGATTAGACAGCACCTCTCTCAAAAGTGCTGATGGTGGGAAAATGACTCCACTTTGAGATTCCGATCAAACTTTTTCAGAAGCTCAGATTTCAGAGATTACATGACAGACTAAGAAGATTAGTGAGAGAGCGGCGTGAAAAGCAGATATTTGGGCAGGTAAGCCTTAATCAGAAATAATCTGCTGTTAACACGCGACGAGAGCTGGAGGGAAAAGTGCTCCACATAGTCAAATCCCCACAAACCCCGAGAGATACGCAGGAAATGAGATTGAGATCCCTCTCTGGTCACACAGACAGTTTTACTTCAGTTGCTACAGTTGAACTTTGAGTAAGACCCTAATACTTCACTGCAGCGCTTCAATCTACCCAAACACCGGAGTAGAACTAATAAATGTCACTATCCAAACAATCTAGTGAATATATCAGAATCAGTGTTATTTTACTCTCACTGATGTATATTTTCCCCAATATTCGAGTTAGATTAGATATTTTTAGATTTTCTTTTTTTTTTTTACTTTTTGGTCACATTTATTTTCATTTCTTTAATTATTTTTGTTTAAATTGAAGGTTTAGTAATTTTAACATCTGTATTGTTTTTAGTTTTAGTTTAATTTAGTTCTGTTTATTTTAGTACTTAAGATAAAGAAAATGAGAAATGCTGCCTTGGCAACTAATTGAAATAAAAGTAGTTAATTTTTTTTTTTTAGATTTCAGTAAATGTTCATTTTGTTTTTTAAACAACAACCATGTTTTATTTATGGTTGAACTTAGCTAACATACTATGTTATAGTGTCAGAGTACAATATTAGACTTTGTATTATTTCAGTGTGTATTGTCAGCAACAATTAAATACACTTATTTCCCAATAATTCAAAAACATTGAATTGCATGTGCAACAATTTGCAAAAAAAAACAAACAAAAAACAACTGTCTTTTCTTCGCTATTTTGCTACATATGCTTTTATCTATTGGGAATTGATTGGATCATACAAAGTGGGCAATCGAAAATAGACATTTATGTGAGTGACAAGTCAATAGATGGGAACCAGTGATGCTTGAATGCACAAATAAATTGATAATGAACACTAACCATTAAAAATGAACCATTTTTATTTTTTATTTTTTCACTTGAAAGATTCACTTTAAACAATGCCCAAAATAAGTTTGTGATACCAATATCGAATAGCACAGTTCAACTCTAAGAACAGATTTCCTCTTGACTGTACCTTTGAATAAAATGTGGAAAGGACAGCAAGTAAAAACTAAAAGTTTCATGTGGTCTAATGTGGATTGTCTTTCTCAGGGCAGTGTCTGAAGCTGGTGGACTCACCTGTGTTATCAAGCGCTCCCAAGATCCACAGCTGGTACATGGAGTTCAGCATGTTGTCTTCGGGCGGCGGGTCCATGAAGTGGAAGAGCAGGAGATCTTGAACTCCCAGTGACTTGAGCAGCAGCACCACATTGGCCAGGTTAGTGCGCTGGATCTCTGGGATAGTGGTGGTGAGCATTTCATTCTTGTACGCACTCTGAGTGTATAACCTGAAGTTAACCAACACAAAAGGTAAGAGAGGTCAATTAATTTGCTACTGACATTTTACCACATCCAACGCCACAGTGACACAGTCGCAAGAAAAAAAATCTAGACTATTTCTTGTTGGGGAGCTGACACACATTATAGAATATAATATATTCTATATATATAAAAATATGTATATATAAGTATATAAATAACAGTAAACTAATAGTTTGTATTTGGTTTATTGTAGTGCTATCAAATGATTAATTGTGATCAATTAATTAAAAGTATATAGTGTATATTAAATCTGTGTATACACACACACACACACGTATGTTTAAGAAAATATTTTGTTAGATTATTGCAATACAGATAACTGTATTATACATAAAATAAGTTCTGACTGGCTGCATTAGTGTTGCTTCACTGCAGCAGTCTGATGAATAAAGTTATTTACTTTTATATAAAAAATGATTAGAATAAAATAATGAGATTTATAAGCATATTTAATGTAAAAGACTTGATAAATAAAGAATCAGACAGATGCATATAGCACACCATTAAAAAAAAGTTTCCAACATCCCATATTTAAAAGATCCAGAGGGAAGCCCATAACAATAATTCATTCCCAAACTATCCCTAAGCATCTTAAAATATCACAGCTCTCCCTCCCGTTCCATAGAGACACATCTGAGAGAACAGCAGTTTTCTGCAGCTATTCAACTAAAAGGATAATTCCTCAGAAGATGGCGTGAAGAAGTACAACATATGCATTTATGCATATCAGTCCTACTGGCTCTTGTGAAGATTACAAATTTAACATGCACGCCGCACACATACACACAGATCTTGGCCGCATTACAAAGCGTCTTACTGAACACAATTGATTCCTGATGCACAGATGTTTGGTAAAGGATATATGTAACTAATTCAGCATGTGCCACACACTTTTACGAGCAGCCAGAGACACTCACAGGGAGGCAAAACAATCCCCTGCGCGAGTTTCCTTTGTGAGACCGCAAAACAGCAAGACAGCGTGCCGCCGCATCTTCGGCACTGTGCAGGTTTGAAAAAGGTCACAGTCAAAAAGCCCACAGGAGCCTCTGTCTCACGTTCTCAGGGGTGTAAACAAGAATTAAACTGCGTGAAATCCTCTCAAGATTACCGTCCTGTCCCCCTCCTCCAGTCGCCCTGCCTCACTGATCGATGTTTCAGAAAAATGACTGTTGATCTGAAGGAACACCGTTCATCTGCCTGTAGAGGCTGGATTTACGCTGCAGTGATTCCCTTCTTTTAAATGATTCGTTCCAAAATACCGGATCAAAAAATTATTTACTGTTTCATCACCAAGTCATCATGAAATAAAAATATATCCATGCACGTGTTCGACTTTCTCATTTTTTGACCTCAGAAATTTTTTTTTTTTTTTTCATAACATAATCTAATAATTAACTGGATCTTCCAGTGAAAAGGTCATCCTTCTCTCTGGTGGTGTATGTAGGACTTCTCCAATCATTTAGTTCACTGAAACCTCCAAGCTCATGTTCCACTTTGAGGGGAAATAACTACATCTCAAAATCCAGTAAACGGTTCATGGATAGGACAAAGACCTCACCCTACATTATTTATTTTTGGCTAATATGCCATCTGGATGTGTCACAATGTGAAAGAAAAGATCCATTAATACTTCCACTACTAATTTCCTCTGCCTTAAAAACATAATAGTAACATTTTGAAATACTAACAAACTTTTTTTTGCAGTAACATGCTGTTATAATATCACACTACGTAAAAACCCCCCAAAAAACTAATTCAAATAATTACTAATTATTAGGGATCTAACAGCATCAAAATTTCATGGTACGGTAATACCTCATTATGAATGGCACGGTACTGTATTTATTGAATAATTTACATAAAAAACTAAACTAATTAAGAGGCTCAAAAGAAGTGCCAGAAGTGTTTATTAAACAGTTTACATGAACACTGAACATATCAATGGCACACATTAGCCATCTATCTGTAAACTTTGAAACAGGAACTTTAATTTTAAATGACAAAAAATTATTAAACCTTTCACACATCAGATTTAGAACTGCTTTAGATTGCTAGATGACATCATATATCAATTTGCATCTTCATTACATCAGTGCATCATATTATAATTCTCAATATAAGTGTTTTCACAGATTTATAATGGTATTTGTTGTCAGAAAAACAGAATGAATATGAAATAGTGACTATAATGCACGCCATTATAAGACTTACTGAACTAGCTCTACCTTACAAGATTAAAATCCTTATTTTTAATAGTTTATAATTATATAATTATATTTATAATAATGAAACCAAGTACACATAAGATATAGACAGTGCTGTGATTTTGGCTATGTTTGCACGTAAAATAGAGTTAGAAGCAACGTAATATCTATTTTAACTGAAAGCCCTGCTCCTCTCAGCCGCTCGCTGACCAGAACAGACGCAGAGATGTGTGAGCGCACGCGGAGAAAACAAGGACTCGCGCTGCAGTACCGGAGACTCGCTGAGGTTTGTCCAAGAAGTCTCTAGATTTGTTGCTAGTCGCTTTTAGGGAAAAGTGTCGCCAAGGGGGTCTAAATAGTCGCTAAATATAGCGACAAAGTCGCTAAGTTGGCAAAACTGAATTGACAATAGACTGATGATGATGGGCACGCTTGGGCTGATGGGAAATTGTTTTTCCCGCAACCCCTGTTCGCTCCATTCATCCTAAGCAAACTTTTCTCAGAAGACCTATTGTTTTATCGAGTCAGGCGACCACGGTAGTATCGAAACAATTTGGTGCTGCGGTACGACGGTATTTACATTACCGTTACATCCCTACTAATTATAATTATAAATAGAATTGTTAAAAATTATGTTTTTTAAAAATACTTTTAGCAAGATATTTCAGCTAGTTGTGAAGGAAACTTTCACTTGAAGAGCTAAAATGGGGGAAAACAAATTATAAAATATAATAAAAAATAAAATGAAAATGACCAAAACACAACAAAAGTGACTAAAGCTAATACGATAACACTGCTGAAGGTTCTGCACAAACTTCTCATTTAAACGTCACCAATTACAGGGTTTTACTTCCAAATTAAACACTTGCATGGTTAGTAACAACTGTTTCAGAAAAACTATATTTTTGATCAATTTAATTTGAATCTGGTCATCCCTAAAAAGATGAATATAAAATATCAAAATCATAATGAAATCATGGAAAATGAGAGAGAGGTTGAGGATGGTTGTTTACCAGTCAGATAGGGAAGTGTTCTCAGCTCTCAATTGAGATTCTGGATTCTCAGTTCTCTGAATCATTTACTTTTTTTTTTTTTATTGAAACACAACATCATTCAAAGTCTGACTTAAAGCCACTATAACCTTTGCCATTGTCATAAACGGAGAAGTATGTGTGTTCCTACCTGAAACACTGTCCCGGGCCTGTTCTGCCTGCTCTTCCAGCTCGCTGGTTTGCATTGGCTTGACTGATGGGGTACACCTGCAGCGCATCCATGCCAATGCGAGGGTTGAACACCTGAACAACACAAAGTAATAATTCTGTTGGTATCAGATGTGCCATCCCCCATTAAAGAAAACACATTCCCATGGTTTTACCTTCAGTTTGCAGTAACCAGAATCCACCACAAACATGATGCCGTCCACAGTCAGAGACGTCTCAGCGATGTTTGTAGCAACAATACACTTCCTCACACCATCAGGAGCCTGACAATAAACACACAGGTTTAGTTAAACCATCTAAAGCATTTGTCTTATGATCAGGATCTTGATCTTGAGCAGGGTGTACCTTCTGGAAGATCTTGGCCTGCAGGTCAGAGGGCAGCTGGGAGTAGATGGGCAGCACGGCTAGAGCCGGAGCGTTCTCCAGATCCTCCAGACGCTCCACAATCTGATCTGACGTCACCTGCAGCAGCAGAAACATCACTCGCATTATACACTGCAAGCTGTATGAGTAAGGATATTTCTAACTAGTCTTATACTTTTTTTTTTTAAATCTGCATATACATCACACATATAAATACTAACAGTGCAAGGATAAAACGTCTGTAATACCATAAAAACAGACAATCAACAATATCATTAAACATTTAATATTTTAAAATTTAATTCTGTTCGGTGACGGCAAAGCTCAATTTTCAGCAATATTCAGCAATTCAGTTTTTTTTTTTTTTTACACCATTACTCCAGTCTTCAGTGTCACCTGATGCTTCAGAAATGATCAAAATACAACAACATTTCTTATTACTATCAATGTTAAAAGTAGTTATTTGCATTTTTGTGGCTAAAAGTTTATATAAAAGTATGCGGAAAAAATAAAATAAGAAATAAAAAATAAAATAATTTGATTTGATTCCAAAAAGAATGCTTTAAAAACTAAACTAATTAAAGGTGACACAAAAATTATTTAAAGTGAACTTATATTTAAAATAAATGCTTTTAACTTTCTACTTCCCAAAAATGCATCATGATTTCAACAAAAATATTTATATATTTTTTTTATATATATTTTTTGTATTTGTATGATTTCTGAAGAATCATATTATGACAATTAATTATTAAATTAATTATTTTTTTATAATATCTCTGGAGCACAAATCCAGTCTTAATTTATACAAAATAAGAAATCTGAATAAATCAACTTTCCATTGATGTATGGTTTGTTAGGACAATACTTGGCTAAGATACAGCTATTTAAGAAATCTGGAATCTGAAAAAAAAAAATCTAAATATTCAGAACATCACCTTTAACATCATTTAAAAAGTTTTTTGCACTGCATATTAATAAATTCCTAATTATATTGTGTTATATATGGCAGGAACTTTACAAAGTTCAAGTGAAACATTATCTGTACTTAATATCCTAATGATTTTTCTTTTAAAGAAAAATTGATCGTTTTGACCCAAACAATCTATTGTTGACTTTTGCTACAAATATGACTGGTTTTGTGCTCCAGGGTCATATATTACTGTTTTTACTGTATTTCTGATTAATAAACAGATGTGCATGTATATATTAATAGTGTACATAAATTGTGATTCCATTCATAACATCATTTTCATGACTAAAGTATCTCCTCACCTCAATGTCCTCCTGACCAGGCATGAAGATGAGGATGTCACCCACCATCCCGCTGAGATGAATCTGTAAAGCCTGTTTCACAGCCGCCTCCACATAGTCCTCCTGAGGAACCTGAATCACAGCAACACTCGGCGTCAGTACAGCACCCAACAAGCTTCAGCTTCAACTAAAGACGCTATTAACACCCCACCTTGCTGAACAAGATATCCACTGGGAACGTCCTGCCGGGAATGTGAAAAATAGGAACATTGCCAAAGAATCCTGCAAATTTGTCCGAGTCCATGGTGGCAGATGTGACAATGAGCTTCAAGTCTGAGCGTCTAGACACCACCTAAGCAATCAAAAAGCCAGGTTGATAAAAGGGAAGGAGAAAGATGATGACTCATCAGTATCACAATCTAAATTCAACAAGTCTTTAACCATGCATGAGGAAAACAGTATTAATATGGCTTGATGTGAAAGTAGAGAACAGACAGATGGATCGTAACGGCTCACCTCTCGGAGCAGGCCGAAGAGCACGTCAGTGTTGAGAGAGCGCTCATGGGCCTCGTCCATGATTACTGCGCTATAGTGGTCCAAATCAGACTCCCGCAGAGATTCCCTCAGAAGAATCCCATCCGTCATGTATTTTATTACGGTCTTCTCTGATGTACAGTCTTCAAAACGGATGGCATAGCCAACCTGGTATAGACATTAAAGAACAGTAATATAAAATACTATTGCAGCTTAAAATAATTTTCGATTTTAAATATATTATAAAAATTATTTCAGTCTTCAGTGTGAATTCAGAAATCATTCTAACATAAACATATTAATACATAGAATATTTTACAATTTATATATAAAATATATACACTTATTTCAGCAGGACACTAATGGATGCCAAACACAATCTAGAAATCAACAATGGCATAACTATATTAACATACAACAGCAGTTTATTTTTCTCAAATGTTTTTTGATATTTACAGTCATATTTAAGTGTATAAAATTATGTTATGTTTTGTCACTCTTTTTATTATTTTTTTACATGTATATACATATTTTTTAATTAATTTTTGTTTTATTTTTAGCCAAATTCTTTAAGCTAAACTAAATGAAAATTATATATATATATGTGTGTGTGTGTGTGTGTGTGTGTGTGTGTTTGTTTATTTATTTTCTAAACAGCACAACAACAATTGACTTTCTTCTGGTTTTAATTCAGATTGAGTTACTGCAAATAACCCCCGATTTACATTAATCGACTACATCATCCTCTCACTATTGACTTTTGGGTAAAAATATCATGCAAGTCACTTCAAATCCACCAGGTGGCAGTATTTCTCCATAATAATATATTTGCCAAGAAAAGTTGTCCAGGCACCAACCTCTTCTCCCAGGTTACTGTTGATTTCTTCGCTGACTCTCTTGGCCACGCTCATGGCTGCCACTCTGCGGGGCTGTGTGCAGCCCACCATGCCATAGCTGGTGTAACCATCCTCATGGAGATACTGTGTCAGCTGGGTCGTCTTACCACTGCCCGTTTCCCCCACCACAATCACAATATTGTTATCCCTGACAGAGAGACACAAGGGAAAACATCAGCATACTGCTAAGCAGACATATGAGCTTACAAATTCAGTGGCAGAGTTAGCTCTTAAGTAAGAAGTGAAATGATTTTAGTGTCAGGACCTGATGATGTTGAGCAGCTGCTGGCGAACAGCAAAGATGGGCAGATACTGCCTCTGTTCTAACAGAGTCTTCTTCTTAGCAAACTCACTGCTTGCTTCACTCTTCTCCTTCATGTGGTCAGCAAACTTCTGCTCCGCTCTGCAAACAAGATAGATAAGAAAGAGGCCCATAAAGAATCTCCAGATGTTTGTTTTTTCTAATTTGTGCTGATTTTGATCACTAGATCATGATCAAATCTGTCCACAAGAGGGAATGAATCCAAACATTTACCCCCTGAGAGGGATGTACTGTCAAATAATATTTTAAAATAAATGAAATCAAAAAGTGATTTATGTGAGTGAGATGTCTACCTGTAATCCACTTTTCCATCTTCTCCGACAGGTTTTCCATCGGATGCATCCTCCTCAGTTTTCTTGATTCCCATGATGTCACCCAGTTTGGTGCCAGCAAGCTCCCAGTGTTTGTGTTGTGCCTGTAGAAGAATCCAACATTATTACATCTCCACTACTACCCTAAAGTGAGAGAGGCGTAAAGGAAGTATAAAACCCAGCTGTGCACCTTCTTTCTTTCTTTCTGCTCTCTGTGTCGGCGGACCAGCTGACTGCCCTTACGGGAAATGATGGCCATGTCTGAGGTGGCGTCTTTCACGGGAATGACCGGCTCGGGCTGGAGTCGCAGGACAAATACAAAAGCATCCATTGAAGACTCACAAGTCTAATGATTTAGGAAAAAAAAAAAAAGCACATCCATGCTTAGAGAGCCCTTTACCTGCTTAGTGAAGACGATCCTTCCGTCCAGGAAGGGTGGCACGAGGTTATGGACAAGCAGATGGACTCTGGTTGCATTGTCTTCCTCAAAGTCCTCATCCACCTCCAAACGCTGAACCACTCCACTGGTGAGCATGCGGTTGGTCTCCCAGCGTTCGTTGTCCTGATGAGAAACACACAGTGTAAGTGAGTGACTATAACAGGTGTTGAGGTACGGTGCAGATGGGTAAGGATGTGCATCGCTACCTCGTTGATTTGGCGTTTCTGCGCTGAGATGCGTTTCTGGGTCTGCTTCTGTAGGATCTGCTCCCTCTTCTTCACATATTCTTCCGAACTGGATGTCAAGGGGTTGTGGAACTCATCAAAACCTTCATCCATCATGTACCAGTCTCGATCAGCTTGCTGTTTGGACATAACACAGCGAGTATTCACCAAAATAACGTGAACATGACCATGAAATGTCATATATATACACACACACGCATGTGTGTCTTTTATATATACGTAGTAAATATACAGTACACACAAATATATTAGGTCAACAAAAACTTTAATTTTGGATGGCATTAATCACGATTTGACAGCACTAATTTACTCACTATAGTTTAAAAATGGTAATATAATATATGACAAGAACTCATAATTAAACCGTGTCAAAACAAATTCATTTTGACAATGTCAGATCAACCTTGATATAAAAGTATGTAATGAATTAGGTTGAAAATCTTTCAGCTGTTAAAATTAAGTACGCTATTAGAAAATTTATGTCAACCAACTATCAAGCAATACTTAATTCTGTTCAGTCTGTGGTGAAAAAGGTTGCATTAGCGATTCAAAAAAAAAAAGACACAGTTAAGCAAACATGGTCAGGTCAAAGTGTCTGAATATTGTTTGATGCCAAAGGTTTTTTGTTTATTTTGCTGGTAATCCACTGAAGCATTTTTGGTATAATATATCTGCACAATTTAATTTATTTTGATATACCCACCTACATAAATAAGCAAGTGTCCTGCACCCACTAGTTAAAAAATAATGAATAAATAAATAATTATATATAGCTTAATGTGTGTGTACTGTAAGTATGTGGACAAATTTGGATAATTCAATTCTTAAAAAAAATATATTGTCAGATACAGTATATATAATATATATCCAACTTAATATAGGATACAAAACAAACAAGTCAAGTTGTTTTTTCTTTAACATGGGATGTGCTAATGAGTCACATATATTAGGATCAGGAACATATTTTAGGAATCCTAAGAACATAAACAGAATGTTTGAAGAGGAAAATAACTGCATGAGGTTTAAACACTCACCCTCTGATCTTCCTCCCACTGTTCCTTCTCTTCTTCATTATTAAACAGGATGCCGTCCTCTCTATCCTCCCTCTTATCCCCTACAAAACAAGAGTCCATACAAATATATCACTATAGATGCTGTATATATACTACAGTTCAAAAAGATTCCGTAAGAATAGGAAGATATTTGTTTTATAAGAAGAGTCTTTTCACAGAGGATGTGTGACTATAATAAAAATTACAAAAAATAATATTTTACAAAGTCATAATATTACAAATAAAAGGAAATAAACAAATAATAATACAATCAAAAAGAGAATAAAAAATAGAACTAGAATTTATATGTGTGTATATATATATGTGTGTGTGTGTGTGTGTGTGTGTGTGTGTGTGTATATATACATATATGTATATATATACACACACACACAAATATATATATAATAATAAAATAAACAAAGAAACGATACATGCCTTAAACTATGCATTACAATGACTAAAAATTAATAAATCATAAATTTAATAAACTAAAAAATAAAACAACTATAATAACTACATTAAACAATAAATAAAGAACAAAATAAATAAATAAATAAAACTGACAACATTCTCTACCAAAAGAACTGGTAAGTGGCATCTTTACCTTTTCCTCGGGACAGGCGTGGAGTAGAGCCAAGGTGCTTCCTGTCATTGGCCCACTCATTGTACTTATATGATGGGGTTGGTAGAGGAGTATCTGCTGGATATTGAGGTTTACTTGACCTGCAAAACAGAAGCGACAATGTAACATCTAATATTCCTTCTGACAACACAAACCACATCAGCACAAATACCCTTCAACTATAATCACGGAGGCTCTGATGAAATGATTCACACCTGTCTCTTCTCTCACTGTCGCGGACTGAGCGATGGCTACGCTCGGAACGGTCATTTTCTCTATGTGAGGGGGCAGGAGACGGGCTCTCCCAGTGAGAGTGGCGTGAGCTGGAGTATCCGCTGTCATCCTCATCCCAGCTGGAGCGTGACGGCGTGGCCAGATCTGTGTGGACATACGAAACACACTCCATACATCATTTTACCCAAACAGAAAACTTTTATTTTAGTTTTATTGGGATTATTAATCATGTAGCCCTAATTTTGGCCAATCTCAGGAACAAATAATGCAGGAAATCACACCAATCACGTTCATTAATACTAAATCTGATCAGGGCAGTGTGTTCTGAGCACATATGGGAGAATGACTGACCTTTGGGTTTGTTGCGGGGTGATTCCGGCTCTTCGCGGCGAGTACCACGGCTCATCCGTTCACTCCTCACACTACCTTCACCACGCTCAGAACGACTGCTGCTAGAGCCACGGCTGCGGCTGCTTTCCCGTTCATCTAAACAAAGCCATGAAACCAAGATGAGAGCCTGACACAGTGAGGTGGGATCTCTCAGGCCGAGGGCACCTGACTTACCTCGGTCTCTTTTTCGGTCTCTGTCACGGTAGCGGTCTCTGTCCCAGTCTTTGGATCTGTCTTTGTCCCTGTTCTTGTCTTCTTTGGAGGAGGCGTAAACCCCATGTTCTCGTCTGTCCTTCTCCCTCTGCTCGTGTTTCTGCTTGAACTCCTCACTAACTCCACCTGGGTTTGACGGCGTTTCTGATCCAGTGACACGGTACTTCCTGTCAAAGCATGTAACAAAATCATGACTGCATTGCATTTATTTATTTCCTTGTTAAAATACCAGTCGAAGGTTTTTAAACAGTAAGATAAACTAAAACTTAAAGCACAGTAAAAACACTTAATATTTTTCTACCATTTAAAATAACTGTTTTCTATTGAATATCAGTGTTTCCCACAGGATTTTGAGAGACTTGTGGCGGCAGGCGACGTCACATTAATTCGTATACGTATGTGACGTCA
>JAUCMT010000134.1:29649018-29663487 GCA_032357475.1 Enteromius thamalakanensis | reverse complement strand
TATCCGATTACTCGATTATTCGATGACATTTTCTGTAGAATACTCGATTACTAAAATATTCGATAGCTGCAGCCCTATTTAATACATTATATATTATTACATAAATAATTTAGCATCACTGATATACTTCTATTATAGTTTGTGTTAATATATTGAATTACATATCTTTTTTTTTAGTTATATTAGTAACTAGTTTTTAGTTTTTAGTAATGTTGTTGTGCTTTGTCATTTATTTAGAGAATATTTGTTTTTCCTACATTTTACATAAACCAAAAAAAAAAAGAAAAGAAAGAAACCACGATGTCTATGTTACAAAGAGTCTACCCACCTTTCCTTTTTTCGATTCCTGCTATCACTATCTTCTTGATTTTCATCATCAGACCCCGAATCACTTTTCCCCTCCTCCCAGTCCTTGTAGGACGACACCTTGGATTTCTTGGGTTGATCATCTAGTCTTTCCTTTCCCTCTCGCTCCTTTCGTTTCTGTGCAGCCAGCAGATCGAGGCCCAGGAGCGAGGTGCGTGGAGCGGGTGCTCTGAACACATGCTGTTCTGATGCAGCGCTCTTCTTCTTCACTATGAGCCCCCCGACCTGAACACTGGGGTCACTCCCTTCCAGTCGATGCAGGGTGGAATCATCATCCATCTCCGCTGAGGTCTTTACCACAGTACTCTGCTGATGGACTTCCAGTGTCTACGAGAGGCAGACAAAAGTTACTAATTCAGACCAAAAACACACAGTCTTTAACAATCCAAGTAAACATATGCTGATTAAAATGTTTACATTTATGATAAGTTAACTTATGCGTTAACTTTAACTTGTCATTTAAATTAGTCTAAAATGCTCCAATTTAACAAGTTTTGCCAAAGGTGATTTCTAATACTTATAGTTCCTGTCACAATATATATTATAATTATACATACACACATAACGTTACACAACACTATATATTACCACAGCTAGCCTAGCATCATTTATGGGGATATTACCCCATATGTTTTTTGGTCTTAAAATATTACAAGCATATCTTTACTTGTTAAACTGTTTTGTTTGTCATAATAACAAATCTGTTGTTAACTTAACTTACATGGTTAAAAAAACATGAATTGAACCGATAATTCGATCAAAAAACGCCCGTTATTACGCTATAAAAACCATTACACATCTAGCTCACGGTTATAAGAAACAGAGAGGGGTGAAGCTTATGGTTAAACAGCTTATCGGTTTAGACGAGGAACCTCTTCTTGCTATGTTTGTTAAAGTAAAGCAGTGCTAGAGCAATATTCATTTATAAGAGAAAAACGGGTTTACCTTTCAAACGATATTCTCAATAGCCAGTCATATAAGTTCATCAAATCAGTTCTACACGGTATGATAAAACCTATGTAACGTTTGATATAATAAAAATACTAAGAAATAGCATAGCGGCAAACGTCAACAATGTGTACAGTAAGGCGCCATTACTATCCCAGCATTCACAGCCTAGTGACGTCACATCCGACTCCCAAATGAATCTTGTGAACCGTTTCAAACGATTCAGTCAATCCGAACACATGTGTTGTGATGGAGGTTTTTGTGTTTTGTTTTACAGATTTCATTGAATCAATCCATCTATTAAGCGATTAATTAAAAAAAGTTTTTGTTCTGTGTATATTACCTATAAATAAACACACACATACAGTATATATTTGAAAAATATTTACATGTATTCATGTCTAATATTAATTATACTATAAATAGTTTTCTGAACTATAAACTGGTGTGTATTTATATATACATCTGGAATATACACAGCACACACACACACACACACATATATACCTTTATTTGGGATTGTCGTGGCCCAAAGAGCTTGCTACCGGTTTTCAATCTCAGTCGGTTCAGACAATCAGGCTCAAACAGCAGAGTTTCAGATATTGAAGAAATAAGACTTTATTAAAGTAACAAAGACAAGAAGAACAGCTGCTCCATCAAACTGTCTCTGGTCTTTGGTTGTTCATATAGAATTTATTATACTCCTTCAAAGATGACACCTTTATCCTCCAATGCCGTTGATTGGTCAGCCACCTTTATTTCATCTGATTGGTTGATTATCCCCTCATTTGCATAGTTGGCTATAGTCCAGCACCTCCTCATCCTCCCCATACATTTTCCACTGGGGAGTCGTACTCCCCTTCATAATGTCATAAGGCTTCCATTTGTTCTGAGATGATTTAGTTACTTAAGATGACCTTGGTGGCCTTCAGCTGGCTCTTGGGCAGTGAAGCTTCCAATCACAGGTCATGAGAACATCACCTTTTCCATCTACCCCATCTCCGCACACATCCAGGCGTCAACTGTCACAACACCTTATTAAAAGCTTCCATAATTTACATTCATAAGAGCAGTGCATTAATTGCTTCCATGATTTACCATTGATAAGAACTGTCATCTTCCCTGCGCACACTCATACTCAGACATCCAGGCCTCAACAACTACACTCACTCATGCATTCAGGCGAGGGCCTCAACTGATATAATTCCTTATTCTGTATATTAATTGTTTACATTCTTTTATTAGTATGACAATATAAGTTCTATATATGACTTCTATACTAGAATTTACAATAGGATGTGATTAAACGTTATTTGAAAGCACTAAAATAAAGTCAAATAATAATTTTGTTCATTCATTGAACAGTACAAAATGCACTGTCATATATTGTCTGTAATTTAAGCCATCTATAAATGCTTTAGCACCATTTTAAGTAAAACAAATCTCCCTACTTTTCTCATAGGTCTAAAATACAATATACAAAAGACGATTACACACTGCACAAATACACTTGCATTTTTAAACATTTATTGAAACCTTTAACAAACACACAAATTCAGTAAGTCAGTCGTATCCATGATGACATACCACAGATATCCCTAATCTGAATGATGAATTATAATTTTTAATTAAATCTATGACATTTATCTTGGCAATAACAAAGGTCTTGAACTGTGATTCATCCTGTTGTTGAACTAAAAGAGCAGATGGGGATCTAGAGATTAATTCACACCTATACTCAATTCAGAACTAAGTTTTTTCCCACTATAATTAAAATATAAATGACATTAATATGTAAACCAATGAAAACTTGACAATGTCATCAATATCTATACATATAAAATGCACACATACATCTGAACATCAACTGTAAGACAAAGCTGAACACACCGACACAGCCTGGCAGGAAAATAATTCGTTTGCACACTTCTTGGGGCAGGAATGTCAAATGATTTTAAATATGACACTCAAACATAACATGGCAAGAAATTAATCTAGAAGAAAATGGTTTTTATCATCCATTAACAATGATACTTAAGAATTAATAAAAAAAACAAAAACATAACTGCATAATAATGATTTACTCAATGCGTTTCCTTAAGAACTACCTGATTTAAATGCAATATTGTTGGAAAAGAAATGCTTCTTTTAACAGCACACAAAAGTAGACATTTTGGTTTACTTATACTTTTGACGTTAGAGGCAACACTTGCATAATGATGATTTTTCATGACCTGCCCTTTACGCTAAAGCCAGTAGAGCTATAAAACACATGCAAGTCCTTAAAATGCTAAGAACAAATCATTAGAGAAGCATATGCATAATGAATATTTGAGCAGGTACCTTACAAGCTGTACAACAGTTCAAGTATCAAACACTTTCCAAAACTAATGTTCTCACCAGCATGTTTTCAGAAAAAAACATTTAAACATCTCTCAAATGCATTATTACAAAAAGGCTGAATAATGGAGTCGATTTCAAGTTTGCAGATACAGGTACCAAGCGTACATATAACATTAAAGCACTGTATGACTGTAATTCTATGCTACATCTCAGCAAGTGGACGTTGTCTGATGTCAAATGACAACATTCATGCAAAAGTGATTTGACAACATTTGAAACAATGACAATATTTCCTAGTTTTCTTTATATGGATAGTTCACCCGAAAACAAAAACTTCAACAAAACTTCATTTACTCACACTCACGGCCATGTCTCATTTTATTTTTCTCCATACAATGGAAGTCAATGGTGACCAACATTTTTAAAAATAGCATTATTTGTCATTTTTCACAGAAGAAAGACGGTCATAGATGTTCGGAATAACATAATGGTGAGTAAAGGACAAAATTTTAATTTTTGGGCAAACTATCACTTTGAACCATGTTGTATTTAAAATAGCGATTTCTTTTTCTCTTCATTTGGTCAAAATCCTTAGGTAATAAACCTAAAGGAATTCACTAACAAACATAAATTAGCAGCTATGTGAGGCTGTGGACATGCGATTTGTCAAAATGATCGGTGAATTAAAATCCATTAGCAAAACCTGGACCATACCTGAAGGACCTGATCTTCCAAACTACACTCTAGATTAATTTAAAGGAGTTGAAGTCATTTCCAAGTACATCTGATGACAGAAAGCATTACCAAGATAAGTCCTGCAGCTTTCACAGAACTACGAATTTTGGCAGAAAAAAACAAAAAAAAAAACAGTGGAAATGAGCCAGTGGGTTTTGGAGCTATTCCAAATAGCTAGTTGAATGGAAACTAAAGAAGAAAGGATGAGCAGGAGTTTGGAGTGATTTTGGTGACTCACTCACTCAAACAAGTCAAGGCCTCCAGACAAGAGAAATATAAATCAGTGACAAAGTTTACAGGAGTTCAAGAGGATTTGTGCTCCAACATGTAGTAACGGTACATGACGCCCACAAGTACAGCAGCTAAGGTGGGAATTAACCAGGTGGTCCATGACCTGAGCAAAAGACAAACACTTGTTAAAAAAGCAATAAACAAACAAGCCAAGCATGAGTACTGTAGTGTACGCAGAACGTAGTCTGAACTCTTACCTGGTGTCTTTGGAAGTTGTAATGTAAACTTCCTAGAACAGAAATGTGATAAAGCATGCAAACATTAACAAACTGCAACATCATGGAAATCAACAAGTTCATGCATCAGTCACATAGGGTTTTTTACCTTTTTTGACACTTGCTTTCGATCATCCTGAAACAGAAAATAATTATTAATGTTCATGACTTTCCACATACTTGAAAACACATTAAGGGACGAATAATCAATCCACATGATATTTTACTGCAAAGAACAACACATTTCTATTAAAAATACACATCTTAAAAAAAAAACATGTGATCCAAGTAATCCTAAACATGTCAAAGCTTCATATTAAGTGTCAACATATTTAATATGGTTGTGGCATGTTTTCCTCAGCAACTCAGTTTCAATAAGGTTATATACTATATCAAATATTACAAATCTACGTTTTACATTTAATCACATACAACAACAGAATCAAAAATGAAAACAATGGAAGAAATCAGCAAAAGAGCAATAATAACGGAGTCTAAGTTAACCTAATGCTGTGCACGAAGCAAGGATTGTTGTTATTTGATTAGAGGACTAGATCACAAAAATATCTTGTAAGTGATATCACACAGAGCCTGAAAACAGCTAGACCCTCTTGCCTGCACAGGGGCCGTGTCTTGCAAGCTGGAAACTATTTTCCACAGGTATATCACTGTCCCATGGTACAGCAGCACAGTTCCTGGATTATTATGCAGGAATAGAGTCATATCAGCCTAGAAAACGGCAACTTTTCTTTTTCTGCCAGTCTTGGCACATGATGTAATTACAGAAGAGTCAAGTTTTAAATAAAAAAAATATCTAAACTCTTTTTTTAATTTTTAAATGAGATGCTTCTGGTCTAATCAGATTCAATGATTTATGCGAAGAAATGCTAAAAATGCTACCTCCAGACCCGGGAGATCAGCTGAAAGGATTCAAAAACTATAAAACTTTTTAACGCTTTAAAAAAAGTGGAGAGTTCCTTTTAAACGAATAAACTTAATATAAAGAAAAACAGCGAACACTACCATATGAAGTTCACCAATGTAATACTGCTGGAGCATCTCTCTGGCATCTGTGGAATGACCCACATCCTCAAAGCTTTC
This sequence comes from Enteromius thamalakanensis, assembly GCA_032357475.1. NCBI lineage: Eukaryota > Metazoa > Chordata > Actinopteri > Cypriniformes > Cyprinidae > Enteromius > Enteromius thamalakanensis. Next base: position 29,657,488 of record JAUCMT010000134.1, on the reverse strand, counting down.
CGTTGCATCTGCGCCTGCTTGCTCCAGCAGAACCTCTTCACCTCCAGGATGCTGTCAAAGAAAAAAGACCAGATTTATATTCTTCAGAGTCACACATCAGATGACATGATGATATATGTTGCACAACCGTCAAACTTTAATCTAACTTGTGTTACGCAATAGTGAGAAGGTTTTACACAAGAAACCGGTTCTTATAGCGTATTAGTGCCCACGCAATTTCGGTTTCCAAAGTGTGTTTCATTTCTTCCAATAAAAACTTACAAGCCACGAACCAAATACATAAGAAGTAAATCGGGTGTGATAAACATATTACAACCTTTGATTAGAAGGAAAAACATATTTGGAAATAGGGTTCTTAACAGCTAAATGAAGGAAAAAACTGCAATCCCATGAAGTACTGTAAATAACAATGGAATTAAAAGTGATGCAGAAATGTAGCAATTTACCAATGTTAATTGTATAAATATATATTTCATGTTCACTGCAAAATATACACATAACATATAATATAAATAAACAATATATCATATAAATAAGCTTTAGGATCAATAGCTATAGTAACACACATGAAGGTCTTTTTATATGTGTGTTATCAACTGTATAAACGGCAAGATATTTTCCTTAACTTGTTCTCTTTTATAATCAGCTCTTTACATCTTGCTTTGTAAATGCATTTAATTCTTCATATTTTTCCCAGTCTTTTAATCTTTGACAGTAATCTGCACTGACTGTCTTGTGAGAAGTTAAATGGTTTCAAGGCATGTGACTGGCTACTCATTACTGATGTCACACTTTAATATGCATTTATACCAAATGTTCTTCAAATCAACTTAATGTGATTCAAATGCATCAGTCATGTGTGAATAAAACAGGAAAGATCAAAAGTCTCCACACTGCTCAGTGTTCATGTGTTTCTACACTGATGCATTTGAACAACATTAAGTGTATTTGATTTGTTTATGTTAAAGTTATGTAATCAAAATTCACAGTGTAATTGAATTAGTTTAAATCAAGACCAAAACATTTGGTAATCATATATTGAATGTATTCAGAAATTTATCACCACTGTCAGTCAATTATTAATTCATAATGTACTGTTTTGTAATGTAATGTAATGTACTCATTTTTATTTACTTGCATTTGATAAAATCTATTTCATACATTGCTTGATATTTGTAAATCAACATAAATAATGTATGTCTTTAAATGCAATGAAAAATAAAGGCTCAGCAATAAACAGAATTCAGTGGAATTCTTCCTGAATTAAATTCCACGTCCTGTAATTCAAGTTCAATTCCAATTCCATTTCCTGTCAGCCGCATGCAGTTCCAATTTCAATTCCATTCCAGGAAGTGAATTGGAATTTACCATTCATTTTCAATTCAATTCATGAATAGCCCCAATCCTGGCTCATATCACATAAATACAGTGCAAATTATTATTGTTATACTTCACTCCCTAATGATTAATGTCAACAACATCAGCATTGCATGACTATGAGTATAGTGTGTATTAGCATGTAGATTTCAGTTTATGTACAGTATAATCTCTAATTCTCGTACCGTTTGAATTTCATTATTAAATTAAATTATTATTATTAACCCAAAAAGCAAACTATGCTACCTTTAAACTGTTTTTCTTTCAAATTCCAGGCTATCTGTAATCAGAAGCACATTTAAAACTTTAATAAAATGTAATTTTATTCACATGTGTTTCATATAATCCTTTCTGGATTACAATCTGTCATCAAAATGATCCTGCAAATGTTTTAATCTGAAAATGCACAGTGAATAAAGTTAATGTAAAGAGTCGACTCTAAATCATTGAAACAAGTCGTATTTAAAACGCATCCAAAGCTGTTTTGTGTTGACATCTACATGAGACATTAGGATATTGCCTGACCACTTTTTCTGTTGGTCTAAATGAAAATGCAAATTAATTATTCACCACTAGGTGCATAAAGGCACTTTAACATCATTGTCCACTATAAAACCTGTTTTTAATACATCCAAGAATAGTGTTTTGGTCTTGTATGTTGTAATATTTTTTTTAAGAACTTAAGAGCCTAAATGTTAAAGCAGAACAGTGGTATAATTATTGTGTCTCTGTCTATAATTATCTAATCAAAGAAAACCATATGGTTAAAAGCCCAAAATATCAATGTAAATATAATGACACAGTCACAGTCAAATGTAGGAGATGCTAATTTACTATCCAAGAACGAGAGAAGACGCTGAAAGCCAGAAGTGGTAAGAAATAAAGCACAGACCTGTCACTTGAAGCCAAGCATCCCATAACCTCAGAAGCCATGCTGGAATTGGCTGCTATCATAAGCAGACCCAGGTGCCAGGGAAAGACAAGGACCAGAGCACACAGACAAAGACAGAGCGGTCAACCCGTAGCCTGGCGTGATTTTCATTAAACTCGGCTGATCCGTGTCATAAACAGCTCCTCTCTGGAGATATTCTCCACTTGGACACCGTGCCCACAAAAACACAACCATCATTCTCTGAAAGTCAGATTTAACTCTTATAAAATAAAATACAGATCCCTGTCTCCATCTGATTTCCCTTAATTAATGTAGCATCACTGCAATTAACCAGAAATACAGTATGTGATGACAAGCGAAAGAACAGAACGTTTCTCAGTCAAGACCATTAGAGCAGTAAATTCAAACCACATAGTTATTCCTAATTTTTTCGCACACTTTAAAAACAACAGAGTTAGCACAACACAAGCACCACTCTCTGTTTATAACAGAGCTGCAAGCATATTTTTACTCTTCTCTATTGCTTCTCATTCATTTATGATAGGAAACCAGGTTGCTTAAATTAAGCATTTGCATACTTGCGAAATCCAAAATAAAATAATAAAACATTATGCTTGTTTCTGAAAGATTTTTGGATGAATAAAAACTGTAAAAAAAAAAAATAAAATAACAATTTCAAACAAGCTCACAATGGGTTGAACTAAGTAAATAAATTTGCACTAATTACTACCTAAATTACAGGTCTGTTTAAATTAAAGGTATATTCTGCAGTTTATGTAGCTTGAATTCTTTTGTGTACTTAAAGGGTTACTCCACCCCAAAATAAACATGTTGTCATTAATCACTTACCCCATGCCATTCCAACTAAGTCTCACGAGCAATTTATACAAATTCGTACGAGGTGCCAAATTTGTGCCAATTCGTACTAATTCGTACGACCTCACTCGTACGTTTTTGTACGATTTGTCAAAAACCACATGATGGGTAGGTTTAGGGGCGGGGTTGTGTTTAGGTCATTCGTACAAATTCTTACGAATTGCCATCTCGTAAAATATGTACAACAGAATAAATCGCATGAATTCGTACAAGTGAGGTCGTACTAATTCATACGAATTAGCCACCTCGTAAAATACGCACAAATTGCCGTGAGATCAGGTTCGTCATTCCAAACCTGTAAAAGCGTCATTCATCTTCAAAACACTATTTAAAGGGGTCATTTATTGCCAGCTTTCCACAAGCTGATATGATTCTTAGGGTCTTAATGAAAAGTCTGTAATATAGTTTGTTTAAAATTTCTCATTGGTAGTGTAAAAATTACCATTTTACCCTGTCAAAAACAGCTCTTTTCAAAACACTCTTTTCTGTGTACTTCTCCTTTAAATCTTCACGAGCTCCTCTGTGAAATGTAAATGTGAGTAATATAAGCACTCTATAAAACCCAGAACATACACATAATTAAAACACTTTTTATAGAAAAATGCCAACGTACAGCCAACGTAGTGTGTGCATCTGCACCATTCAGCTAAATCTGGAATGGTGATGAAAACTAGACATCAAAGCTTGTGTTTAAGACGTTGAGGTTTAAACAAAGCCTGTCTGTTTGCAGTCTTTATAATAAGATTTAGAAAAACTCAGCACAATAGCATGCTTAGCCAGCGAGTAGTCAGAAAAACAATGTCTGACATGTTGATATACTTCCAGCCTCTCTGTAGTGTTTCAACAGACAAGCCTTAATAGAAGGCAGACCTTTATATGATAACAAATCTTGTCATCCAAATATGGTTATGATATACCATAAATCATACTGAAAGTTTGTGTGATTAATTTGTTATGTACGATAATGAATTTCAGTGGCTGTAACAGTATATCATCTTAATTAAATCCCTTGCCATGTTATTGCTTTAATGTGCATCACACATTATTATCAGTTCTTATATGATATCTTATCTTATGATAGTCTGTTCTGATGATATTCTTATCTAACGACACAGGACACTTTTTGTCCCTTCTATATAGACTGTGAGCCATATTCTAAAAGATAAAGGTTCATTATTTATGGAAAATTCATCCTCATGCCATCCAAGATGGGAACAGATAATGGAGAAATGTAGCATTAGACCAGTGATCCTCTGCAGTGAATGGGTGCCGTCAGAATGAGGGTCCAAACAGCTGATAAAAACATTACAATAATCCATGAGTAATCCACTCCAGTCAATCAATTAACATCTGACGGCAGCCATTCACTGCAGAGGATCCACTGGTCTGGCCTGATTTTCATTAAAGGATCCATTGGTGAGCAAATGATGCAATGCTACGTTTCTCCAAATCTATTCCCATTAATAAACAAATTCATCTACATCTTGGACATTTTCAGCAAATTTGCACTTTTGGGTGAACTGTGTCTTTAAGAGTTTTGTACTGAAAGGATCTTTAAGGATTAAAAAAAAACCCGGAGCCTTTCTTAATAGTGCAGTCAGTGTTTTGTGCAATGTAACTGGCAATACTGGCATTATAGCACGTAACTCCAAATTTCACACACTGTGGCCAACTATCACAGCCTCCTCAGAGCGCCTCCAGTTGTCATTGTCAATGTTGTTTTATAGGAGAAGTTCTCAGGCACAACTTTGGACTTCCCTTTTGACCATGTTAATGGATGGCTCCCTGAATTACTATGTCTTTCTGCTGATGTTTGTCGAGAGGAAATCTAGGATGTGGAGTTCTATAAATTACAAAAACGGGGCAGGTTACTGAGGGCACATGGGCAGCTGTGTTTGATCTGACAGCGCCAGAATGTGTGTCCAGCCTATTGTCTGGCCAGATCATTCACAATACCACTATTTGCATGGCATGAATCTTTCTAATAATGAACGATGGAAGAGCCATGAGCCATGAGTTATTACACAAAACAGACATTAATACTCCAGAGGAAAAAACTAAAGGGCAACGACCTCCCTGCAACCTCTAGCTCACACTTTCACCCTGAACCACACACTCTCACCTGCAGCCTTAGATATATATATATAGAAAATAGTGAGAAACTCTTTGTACTTTGGCTTGAACTGAGGCCTCTAGTGCACCTGATTACATACAGAGCGACCCCAGAGGGAGAATCAGGCAAAGAAACCAGACCACCAGCAGTAGAGTACTTTTCCACTCATCTGATGTAACCATGTCTCTTTAATTCTAAAGACCGTTTACACATTTCTAGTATTAGGCAAAACATTACATAATGTAAAGCAATCCAGTAAAATACAGAAGCTTTTCTTTCTCAAATAGCTTCTGCACAGTGTACAAAACCTGTCTTTTCTTGGCCAGCAGCTCTTTGCTTGATGCATGTTCACTCACTGAACTGGAAGATAGTTTGGAAGAATAACCTGAACTAACCTAATGCAGTCAATTGCAGTGTGTATAATATGTAATTACTTTCCATTAGTTTTAAATGATCTCGAAACAATTGTTCTGATTTTTATTGTTTATTTGAAGTCTCATTTAGCGTATTTGATTTATGACATAAGACATTAGATGCGTCATACATCGAGTTAGAGGTCAGCCAAGAAGCCAGAAGTCAGTTATATGTGTTATCATTTTAAAAACAGAAATATTTTTGTTACAAAAACCCATCGATCTGCTTCAGAGGATATGTGATAACCCTGCGGAGGCATACAGGTTAGTTTTACGATAAAGTATTCCTTTAATTCTTGATTAAGTAATATGCATTGCTAAAAACTTAATTTGGACAACTTTAAAGGTGATTTTCTCACTATTTACATTTTTTTGCGCCCTCAGATTCCAGAATTTTCAAGTAGTTGTATCCCGGCCAAATATTTTCATTTCCTAACAAACCGTACCGAAATTTACCTTTATGACTATAAAATACAGTTCCTGAATCTTCTGTAATTACAAAAACAATCCTGATTAAAGATGAAAATAAACTAACTTTAGTCTTTAATGTCGACACTCATCTTGGAATGTATTGCTACATATGATTCATTTTCCCAATATACTGTAGACACATATCAAGTCATATTTTCCCACCTCAGGTGAAAGTATGATAATACTAACAGTTTTCTGTTCCACTATTAAAGAGACCTGAAGGGTGTCATTCCTGATAAATAATGACTTAAATGGAGATTACATTTTAACTGGCATGTAGTGCCCCAAATTGATAAAGATTATGCACATTTAGATTGTTTTAATTACTATTTATTTTTTTTATTTCTACCTATTTCTAAGTACAAACTTGACGAAGTGTCCCAGGGACATGATAGAACTCTTGGCTTAAGATTGATGCAAGACATTAGATATTATATTCAAAAAAAATTCTGTGTTTTATTCATTATAAAGGGCATACCAAATCACATGCCAAGAATTGTGAAAAGTTTTGGTAAAGCCACCACTTTAAAAACACTGAAATATTACAGAATCTAATATTCTATGATCTAATATATAATGTGGAAATACCTGCAACAACTACTAGAATATCTGAGGGTCTGCAAACAAACTTTAGTAGAAGAAACACATGATTTAAATTCTGTAATTTTTGACAGTCACTGAATGGGACTTTCTGCAGCTGGAGGAGGCAAAATACCACATTTGTGGATGATTGCATTTTGCAAAACATAAAATATTTGGCAGCTTTGGTTGGAACTTCCTGAATTATTTTTTTATTTAAAAGAGGAACAACACATTTTGTTTCCGAACGTGTTTACAACAGAATGCTGCCAGCTGAGTCTGTACACACTGATGTGAAACCCAAAGTCCTTGAGACGTTCCTGGGCAGGTACTGGCTCCTTTACCTGTGCAGAAAAGTATCTTACGTGTATCTGTCAAAATGATCTCTTCTGTTTCTTTCCATGCAATACACTTTTACATGAAAAAATTCAACCAAGCAGCCTAAAACGAAGGTATATTCCATTAGAAAGTAAAATATAACAGTAAGAATGCTATAAGATGTTCTGGATTAGAGCCAGGAAAGAGGATTATAGAGCAGGATTCTTCTGAGTAACGATTCTCTCTGGAGAACGGCACAGATAATCATGAATTACTATTGTGGAAAAATAAGGCAGGCAGGGGAAACGTGTAAATCACAATAATTCCATGAGAACAAAATGGACAGGGGCTATATAGAGGGGGAAAAGTGTGATTTTATTTTTTTCTTTCATTTACAGGTAAGATTTCTCCTACAGCTTTCAAACCCAAATCTTAAGAAATGACCTTTATTTTTAATGCAAACATGAAAGACAATCAAAAAGTTATTTTTGTAGTTATGTTTAATATCCATTTGTTCTGACCGTAGCAACAAATTATTATAGTATCTATATAAAAATCTGATGTCTCACACAGTAATAATTATTTTTTGAAAATAAAATAAAAATAAGTTGCAAATAACAATTGTTACCCTTTCAGTCGAATCACTTCGACGTTACACATGGGAACTCTCCAGAGAAACCTATCTGCTTTGAGCTTTTACTAAAGGCCAATGAATATTGGCGTGCACTGATTGCCCTCAGGTGCCCCTCATCACTGCGTGAGTATAAGAGGGCACGCGCACAGATGCAGCTTTTCGCTTCAGAGCCGTTGCTTTTGGAGCTGAAGATCCCTGGGCTTTCGTTTGTGAAGGAAGTAAAGGAGATCGTTGGAGAAGTTTCAGCAAGACCTGCTCTCTCGTCTGACAGCGTTTCTGGGCGGATGTCAGCGGATCCTGCGAGCTGGTGGCCTTTTTTACGGCTGGCTGTGCCAGTCTTCGATATATCCAGTGAGCGTTTTCCTATGGTTGGTGACGCATTCTGTAACGGGATGTCGATCCGGTTGTGCGTTTCTCAGGTGGCGTTCGTGGAAGATCACTGCACTCATTGCGAGCGGATGATCTTGGCTGTGTTGAGGACCCGTCTCTCACTCGTGAGCAGGCTCCTCTCGCGCTCTTCTCGTGGAAGGCCGTTGGACAGTAGCAAGTTCATGTCTGCCACGGCGAGACGCCTGGGGGACCTCCAGGTGACGGTACAAAATGCTTCGTCCTGTACAGCTGCGTGAACTTCTGACCCACCGCGCAGTCCCGTGGTGTTCTCGGAGGAGACCGCTCCCCCTGCTACTGCGCCCGAGTGTGTCAGACAGAGAGCCAAGCCGTCGTACTGCACACGGAGATTGCTGTCCTACTGGCGAAGGAAGCAATCGAGCCTGTCCCTCCCGCCGAGATGAGGTCGG
>JAUCMT010000134.1:29609613-29648918 GCA_032357475.1 Enteromius thamalakanensis | reverse complement strand
TTATGGTTGAGAAATGAACATTCAATGCACGAGCAACAGATCTGGTTGACATTCCTGCTGTCAGCATGCCAATTGCATGCTCCCTCAATGCTTGTGGCATCTGTGGCATTTTGCTGTGAGACAAAACTGCAAGAGAGAAATGGTAATATTGTGTATCTGGAATGAATTTTAGATCTATAAGTCCATCTCATGAAAAATCGGAGCAGAAACAAAGGTGTTGCATTTATATTTTTGTTGAGAGTAATATAAAGTGTGACCCTATATATATATTTTTTTATAATTTAATTTTAATAATTTCTTGTGTGTTTTGTCAATTGCATTAATTTTTTTATGTACAGGCATATATAGTTTTTATTAAGTTTTAGTTTTTAAGTTTAGTGTATTTGGTTTATTCGTTGTTCAGCTTAAACTAGACAAAAGCAGTTGTCCTGAAAATATTTAGGTATAATTTATTATAGTTTATTATAAAATATTTTTTTAAGTTTCAGTTTTATCTAATAATAATAACCCTGATCTGAAGTATGTTCATTTTTCATCATACAGTCACAAATTCACACCTGTTCACTTAATTTTTATATAAATCCGAAATACTGTATAAAAACATTTTCATGCTCCTGATCCTTCCCTGCACTCCAAATGATTTTTCTGATGTGCTGAATCCATCAGCATGATTTATATGTATGATACAATGATGCCTGACATGCTAAACATTCACACATCCGTGATTGCGAGGCAAGCTGTTCCGACAACTGTGACTTCTTCCCTGACTGCCAACTGCTTTGCAAATGAGTAAAACATAGTGCATTCTCAGCTTCCCAAAAGCATTCAGCTTACTCATAGTCCTCTGTGAAACTGGGTCACAAGAGGTGCATCCATATTGTTCAGTCACATTCCATGTACTTAGTTCAGTTACTTGCATTATTAATCTCCTTTAGTAACTTGATTTTAAGCTTTAGCTTCATTTCAAGTTTCAAACAATCAATCCTCCCAGCTTGTTTGTCGTCCTGGTTACCCATTATTTCCTCCGCCCCCTCGTCTTGTATTGACTTGTATTTAAGGACTCATTTGTGGCTCACTAGTCGCTGATCATACCCCTTTGTAAGCCTTTCATGTTCCCCTGTGTTCTTCGTTCTGTTCATTCTGGATTTATTGTTACTGACCCTTTGGATACTGCTTGCCCGACTGTTTACCTGCTACGTATTTGGATTATTCTCTTGTATTTGCCTCTGATGTCCCTGTTGCTGTTCTCGACCCTGCTTGTGATGACCCTGTGTGATTTAATAAAGTAGTTTGCAATTGGATCCGCACACCTCTGCTTCCCTTCGTTACAGAAGGATCAGTGCCTAGTCAGCCACAAATGAGTCCTTAAATACAAGTCAATACAAGACGAGGGGGTGGAGGAACTAATGGGTAACCAGGACGACAAACAAGCTGGGAGGAGACAAGAGTAACAAGCTGGGAGGAGACAAGAGTTCATAATAAAAGTCCTCAACACAGAACGGAGGGACAGACAAACAGTAAATATAGTACGGGCTGGAGTGCCCTCTGGCGGAGCACTATGGCACTTCCAGCTGGTATTGTTACACCTACATTTAGTCTAAATACAATTTATTTATTTATTTATTTATTTCATTGTGCATTTGCTCGCTGAAGTTTATTAAAATGTTTTATTTGTTGGCATGTTTTAGACAACATATTAATGACACGTATGCAAATGCATTTTCTTGGACAGAAAAATATAAAGGGCAAAATAAATGCAAAAAATGTATTTATACTGTTAATGTATATTTAATATAATTTAATATATTTTCAAAGCATATATTGACAGAATATATATTTACTCAAGTAGTATATTTGATATACTATAATCAATAAACTATTACAAATATATAATAGATATATAATCACATATTCTGATTTTTTTTATATATATTTTAAAAAACAATTCGTAGTAGAAAATGTATGTATATAATTATTATTTTATATAATTATTATTTTAAACATATTTTAGCAAATATATATTTGGCCATTTTTTTAAATGTATATTTGACATTGAACATCCATTTTTCCATCCACAGAGGCACAAATGGTTCTAAAAGCTGTACAATTACGAAAAACAAGCTCTTTTCTTGCTCTCTCCCTCTCACGTCAGTACACTAGGAGAATATGGTCTTTTTTATTTTTTTCAGCACTCCTTTCAACAGCTCCTCAGAGAGATCACATCAGCACATCTCCAGCAGAATCTGATGAGGGCAGTCAGACTGCCACCATCGTCCAGCGTCTCCTCAGAGAAATGGAAAGGGCCTAATCCTGCTTTTAACAAAAGCCCAAAAGGATAACCTGCAGGGAGCCATACAGCAGCAACAAAGTCAAATTAGTCATGACGCTGCTTGCCAAAGTCACACTGGCTCTGATAACTCATACAAACAACTGCAACAACACAGTACATGCACCAGTAATAAGCCGAGCATGTTGAGCGAAGTTAATTGTTTTTCGACCTGTGAGTGAATCATGCAACAACAGTGTTTTAAACACAATTAATTGCTTGCAGAAAAATAATGCATATGCTCAGACACAAAGAAATCAGTATTTGAATTATAAATCTAAATTAGTATAAGATCAGGTGGCAGTGGTTACTTTTATTTTAGATATTATCTGATGGAGATTTACCAGATGTGAAAGAGTGTGTATTTCAGGCAACAGCCATTTTGTAAATTCTTTCTCTCTGTCATTTTCTCTGCCCACCAAGAGGATGCATTAAGCAGGCAAAATGAAATCAATATCCTCTTATTTTCACTACCATTATCAGAAAAAAACAGTGGGATGAATATGCCCCCAAAGCCATGTGTATCTGTCAATGCGGCTGTGGTTATATGAATTTGAGGAGAAAAAGATTTCCACATGCATTTCTATAAGAGCTACAAAGAGTCTTTATCCCCACATAAAATAAAATAAAATAATTAAAGCATGCTTTACCATCACAATTTATTCATGTGTTATAGGAATACTTCACCCCAAAAAAATTGCTAATTTATTCAAAAATTATTATTAGAAAATATTCGCATTGGGCTCTATTAGAGTATTTCTGTAAAACTGAAAAAAAAAATGTTAATTCATAATTGAGTTGCAATTTATGGGTCAATATATCAAAATTGTTCTTTTCTTGTATAAAAAAAAATTAATTAATGTAAAGTATATGTGGTAGAACCAAACATTATGCAAAATACATATGAATACTCATGAGATCATGTTGGACAAACATTGAAGCATTGAAAAGTAAATGTGTACTGTTTATGGTGAGAATGTGTCCTTACTGTGCTTCTAACTAAAATTCAAAAAGCAGATATTCGAATACTACATATAAACAATTTAATTGTTTTTTTTATTTGGTCCCCCTGTATATTAGGTGGCCTTAACTTAAATCAATCATTTGACGCAATGCACTTATTGTGTATTCATGTTTTTACATTGTATTTTTATTTTTAAAAATACCTATATGTGCAATTACCTCCATAATTCATTTCTGTAATTACATTTATATTTACACGTTTAACCACACCCACTGCTCCACATGTGTGTTCACGGTGTGTGTGTGTGGTTGATCACTTCTCACTGTTGTGTGTGTACTTTTATGTGTTAAATGCAGAGCACAAATTCCTAGTAGGTGAAAACATACCTGGCCAAATGTCACGTCCTTTCCTTTCCTTTCCTTACACCTTAACCCACGCTTAAACCAACCCATACCACCAAATCTGTCCCTAACCTTACTTCTATCTCACCTCAAGAGCAGCAGAAGTGTTTTGCAATTCAATATGAAAACCGTACATTGTAATTATTTTCTGATGTAAGTACATAGAATATAAGGCCACCTAATATAAAGTGTGATCATTTATAAACAAAGCCCACACCATCCCACGAGTATGATCACATTCATCCTGTTTTTAACTTCAAGCGATCACCTGATGTGTGTTGATGAGTAACACACCCTCTCAGCCCGATCAGGGAGCCCACACAGAGTAGGTGTATGACCCAGGAGAACTTCAGCATCCTTCAGCAAATTACCATATACTACAGTGCAGCTATCTTAAACCTATAGTTCATCCAAATTCTGTCATCATTTACACAACTTCACCTTGTTCCATACACATCAGGCTTTCATTCATCTTTAAAACACAATTTTCTCATGCTTTATTTCCATCCATTGAAAACTTTCTCACATTAAAGAGCACAAAAAGACAACAATAATGCATATAAATTAGTTTAATCCAAATCTTCTGAAGAGTCATGATTGCTTTAAATGAAAGCTTTTATAAAACCTGATCCACGCACATACATAGAGAACATAGAATTTGCTAAACAGAAGCTCAAATGTTATTGCTTGACATGTGAAAAGTAATAATAATTTTTTGTTTTTAAAGTTTTTGTGTGTCACACTAGAATGTTTCTTTTTCAGGGTTTGTTCTCAAACAACTCCAAGTATGTGTTGATAAATGTTTATGTGTGACCAACAGCCTAAATAAATTTTCACAATTAAACATTATTCTATTACTTTTTATGTAAGTAATATATTGATTTATTACAAGACTGCAACTTAAAGCATTATATATTCATATATATTCATATATATATATTCATATATATTATATTCATACCATACACATTCACTCTTTCAAAGTAATTACTGATTTAAAAGAAGTACACACTCAAATCCGAGGCATAAATTAACTCATCAACTTACAGTGTAAAATCATCGGCATACAATGTAAATTGCAAAAAATTTTTTGTTTTGGTTTGCATTGAGTTTGTCAGATGAGGGGCTGGGAGAAATATTTTAAAGGCGTAAATAGATGCTATTTACACTATATTAAAATAGCGTGAGAACACAGTCTCACGAACAATTTGTACGATTTTGTACGATTTGTCTAAACCCCATTGACGGGTAGGTTTAGGGGCGGGGTTAGATGTAGGTAATTCGTACAAATTTATACAGATTGGCAACTCGTAAAATACGTACGTTTTAGCAAAAATCTGTATGAATTCGTATGAGTGAGGTCGTACTAATTTGTACGAATTAGCCACCTTGTAAAATACGTACAAACTGCCATGAGACAGTTTTTAGCCTACTAATTATCTACACCTCAGTATTGTAGTACATTATAAAACATTATGATAAAATAACTCAGAGAGTTTAAATTTTAATTAAAATGATTAAATCAATGCCACATTGGATTATTTCTTTTTAATGTTTATTGAAGATTAACTTAAATAGACACTCCATATTTCATAGCATAGAGTGTCTATTTTAACCAGCTGTCAATAAGGTCAATAACGTAAATCCTTTAACATATGAGTGTGTTTCTTCAACATTTGCTACCATTATATGTTAAGCGTTTCCATTAAGCACAATGCTTTGTTTTTTTTAGTTCATTAGGAGGATATTGCTGTTGGCTTTAATCTGAGAAGAGAATCCCTTTGAAACAGATCTCATTATAAATGTGTAAAACGTAATTAAAAAGCTCCTATAAGGCTAATTGTAGTAAGCCCACAACAACTTAAGCACATATTGATTTAGTCACTGTGAGTCCAGAACTACCATTAAATAAAACAGGAACTGAATCAATAATCATGGGATATTACCGTTTAAAAGACAAACATTAATGCCTTTTTGGAAAGAAGCGCACTGAACACTCTAATCCACAAAGTACTGAATCAGGCAAGAAAATTGCACAATTAGAGAGAATAAAGCAACTATATTAACTACCCACACACAATGCTTTAGTTCAGTTTGGATAAATAAAGGGAAATTCTATTTGGCTGATTATTTGGTTCAGATTTCTTCCTATTGTCTCCCACACTGGGGTTCCACAAGCACAGCACTTTAATAAGCCACAGACTACAGACACGGGGAGTCTCTGGCACCAGTCGCTGGCAAGATCTGCGGAGCCATGGGTTATTAGGATGTAGCCCAAAGAAAGGACACAGCGTCAGTCAATGGATCGGACGGACCCCTGATACCTCGCAGTACAAGAAACAAATTAAACAGTGACCCGAACTAACCAACAATGCCTCAAAGTCAACAAACAGCCTCCAGGCAAGTTATTTAAGTCATTTACTATAGTCACAATAATCTAACTGGGCTATCCATGCATTCAAATAGAATTATAACATTCAGGCCAAAAGTTTTGCATGAATTATTATTCACAACACATTTTACTTTCACATTGTGACAAATGATTCAGATAATTTTAATGAGCCGAAAAAAAACAAATTGGTGGGAAAAAGAAGTGCACTTCAGTATAATTTTAATACGTTTATTATTAATAGTATTTTTAATATTATTATTATAGTGTGCTATTATTAATAAGTGTGAACTTTAGTTTACTTGCTTGCTAATTGCAATGAAATGGAAATTTATTATAACTTACATTTATAAGACCCACTTAAATAGGACTTGAGTACATCTTTATATGTAATTAATATTGTGCTATTTTTTCTCCTCTGTTGTCTTTGAACTAAGGTTAAAGTGCACTGTCAAACAAGCATTCATAAAAAACTAAAATATACTTGTAAATATTTTTGTATATCTTGTATATCTCATGAATTTAAATATATTTAGAATTACATATTTGTAAAGATGAAGTTGCAATTTTATTTATTCAAAACATATCATCTGTAAATGTAATTTAATTATTAATTAATACTTTTAATAACTGAAGTATGCTACAGGTGCACTATTTTTTCACAATGGATGGACTGTGGCACTATGAGACCCCATCATTTGGCCCTATGGCACCCTGTTACTGTCACATTAGCAATTACAAGAAATAGAGTTGAAGTTATGAGAATAAACCCATGTGCATATTGCAAGAGACAATAAAACACCACAATATCACAGCTGCAATAAGATGTTCAAAAGACTTGACAGTGACAGTGTTTGTGCTGACAAGACGCCAGGAAAAGATTTTCTCATTACTTCGTTCATTTCATACCGTGCCAACTGTAAGTGGCACACGTTCAAGCAGTGTATGTTTCTATGTCAGGTTTACATCTGTAGTGGCTTGTTTATGTTTGTTGTAAGGATTCTCTTAGTTTGAGGACCTAAGGCACTGGCCCAACTGGCCTGGTCCAAAACCCACCCTTGGACAGGACTTGTCTGTTGGGAAATGACTGGGTTATGAAAAGTAGGTGTTCCAGACCTGAATGCGAGTTGAATGAGGAGGAGTACTTTCTTTCTGAAAAACTGCTGGCACCTAGTTTTGAAGAGGTGTTTTGAACAGGAAGAGGAGGCTGAAGGTCAAGTTCACCCTCCAAAGCATCTCGGTGTATTATAATGGAAACGCTTTCTCTAGTCGTTCATTTTTTGCTTTTATAGCTATTCTATTATATTTATTTAAATGGGGGAGTTTGGGGTTCAAGTATTTTTTTTTTTTTTTTTTTTATGAGCACAAGAGACTTCAAAAACATTAAAAATCTTCTTGTGACCAGTACACACTATAGGAAAGGTCAAATAAAAAAGCACATCAGGCCACCCAAGATGTAGGTGGCTTTTTTTTCCAAGTAGAACAGTAAATAAGGTTTTTCAGTGATACTGTGGTCCTTGATGATACATAAAATGCGAGTCAGCAGATGCCTGTGTTTCAGAAGCTGAACATTTTTTTACATTATTACCTGTAATTCATAGCCTCATTTAAACAGTTAGGAGTGATGTAAGCTGATGCCTTTTAAACCAGTTATTTTTGGTACACTAGTTGAGCTAGTTAAACCAGTTCACCAAATCAAAAGAAACAGTAAGCAGTCCAAACAGCACAGATAAACAAGTTAACCAAGCAAAACTCAATTTCAGACTTGATGACAGTCACTCAGAATTTAAATGAGCCTAAATAATGGTGTATATGATCCTGTGATGCTGGTTTTAACTCATTCAGTGCTCCAGTTCCTTCAATAATCTCCAAACTAAAGAAACCAAGGTGAAGAGCCGAGGCTAATTGGCTGGTTTTAGCTGGAAGACCAGGCTGGTCTTAGCTGGATTAGGCTGTGATACCAGCTAAAACCAGATACTTCCAGCCTAAACTACTGTATGTATATGTGACTTTGGACATAATAAGGGTCCAGGTAATACGGGTTATGATTGGACAGCATTTGAAAATCTGAAGATATTCTGTAAATGTCCTACCATAAATAAATAAAATGTTATTTGTGATTACTGCAGTAATATGCATTGCTAAGAACTTAATTTGGACAACTTTGAAAGTGATTTTCTTAGTATTTTAATTTTTAAATGGTTGTTAAATGGACACCTATGACCAGGGTCACCTACGCCATTACATGATTAATGTACATTTAAAAAATGGATAGTTCCGGTCCTTGATTCTGATTGGTTGAGCCATGTTTAAAGCTGTTGTACATTGCTCTACAAACATACACCTTTGTGTACATCTGTGTGTTTCACTTTATTGACGTGAAATGAGTCTTGGGGCTAAGTTCATAAAAAAAAAAGCTGTCCAAAAGAGCCTGATTCCTCACTGTCTGAGACTATGGTTTATAGGTAATATTGTTGTAAGTAATGTTCAGTTTCTTGCACAAACAAATCATTTTACTTCATAAGATAAGACTTCAAAATCAGGGGCCACTGGTATTCATTTTGAGTTCTTTGGTTAGCTTTTTTATTCTCAAAGATTGGCAGCTGCTGATTTGCATTTTATGAATCACCACAGAACCACGGTTTCAGCTAAAATTCCTCTTTACTGTTGTACTTAAGAGAAAAACTCACCAACTTATTGGATGGCCTGAGTGTGAGTAATTAGATGGGTGAACTATCACTTTAATTAGCATCCAATGAATGCATTATATTTTGGAATGCTTTTTAAAAAGGCTACATTTGCATTACTTACTTAAAACAACACCTAAATAACTAATATACCTGTGACATCACCCAAAAATCATAGTCAAAAGTGGAGCAAATACATGTAAAGATTAAAGACTGCCACTCTACATTTGTGCATTACAGCACAGTCAGTAACCTTCAGAGACATTCTGCATGCACTAAATTCAGAGAAAAATTACAAGCCTACGTGATAGTGCCCATCTCCATCAGCAGAGACACCAGCACTGACCTGTCGTAATCCTGGCAGATCTCCCCCACGGCTATCAAGGCTTTCAGATACTCATTCGGCTGATATGGGTTGATGTAGTGCAGGGAACAGCTATTGCGAGGGTCCCCATTGGATGCCGTGAAGTCAATGGCAACCTAGAGAGATAATAGCATGACACACTCTTGATAAAACTGCAAAACCCAGGACAAAAATGGAATGGGTTACATAATCTGATCGATCGTCAAGTAAGTGTAATCACTTTAGTTTCACGCCCGGAACAATAGTTGTCTCCATTGTAGACAACTGAAAGGAAATGTCAGTCTACAAAAAGACAAGCACTCAAGAGCTGTTTTTCCTGGGAAGTTACACAAAACCGGACTAGAACAGTTCTGCAATCAAATAGCCATCTGTATAAATAATTAAAGGGTTTAAAATGTACATTTTATTTGTTTAGAGGCGAGCTGGTTGTATAGTCATTCATCAAGCAGATGTTATAATCCAAAATACCATAAACAGCTACCATATGCTCTATAATAAAGCTCCTATATCCTAGTATACACTTGATATATTGTATTAGAGCACTGTATTGCAATCCTATGTGAATCCTTCACCAAAACATTCACTCTGAGGCTTCACTACTTGACATCTGATTATCTTTAATTTAACTGGCAACGGGAGAATTCAGATATTTAAATAATGAATATTCAATTGAATTCATTAATAATCTTGGCCCATTTTGGCTGCTCATAAGGGAAGCATAAGGGTGGGGGACTTAAAACAGTTTGGAGGAGATATTCATTTGTTCTTTTGCCTCCAGCCGTGAAACAATCAGATTCTGGTTCAACGTAAAACACAAGAGCTGCTGGTCGAAAAAAAATGTAACAAAAAATAGCAACTGTGAATAGGGACGAAATAGCATATTCTAATCGTGTTTTAAGGGCCTAAGAAGCTATTTTTACTAGCAAACAAGAAATAAAAATTCTTAAGAACATTATGTTTTGCAGTCTGCCTCACCGCGTATAATCTACTATAAATGAGCTGCATTTGCATGAGGAGACAGTTATCAGTCCAGCAAGCCTGGCATCTACATGCTTGCTGGAGAACATGGGCAGTAAATCTGTGAAGGGTCTGGATCGCACCGCCGTGCTAAATGTGGAGCGCACTGCTGTTCCCACTTACTGTGAAGTGTATTTGGCAGCCTCCCATGATGTAGTCCAGGAAGGAATAGACTCTGTGAAGCTGCAAAATGAAGAATGGAGGGTGAGTCTCAGAAACCATGCCACATTTATCTGCCTGGCTCACGGGAAATCACTATTTGCAAGACTACCTGCAAACTGTTAGCCTCTCAAACACAAGAGTACTATACACTAGATATGAAACTAGTGGTTAATTCTATTCATTAATAGTTCATTCTGTTTGGTACTGGTAAAGCTATCAGGCAAATTTTGCCAGTTAAAGTACAGTAGATACTTTGTATGAAAACTTTTGCTGTCAAAGGAATCAAATTAATGTGTTGTATGTTGCATGCCTTGTATATTATTATATATTTATTGCACATTTGCATTGCGTTTTTCTTGCCATTTCTATGTCGTTTAATAAATCTGCTGACCAGTAAAGTGTGCAGTTGTATAAATGTGCAGTAGTGTACTAGTTAAAGGGTTAGTTCACCCCAAAATGAAAATTATGTCATTAATTACTCACTTTCATTTCATTCCAAACTCATAAAACCGTCATTTTCAGAACACAAATTAAGATATTTTTCCAGCAAAACAATCGAAGTGATAAAATAAAAGGCTTCCCTATGTGAAAGTGCACAAACAAGACAAATGCATTAGCTTCTTCCCACCCCCACTGATGTCTTTAGGATAAGCCTGATTGTCACTCCCACCCACAACAATAATAACTCCGCAGTCTTTTCATTCACAGCTGGCTGGCCGGTATTGTCATGTACTAGCATCCCTAAAATAAGGATGGCATGTCTACAAAGATCTCTATACACACAGACATAGACTGTACCTTGAGATCACTGAGAATAACCAACCCAGAGTTCTTGTAGTTCTTCTTCTTCAGTTTGTATTTGGGATTGATGCAGTCCCATGTGACCTTCAGGGGCACGGGAAGAGATCAAAGAGGTGAGCTGAAAATTGAAGGTGGCACTGCAGCGGAGTCACTTTTACAGCACATGCATAAGGGTTGTGACATTTCTTTAATCCATTCTTGTTCTCAGCAGGAAGCAGCTATGACCGATATCAAATGCCAATGTCTCACACTGACCTTGTTTCCTAAGGAAATCTTCTGCATTTCTTTGAAATTGGTGTAGAATTCGCCAATGAAGTCATGCTTTCCCCTCGAGTCATAGTCCCAGACTAAGCACTGCAGTTCACACACAATTGCAAGAAGTAATTTGTCTCTTATGGTTACTTTGTTATTTTGTTTAGTTTTTTTTATCACTTTTTTATATAGGTGTGAATTTCTTAATTAAAAAACTAAAATAGTTAGCAGAATAGCATAATATCCAAGATGCTCTCACACAACAGATGTACACAGTGACCAATCAAACTTAAAATAAACTATTTGAACACAATAAGTACATTATACTTATTTTTTGGATGCAAGTACATAGTGGTTAAGGTCACCTGATATAAAGTGTGACCAAGAACATCTTTGGGGCCCTTCACACAGAATGTCCATTCCAATGGATTACTTTGTTTTTCTTTGTAAACATGCATCAAGCCCCGTTCACACTACACGTGACGATAAAGCGACGTGATTCCATTTTGTTTCAATGGAGAGCTGGCAATTTCCGGTGACAAGAGCAACAGCGGGCGTGAGCAACCATTGGTGACCGGATATGGGCATTTCAGCGATGCGACAAAGCTCAGAATCTCTTAACTTTATGCAAATAACGAGTCACTTTCGGGAGCGACAGCCAATAGGAATGAAGACGATAATGCTCATTCTCAGCTCCAGCAGTGATGACGGCGTTTACGTTTTTGCCACAGATAAACGTACGTAATGGAAAAAAGTACTCTCTGTTTGTCATTTATTTTTACACTAGAAACCAGTAATGAGAACGCCCACTAGCGACCTCATCGCCAGCTTCTAGCAACATGCAGCGACAGAAGTTGCTGCTAGTGTGAATGGGGCTTAGACTGACGTGTATTACTTTTGCGTCTCACATCTTTTGCAGCGTCTTGTACATGAGCATCACATTTTTAGGACACCTTGTTAAATTAAAAAAATTCAAACTTTTACACACAGCACTACCCATCAATCAAACAATAAACCAAACAATTTAAAAACCATTCCTGAGCACAGTTTCCTGTATTCCTCGCCCATACTTCCTGTGACGCTACATTTTATTTTGCAAGCAAAGTCAGTCTAGCAAAGCTGCCATTTTAGAGCATTTCCATTATCAAAAAAGTGGGAACCAATGAGAAACGAGAAAGGTAGCTTGGCCAGACTAAGCTCCTATGAACTTTAAAGTTGCGGAAGCCAGGCTAGGTGACAGTATCTTGCATTTTTAGACTCAAGGATGCGTTCTTTGTGAACGGTCCCTTAGACATTTTGCAAGACATTTCATTTTTTTGTTCCACAGAAGAAATTAAATCATAAAGGTATGGAACAAAACAGATAAAACAATATCTGGAGAGACCTGTTCAATTAATATTCACCTTCAATTTCCTTTCGTCATCACAGCTGCACAGAGAAATGAGAGACACCTTAAAGGGTTCCCACACTGGGTTTAGATTGTTTTTAATCACCTGTAGATACAAATAAATATCATTGTATAAACTAAATAATGAACTGCAAAAGAAAGATTATTATCCCATGGGGTGGAGATGCTTACTTCAGTTCTGTGTACAAGCTGTTCTGTTCCATCATCATTGATCCGGTAAATCTCCAAGAATGGATCTGACTTGCTGAAGAGATCCTACAGTCAAAGAAGAATGTCAATCCAATCAAAGCAGAAGCAAAGGAGAACATCAAGCAATATGACATTTTGGCCTTATGAATGCAATCTACTTTACTGTATTGATGCAATTTCCTGCAATAATAACTTGGGTCAGGACAAAGGACATCAATTTTTAACACCCAATAGCCATTTACTTGATCTCAAGGAGATCTATTATACTTGAAACTATTCATTAGCATTCACATCCATATGAATGGCAGGGTAGTTGCTCTGCTGACATAAAAGCACAGATGATTTGATATTTGTCGGTCATTAATCCATCTGACTTATCAATTTGGAAAGGGATGTTATCACTTTTGCACCACTAGAACATTGACCATACTCTAAACTAACTACTTTCTGTCCTGAAACTTTTGCATAGTAATATACACGGCACTGTTAATGTGTTTTGTTTTGGCAAAATTGATCTGCTTTCGAGTTGCTGAAGCAGAGCAAGTACTTGTTACCCCACATCCACAGACCTGCTGCCATGAGAATGTAACTGCTGCAAATATAAAATGAATACAGGTGGAGCTGGGGAAGGTGAAGGGTTTATGAAGTGTGCAGCAACAGCTAAAGCAAGCACTAGCCAAGTATATGAATGTTGAGCAGCAAGCTCATTGGCTGCTGACGTAAAAAAACTATCAGCTGCGCCATGTCAGTAAAAATGTGATTATATCAGATTGAGTTAGAACCTGTGAGCACCATCTAGATTTTCATGACAGAAAATCCTCCAAATAGTCACTTGCATAATAATTTCAAAATATCATGTATTTATGATATATATGTCGCTTGCGAACTAATTTATTTAGAATACATGACAATTTTTCAATGGCTGTCAATTGAGAAAAATGCTTTTTGCTCCCGTTGGTGTAGTTATATCACATACAAGCAAAGACTAACTGTTCTAATCATACTAACCAGCCACAACTTGACAACTTTGCCAGCTATTGCTAGTAATTCTGTAATTTTACATTCACATTTACCACTGCTACTACTGACAATAGCTACCCAAGCTCACTGGAAAAATATGTGCCTCTACTGACGTCTCTGCAAAGCTTAAAAAATATATTATTTACAGAACCAGAGTTTTCATTAAAAGAGCCTAATTTTCCACAAAATTCTATGGAAGTCAATGGTGACCCAAACAGCCTGGTTACAAAGTTTAGAACTACTTAAGGGTCAGTAAATGATGACAGAATCTTCATTTTTGGGTGAACTATTCCTTTAACAAGCAATAAGATTTAAAAACAAATACGTTTTAGCAACATTCACTGCTTTGAAACTGCTTCAAAACGCATAGAAAGACATGTATTTTCAATGATTTCAATCTTTTTTTTGCCTATGAAAGTTTGCTAATGCTAATGCATTTAGGAGGTATATTACGATATGATGGCCTAAAACGGATATGGTATAAATTTGACCAAAAAATGCGTTGTTTTTTCATTCTCCAAAAAGAGAAAAAACACATGCACAATAGGCACTTTCAGGTGTAAACACTGGTCAATAAAAAATGAGAATTGCATGCCCGTGTGTGTTGCTGCCAATTGTGCTCATAGCTGTGGCAAATCAAATCAACAATATTGTCTGAAACAATCATTCAACATAAGGTTTCTGAATTGCGGCTCTCTGGAGAAGCCAGAGGACTTTGTTTCTAAGTGTGTGCAGATGTGAGAGAGAGAACGAGGCACAGAGAGATAAAGGGAGAGAGAGAGAAATTGGTAGAGCAAAGAACGAGCCATTTAATATCCCCATTTCTCGCTGCATTAGTGTGCGACATCTCCACAGGGACGCTGAAAGAGGAGGTGCCCCCACTATCCGGTTGTCAAGGTAACATCTTGCCAGTGGTTTGAGTGAAGACTGATTTAGACAAGTGATTTGTCTGTTGTTCGCATTCATCACATGCATCACACCGCTCACAACTGTCATTGCATTTGCGAAGTTCATATGCACCGATGATTCCCGGCTGTTCAAAATTCCCAAAAGACATTTAAAACTCTAAGAGATAAAATCTTTAGTGGCATTTTGCTTTATCGGATGGCTAAAAGCACAGGCTAAAGGTTAATTCTGTGCTTGTCTTTTATGATCTGATGAGAGATAGAGCTATCAACGTCCCCCGAAAAAGACAAAGTATGTACTGATCTACAAAGAAGCACATGTGAAGGTACAGCATCAAATTAAGCATTAAAATTCACAGAGGAATTGCCAAGTGAAGAGTCTTTGATAAATGTCACATAACCCTGAGCGACTTTTCGATTTAAAATGCATTAGCGCCTTCTTCATAAAGAGAAATGGCATTCACATCAAAGGCACAGACGTCTCTAGAAAGCGTCTCGTGCAGAAGCTGTTATGAAGTCCAATATAGTTTGATTTACTAATGTGTCCATTCTGTTCAAATCATATCAGTCTGTGTGCTCAGAAAGCCAACGTTATTTAAACAGACAGATTTCGTCCAAAGATAGCACCACAGACATTATTCTGCCTAGCCGTTTATTAGACTCCATCCATCCTCTCGCTGTGATATCCGGACTGGGATACCGAAGCCAACTCTGGGCTTTGAAGATGAGTGTGAAGAAGAAATGCTAATCAGCTCATGTAAAACAGCTAATGCAAACAATACCAAGCACTTATTAATGGCTGTAATTCCTAACAAATACATGTAAAACATTATAATTTACTGAGTAATAATTAACAGACCAGAGGGTGAAATGTGCAATATAAGCAATTACTACGAGGGGATACAATAAAATCCCCCCTCCCTGAAATAGAGCATTAAAACGATTGGCTGATGAATATGTCAGAGCTGATGGCAGAGATTGCTAGAGATGAAAGTGAGAATGCAATTTTTATTGCCTTACAGAATTTGCCACCATTAGCCTTTCAGAATTAGCCTGGTTAATGTTCTGATGGGCAGGCGGACAAGCTCGTCGTTAGGACGGAAATAAATTACCGACAGCGTAGCCTCCGCTTTCATGCATATGCAATGTGCAAAGAATGTGATTCCATATTCTGCGTACAGCAGAACTAATGATTTACTGCATCAGCATGACTTTAACCAAGAGAATCTATAGTATAAGAAGCATGGGAGAACCCCTCTATGTAAAGTTGGTATGACATATTGGTTCAATTTGCACAGAGCTGTTTTTACACTGCAGATATTCTGTGCATTTTCCTAGAGACATAGAGGTGGAATAATGAATTTAAACACATTCACTATTGCAGGAAACGATGGATCTTGTGCATTGATTGTTTTGTGCACACAGCAGACAGAAAATAAGATGTGTACCGATTGATTGTTAGAGAGCTGCTGTAAAGATGTGTCTGTGTAAAGATGGTTTAGGTGCAAAATTTGACAGGGATACACTGTTAAACAACAAGTTCTGTCATTGTTAGCATACTTCAGTAAGTCTGCATTAACCAAACTTACAGTTACATCAAACTTTTGCAAATTTGATGCCCCGCCTCCCAAGGGGCCCCCAATTGGTCAAAAGAAAGAAAAAACTTAATATTGGATTAAAATAAACATTTAATTAATGGACGCTGATTGGGTGAGGCAAATCCGCCTTCAGTATATAAACGTCAAACGCACGTCACTCACGCCACAGTTGAACAACGATAGTAACAGTGTAGAATGATATTGGCATATACAATTTGTGACTGAAAATATGACAGCAGGGGGCCTACAGCAACCTGTAGCTTAGGGCCCCCTGGCCACGTTAATCCGGCCCTGAGTGTGTATATGCATGAATGTGTAAGGCAAAAAAAATAATAATAATAAAACATAAAATAAAATATAGCAAAATGACAAGGATCAAAAATCTGATGCTATAGTAGCATCTTGGTGAAATTACAGCCTGAACAAAGTGTGTGGCAGTTAAATGTTGCATGTTAATTAGATTTAAAAATGACTGTCATTTTTTGTCATTTTGTGCAAATAGATCTATAATAATCTGATATATACTGCAACATCTAATCAATTAAATATTACTTACTTTATTAAGTTGTTCAAGGTTACTTCATAATTACAGACAGGTGTGTCGGAACAGGGTTGGAAATTAAGTCTGCAGGACAGTAGCTCTCCACAAATAGGGTTGGCAATCCTTGCCATAGACTCTTTAACTCAGGAATGTTTGGAGATTTCCAAATATGGCTATAACCTTATAAGACATTTTCTAGCTAAAATGAAAGTATGCGTGCGACCCTGTACCACAAAACCAGTCTTTAGTCACATAGGTATATTTGTAGCAACAGCCAAAAATCAAATGCATGTCAAAATGAACTTTTTTTCTTTATATGAAGATATTTTGTAAATGTTCTACCATAAATATATCAAAACTGAATTTTTAATTAGTAGCATGCATTGCTAAGGACTTCATTTAGAAAGCTTTTAAAAGCGATTTTCTTAATATTTAGATTTTTTTTGCACCCTCAAATTTCCAGATTTTCAAATAGCTTTATCTCGACCAAATATGCTGTCCTAACAAACCATACATCAATGGAAAGCATATTTATTGAGATTTTCAATTATTCATACATCTCAAATTCAAAACATTTTAAGGAAAATATGGTACAAAAATGTTTCTTAGTGATCCTTCCCCAGTAACAAGCTGTTCATGGTCACAAGTATAACAAGTTCCTGAATTTGCTGTGTTATTGACCCTGCAAGAAAAATATTACTCCTACAAAATCAGAATTTAGGTTTAAGTTAAGGGTTTAGGAGTTTCCATTCTGATCAACCAATCATTTCCACCTAATTGGTGAAGATAGTTTGACAGACTAAAGGTACAAATGCATACACTCCAAGCACATTTAAGGTACAAAAATTCTTTAAAGAAACACTACAATAAACTCATTCTCCAACTCCCCCAGAGCTAATACGTTGGGATTTACCATTTCAGAATCTATTCAGCCGATCTCTGGGTCTGGCGATAACACTTTTAGCACTTGTCTAATTGGATTCAATGATGTATGCTAAGCTATGCTAAAAGTGGTATCTCCAGACCCGTAGATCAGCTGAATAGATTCCAAAACTGTAAAACTCAACTAATATTAACTCAGATGGAGTTAGAGAATAAGCCTATTTCTAAATAAAGTGGAGTGTTCCTTCAAGGTAAATAAGTTACAAAGTAAGGATCCTACCCAGAGACAAACTGTAGCAAAAAAACAAATCAAAGTTTCGGTTTGGGGTTAAGGGTTTGGGACCTTCCATTCTGATCATTTTCATCTGATTTTAGGGAAAGATAGTTTGACACTCTCTCAGAAAAAAAAGCACACAAGCTGACTCTAGGGCTACAAATATGTACCATTTAGGTACACTTTAGGTAATAGCATGCACCCTTTAGGGGTAAGTAAGGTACAAAGGTGCACCCTGTGAAAACTTTTGTACCTTTTTTTCTGAAAGTGCAGGACCATAGTTTCAGCACCCGGCAAAAGATGTTGATCCAGAAACATGTCCTAGTTGGCAAAGTCACAATCAGCCAATGGTTTACGTGGGTGCTTTGACTCACTGTATGAGCGTCTCCAATCAGAATCACAGCCTGCGCTTTCTGTTCTGGTACAGATGCCAAATAGCATTCCTGTCTCACTGTAAAAAGATGAATAAACAATATATTGATTTCCCCACCTAATGTGGAGTTGAGGGGATGTGAAGCTTGAGCGAACAAGTCATGATTATCGATTTGCTGTTTCCCTTCATTACACAAGATGTTTGAATTCGCAAAAGTCAGATAAAAAGGGCTGAGGAATGAACAAAAAAGCTGTGTTTTGAAGATAACCGCTGAGCATAAATGTCGCCCCAGGCTAAGAGGAAGAGAACAGCAGCATATGAAAGAGGAAGAGGGAGAGAGAAACAAGAGGAAAGAGTAGGAGAAGCAGATGAGTGCTGAGAGTAGGACGAGGGCTGCAGAGGCGTTTGTGTACTGTGCAGCAGCGCAGCGGGAAGTGCAGACACCTGCAGAACTACAGGGCACGGAGAGAGCTGCGCCGTGGGCCGCGCTGTGTGGGAGAGGCTGTTTGCACACAGAGAGTCAGCCAGCCACCCTACGCTCCCTTAGCGCTTCAGCTCTGTTAGCCCTCGCTATCCAGAGAGCTTTCATTCTCATTAGGAAACCTCAGCTGAATGAATTGGGTTTCAAACATTGTGCCAAAGCCCAAAAAACGAGAGTGGGATTTTATGAAGCCATAATAGCCCTAATGGCTCTTAACGGGGCTGAAATTGAGAAGCCAGAACATTAAAGGCGAGTTGAAAGGTTCTTTGGCAGCTGCAATTATCAAATTCAAAAGGTCAAAAATCACTACTTCATAAAGAAAGGATATCATTTTCTGTCACTAGGTATACCTAAAGCCAAAACACACTGAGTGCCAACTCTGGTGAGTAGTTTATGCCTGACAATCAAGAAAAAAGAAAAACACCATTCCTTACCTTATCATCTAACTTCTTTGCACAGAAGGAAAGCTCGACATAGCCATTGTTCCCAGAAATCTCTTCTGCGTGAATCTTGGGAAATAAGAAAGGGATTAGTCGAGACAAAGCCAACATACTGTTATTGTTTGTACTCCAGGACTCCACATTCATGTTTCTATTATCTATCTATTTATCTATTTATACCAGTCAGTCCATCTATCTCTGTCCAACCATTCATTCCAACCATCTTCCAATCCATCCATTAAGCTGTCCTTCCATCCTGTCCATGCATTTATCTCTCTGCTATTACATTCATCAATCTGTCCATCCCTTCATCCATCCACCCAACCCATCAATCTATACATCTGTCAATTCATCCATCCATCCATTCATCCATCCCATTCCTCTGTATGCCTAACTCAGCATGTCCATCCATCCCCATCTGTCCATACATCAATTCATTTATTCATTCATCCATCCATCCATCCATACACACATACCATTAATCAAACAAGTCAATTAATTCATCCATCCACCAATCAGTTCCTCCATCCCATCCACCCAACCTATCTAGTTGTCAATTCATCTATCCATATCCATCCATCTATCCATTTATCCACAAATCCTTATACAACTTTGTGTACATTCTTCCCATCCAATCCATTCAACCAACCTGTCCATCCATTTCATCTTACAATTCATTCATCCATCCTTCCTTCCATTCATCCTATTCATATCGGCCTAACCCAAGCAATTAATCCATTCACCTGTCTATTCATCCATCAATTCATTCATCTGCCCATCCATTCATCTTTGCAACCATCCATCCATTGTCCATCAGTTCGACTCAAAAAGATAAGTAGAAATGATTGAGAAACTGCAGACTCGATTAGTCTTAAATGTTCTAAATGACTAACTATAGTTGCTGTTTCTGGAAAAATTTAAGTGCATAATATAAACTGAACAATACCATATAAAGGAACCATTTATAGAGCTGTCTTTGACCTTTTGTGGTAAATCATCCCATATTGTCTCACCTCAGATCAAAATGTGATTTTGTCAGCATTAAAAATCAACTATCAGTTCGTAATACAATGAGGGGGTTCAGCAATAACAGTCGCTGCTGTGGGTGTTTCAACATGAAAAGGCCATTAGTTTTCAGTGTGGTCAGGAGAGACTTTATTAAAACTGATGAGAAAGCAGAGAATCAACACCTATGATAAGGATGTGGTATTACGTTTTGTCTTACAGATGAACCTTGTCTGCCTGCAGTAGAAACATGTAAAAATAGCTAGGGGCATCACTTTTTTTAATGCTTTGTTTTTTGCATGCATAGCTTGTTTCAGTTGAACTAGATGTGATATAGTTACTGAAATACTATTTTGATATACCGAAATTGATAGTCTACGTTATTTTACACAATTTAAGCTGATATTGTGAGCATATCCAATGTCTGTCTGGCTACAGTACAATAAGGTATTACTGTGTTATTTGATATGAGCCCAGAAAACAGCAGACTTTATGTTAGAGGTCAAACCACCTGCACAGCCACCCATACTACAAAAAGTTATATTACAAGTCTGTTACACAAGTTAGACCTTATTCCTGAAACCGGATGACTTTTTAATGCAGCGGCGTTATAGAGATCCCACATTATCTATCTCTCAGGCATCACACGTACTAGCGGTTTCACTCAACTGTATCAAGAAATATTTTAAAGTGACATTTCATTCCAGAAATAATAGAAAAAAGAAAGACTGGTTTTATAATGTGCAGTCATCCTCTGAGTTTAGTGATGAGCGACGTGGGCATTTTGTTGGCACTTCAAAAAAGTGGGTGGTCCAAAATATGAATGAATATCACTTCTGAGTGACATCTCATAAAGCAAAACTGTGCATTGTAAAGGTGTGGGTGTAGATGCCAAAAACCCAGCCATAGTTAAGGACTGTTCATATCATAACTACAATACATACAACAAACTGCAAAGTAATAATATTAATTCTAGTTGTATTAGAATAGAACAGTTAACAAATATGAAGAATTAGATACACTTAAGGCTTCTTGTTCTATTTTCACTTATAGAAGAGTCACATTAGGTTTATTTATTTAGCGCTTTATATTAAAGCAAGCAGCTTAAACAAACGTCGGTGTCACTTTCAATTTGAATTACAACTTCAGTTTCTACTATGAAGCCGCTCTTTGTGTTTTTACATGTGTGTGACCTCGAAAGAGTTAACAAAAGTAATGAACTGGAAAAATGTCCATGTAAAAAACAAATGTGCAGTCTCAAAGCACACCTACCTTACATAATCAGCACAGATCAGAGTGTTTACTAGACCAGTTGGACCAATCACTGCAGATTACCGTCATGCAAAGGAGGAGTTTGAAAAAATTAATCGTTGAACAAATTGTTTGGGAGTCACTGAGCAAACAGGGTAAAAATAAATGTATTATATAAGAAAATGAAAGTGTTTTTTGACCTCTAATACATGGCAAGCTGTTGTCGGGTACTCCCAGAACCAAAATATGAACCTTTCATTACCCATAATAGTGACACTTTAAAGAGGCGACAACATTACTGAATATAATAAACAGAGACTTTATACCAATACCTCCTTTTTTCGCCCAGCAATTGGTACTTATTTTACAATATGTAGAATTCGTATGATTGACCAACAGCACACCTGACCCCGCCCCTAAACCTACCTGCCACTGGGGACTAGACAAGTCATACCAAATCGTACGAGTGAGGTTGTGCGAATTAGCCACCTTGTAAAATACGTACAAATTAACCATGAGATAGCATTGTTTCTACTCTAATTTTTTTCATTGTTAATTGGTCATTGTTTTTGACACACTCCATACCAAAATTTGATTTAGTCTAACTGAACTCTAATGAACAGCGATTCTTAAGGAAATTTCTGCCAAACAACAGTTATTGTGGAAAAATGAGTTGGTCTAGCAAACAGTGTTAAAGCACAGCTACATCCTCATCTGACTATAGCAATATGTCTCCAATAGAGTGACATCAATGGTCTTTTAGTTATTCTGTAAACAAAACACAACCCCTTTGTGGATGCTAAAATCAGGTGAAGCCAAATTAAGCTTCTACCATAAGAGCTTTCAGTTAATGTGTGAATGTGTGCAGCAGCAATTAAATATGAATTATGTTTGTATGTTTGTTTTTTTTACTTACTGTGATTGTGGATTTCCCAGCATATTTTCCATATTTCAGCAATAGAGGTTTCGTCATCTTTTTTTGGGCCACTATCTATGGAACAAAGTAAAATGTTTATAGAAAATAATAATAGTTATTTGAGAATAGCACAGTGCATGTTTTCCATTAGATGTTGGAACATCAATGAGGCTTAACTTAAATATCCAAACCTGTCCATACAGAAAAATATATCCAGCTATTTTTCAATATTTTTTAAAACAAGTAAAGAAAAAAAGACTACAAATATAGCTATATTTGCTTATATATATTTATTTAATATATCTACTGTACCTGACTATCAATATACCTTTTGGCATATTATTATTATACTTTTTTTGTATATTTTTCAAAAAAAATAATTTTCACACATCACTTTTTTTAAAAATAAAAATGTTTTAAAATAAAAATACATTTACATGTCACATCTGAAAAAATGAATAAATAAAAAAAATGAATTATATAATATGAATAATTATAATAATAATTAAAAATATAATATAAATTAGAGATTTGAGAAAAATAAGCAGTGAACATACTTTATAATTTCCAAAAAATATCTTAAAATAAAATCTACACTTTTAAATCATTATGAAACTAATTTTGATCTATAGTACGATATTCCATCCACATTTGCATTTAGATTTAATGCAGGATTATGTACAATTGGAAATGCATTTGAAAATATATTTTGGTATGAAGGTTAAAATATATTTACACATTTCATTTACTTTTCCTGTTTACAACCTATATTTAGCATATATGTTTTTAATTAAATGCAGAGGAAAAGTTACATCACCTGTCCCAGTGTGCACTCCACACCACCGAGGAAGTCATCGTCTCGCGTCCCAATACTGTGGGTTCCGTGAATGTCGTAGACTTCAAAGCGTAGTTTCTGTACTTCCTCAAAGTAGTAGTCCAGCATTAAGACTTTGGCAAAGACCGGATTCAGGTTACTCTTGATCACCTCAGTACGGTCCAGCTGAATTACAGAAAGAACAGTAAGTGAAAATCTTCTCACTGGAAGCATCTGGCTTCTCAGGCCGTACTGTTTGTTAGTCTGTTTGTGCGCTGTTCCTGGATAGTCAAAGAAATGACGGCAGTGGTATGAAGGCCTCATGAGTCTGATTGTTGAGAGCTTCCACACATACAGCTGGGATGATCATGGCCTTGCTGTGGTACAAAACACATTTGTTCTTGTTTCTCATTCATCAGCTGTCTCTCTCCTCACCTCCCCCTGCTTTGCTATTGTTCACTGGTGCATGTCAAAAACAAACAGAGCAAATACAATCATTTCTGAATTAAAACCTCGCTGAGGCAATTAGCTGGAGGAGTTAATGCATCATTCTCCAAGATGCTGGAGAAGATATTAGGGAATTAGTGTAGAGATGCAATCTGAAAATGTAAGTATAAAAGCACTGAAAGAGACAAGCAATTTTGGCTTTAAATTCTACCAAAGGAAATGCTGAACAAACAAAATATTGTAACACTTACATAACAGACAGAATCAGGAATAAGATACTTAAAATAAAGTGTATTAAGATTATACTTAAGTGCAGTTTGTGTGCATCTATACTGTACACCTGTAACCCACCAGTACACAGCTTAAATACATCTAATAGCTTTCTATTTACAGAAGATTGCACAAACATAAGCTACCTAAAATAAAGTGTATCAAGATTGTGTTAAGTGTACAAGTAGTTGTGCAACAGGCTTGGTCTGTTATATATGTGTAACAGTAGCTGCCTATCTACATTATTACAAATTGTATTTACAGGCTGTTCAATAACTTGGTACATGGTAAGTAAATTTTGTTTCATGTAAGTACAACAGCTACTACTAAAAACTTAATTAGGTAATTATTATGACACTTTAAAATAAAGCGTTACCAAAAATATATGTGTTTGTAATAAATACAAAACCATCATTAAGGAGCTTTAAAGAGGTCATATAATGCAATCTGATGTGTTTTCCTTTCTCCTTGGAGTGTTAGTGCATAGATAAGATCCCTGAAGTTGCAAAGACTAAAATTTAAAAAAGATATTCTTTATTAAAGTTATGACTTGTCCACACCCCACTAAAATGGCTTGTTTAAACACGCTCCCACTTTTCTACGTCACAGAATAGGTTTACTTTCATAACACCACCCAAATATTTATGCAAAGAGAGAAGGCGGAGTTGTTATTCTCGCTGTAGTGTTGCTGCAGGTGCCATGTTCTGGAGATGCTGTGTTTCGTTGTGAAATTAAAACGACTTTGTTTGTCCTTCCAAAAGAGGATATAACTAGAAAGCAGTGGCATTTACAAATTGTATTCACAACACTGTTCACGAACAGTTCAATATTAGAGTGTGTTTTATGGAGGTCTTAGGTCTTAGGGTCAAAATGCCTAAAAATATATATCAAATAGCCCCTACATTATGTTGTTCGGGAGGGTTTTATGAAAAAGTCTCCTTGCTCTTAAAAAACAAAATCCAGCACATTCAGTTGTCAGACACGACTGGAACTTTAAATGTCATTGTATTCTATTGTCAAAAAGAGCTTCATAAGAATTTCCAGTGGTGCCAATAATTGTAGCTAACATGGATTCAAGATAACATTTATTTTATCTTTTTTTTTTCTCCCCACTTTCAATTAATTAGTAGTGGGCCATTTTCGGCGTTAATGTGCTAACGTGAGTCTCTTATCGCGCAATAAAAAAATATCGCCGTTAATCTATTCAGAAAGTTGTGTTGGGAGCTGGGTCTACACTAACCAAGCTATGATGACTTTCGCCTTGATATTTTAGCGGGTGGATGTATACCTAGCCGAATTGCACTGTAGCCCTATTCGGAAGGGACTAGTTTTCTAAACTACTGTACAGGTGAGCTTCGATTCTGATCACCTGTCGTCTGTGATCTTCATGTACCATTTCAGTGAGACTAACACCTCTATGTTTATTACAGAGTTGAGAGGGTCTGTTTTGTAGATCTGTGCGTCACAGAGATCTCATGCTCTGTGCATTGCTATAGTCATTCAGATTGATTACAATTAAGTATTGCTAGTGCAGCAAAACCATGTGTGGTTACTTCAGTTCAACTATTATGATTTTTATTTGTAGTAAACCCATGTTTAATTTTGATAATTAAAACACATGTAACCGAGTGCAGAAATGAACGTGAGTAATCTTACCTGATACTGATATTACAATAGCCAGCCTTATTAGTTTACATGATCTGGCTCTTTATTTGTATTTATTTATTTCATTTATATATCAAAACATATTAAACATGCATGCAGTAAGAGGATCTACGGCATATCGCTTTGGCTAAAACACACAAGGAAATGCATTGTGAAAAATAATTAAAATTAAATTCAAAATTAATCTATATTAAATAAAATAATCTATTCCCAGTGCCCACCCCTAGTATTAATATTAATAAAGGGCATTTTTATACATGTATGGCTTTTAATCAATGCTAGAAAAGAAGTCACAGTACAATCAACAATTTATTGCAATGTTCAATATTAGGTTTTATCTAAAATATTTCGATATTAAAATATTTTTTTCATAACAAAAAACCAGGACATGTTTTTATTTAGCTGAGAGGATGGGAAGATAGTTTCTACCACTAGATTATTTAGACTTAAAATAGACAACTTCCTCCCGGGAGGTCAAAAATGTGCTGCTTTGCAGGAATATTGCTAATATTACTTTTAAGGAGCATTACAGATGTAGAGCATGACACTGAGAAACTATTATGTGCAATAACCTCTTGACTAGATTACTATAATGACGTGCTGGCTGAATGGTTTCTGAATCCTTATATGGGCTACAGCTAGTTCATCCTGGAGTCTCTGCTATCACTGCAAACACCCGACTGCCTCCCGTGGCTCCTCCAATCACAGGGAAGCAGACCTCTTATCAATTCCAAGTACATCTGCTGCTGGAAAACCATTTTGTTACAGAAATCCCCAGTTACGGTACAGCCACCCTGCCAAAATGCAGAAATCAGACATATTCCCAATACTGAGGTCTAAAAAACTCTGTTTTTCAAGATTTGGCTGGGTCAGTTCAAGTATGCAGCTAAAACTGAATTGCATACAGACGACAAGGAAAACTTAAACATAAATTATAATGCCGTCAACCTTTCAATTAACTTGTTTACTCAAAGTAACCGGTTGAGGTGACAGGCTGTGTACTTTTGCGTGGATTTCTAATTTGAGCTTTTACCAACCAAGCACTCTTTGCTCACCGCTAGTTCAGACTTATCACCATATTAAGCTTCTTTGCTAACATTTTTGAATGTTAAAAGCTTGCAAACGTGTCAAACTTTTGTTTCATTCAGTATTACTTCAAATATAGAGAGCAAGGAAACCAAGAAGAAGAGACTTGTGATCTTATTGTCAACTTGAAGAACCTCATGGTGAGTTATACGGAGCTGTAAAGGGGCTGTTAAATGAGCCGGAGTTTGTCTCTTTACCCCTTACAGTGACAGCTTTAAGATGTTTGAGAAGTATAAAAGTACAGCCTGAGGGTGTTGTAGAGAGATTACACGGGAGGTTCATGAGGGTCTTAGAATATTATGCTATATTTACACATACTATGTAGTGTTCACCTTGAGAGAGAGAGAGAGAGAGAGTAAGTGAAAGGGAGCGCAAAGAGAGATATGAGTAGGTTTAGCTCCCACACAATTTTAGCTCTTGATTTACATGACAATGGCACATCCCCATTGATAGGTTCTGCATGAGCAGATAGAGGAACACCTAATGGTTTAAGAACATCAGAGGAGCACTTGGTACAAATAGAGACAAAAATCCACATGGTCAGAATCAGTTACCAATGGCTACATCTCAATGTGTCTGTGGCAGGGCTTCATCAAAATGTTGGCTCTAGGACATTTTGAGACACGTTTTTTGTGCAATGAGTAGAGCTTAAAGCGTGTTCAGTTTGATCCAAAAACAAATGTGAGTTTGAACTTTTATTGTGATTTGTATTGTATATGTAGTGCTGTAGCAGGTGAGCTACAAAGCAAGTTTACTTAGGAAAAGCCATATATTTGAAGCAGATGGGATGCAAATATCAAAATATAGTAGTTTACATTTCATGCACTATAGTAAAAGTGTTTTAGATCATATTACGGTCATGCAAAAAAAAAAAAAGAATTCATTATATTATTGTCCAATAATCTGCCTTTGCCATCATAATGTTTTTGAAGGGGGATAAAAGTGGTTCATTTTAGCTGGAAACCACTAAAGTTGTATATAGGTATTGCACTTTGATACTCAGATACTGGACAAAGACCAAAATTATTAATGCACATGCATCAACAGCCTGTAATTGCAAAGTTGATTAAATGCTTTATAACTTCAAAGACCATGGGCTTCACACATATCCATATAATTATTATGGCTAATGCTTATGCTGTGTTCACATCATGTTGCAATTACTCTCACTAAAATACTCCAATCAATAAGAACCATTCAATTTTTTGTCGAATCAACATTGAAACGTTGGAAATTTAGTGGGTTAAGCAGTCTCAGATGTCTCTCACTAAATTATTGTGAGAAGCCTCAGCTGCTTTTTAGATACTTAAAGCAACCTGCATTGCATCCAAGGTGTGCATTTTATTAGTTGATACATTCCTTGGAAATCAATGCAAAACTTTTGTTTCAAAATGAAAGGGATTTTGCGATGATCATCTATTGACTGTACATTGTTAAAGGGGTGACTGAGCCTGATCGCACGGCAATTCATCCATATTTTACACGATGGCTAATTCGTATGAATTTGTACGAGTGACCTACACCTAATCCTGCTCCTAAACCTACCCTTCATTGGGCTTCGGACAAATCGTACAAAACCGTATGAGTGATGTCATACGAATTTGTACGAAATAGAATGAATTTGCAACTTTCGTAATTACAACATGCTTCCTTTTTTACGCTTCCTTTTTTTACTCATTTATTTTCACATAATTTACCTTTATTCTACACCGCTCTGTCCCTTCTCTGATTATTTCCTGGTTTTATGAAGCCCATCCCTCAGAAATACGTGATTGGTCAGGTGTCGCAGTGTGATGTGATTGGCTAAACTGCCTCTAAATGTGAGCGTCTAAATGTCCCCTTCCTCAGCTCAGGGCATTTGCTTCGTTTGCATCGTAAACAGTGACATAGTCTATATTGCTTATCAATTTGAGCCTGATTGAGACGCAGAGAATATTAGTAAATAGGATGGCGCAGAACCTGTGCGATCACGGCTTTCAATGGTATGTTTTTGTTTATTGTTGTCTCATACTTTAAGATATAGATTTTAGCTTCTGTTAGCTTTTAATATACAGTTTATCCTGATAAAAGCTTTAATGCAGTACAGCAACTGCACACACGTCCATGTTTAACACTTTTAATAGCTGAAAATAAGAATATATGGAACAGTTCATTGCTGGGAGCCGAGCTGGTTTTCTAAATGAGAGAGATAGATGTAGAGTGTGTACAGAGCAGGGAGAAGCAAGGAACAGATAGAGCTTTAGAACCACTGCTTTAGAACATTGGTTTTAAAACTTGTGAATCCATTAGAATCATTAGAAGACAGAATCGCCATTTATATTTGAATAGATTATTACATGCACCCCTAGTTTTCTCTTCCTTTTCTCTAAAGTAGCAGAGCAAGGCCTCACCCCTTTGTTGTGTGTTCCCAGAGGCGGGGTTTATCTGGGTTCTTAACGCAATGGACCTATGAAGTAACTCGTAGTTTCGTACCAGCTGTTTTTTGCTCGTAATTTATACTGACAGCAACATTACACACTAACTAACATTAAAACTGTGAAAAACAGTTAAAACAACCTGACAACCACCCAAAAATGGCATAATGAACAGTTAGCAGCTGTGTTGCAAAGAACCAAGAACACCCAACAACCGTTTAAAATTCCTTTGCAAGTTTTCCTACAGTGCAGCACATTCGCATTCATGTAGTGAACTCACATTTTGTGCCCAAAGTAATATTTAAAACAGTCCATCTTTTTAAATCCAGCCAGCCCTCTTTTCCATATCAGTCTTTGCTGTGGAGGGACTGCATTTGGAAGATATAAATAACAAAAACTGACAGCAGTTTCTTACAAACCACTTGACGTCTTAACAAAAAGACTCCATTATGTCTAATCCCTGTCTTCAGTAGGCTATTTAAACAAATACTTTTAGAAAAAAGGACAATAGCGCACATATCTGTTGCTTTGAATATTCAGGGATTGTAGAGCAGCACCCACTTAGTGTCTCACGCTGTGACGATTCATATGCTCACCGCTTGCATGAGGACATTAAAGCCTGATGTTCAACTTATAATATTCTGGGCATTCTAGTAATATGATCATGGATCAATGCAACATGCTCCAGTTCATCATGAAGCCATTGCATCTAATGGGAATAACATGGGAATATGCAAAATGAGACTATATTGACACATTCTAGACATGTATGCCAAGATCCCTGAAAATGCCTGGCGGACATTCAAGGCGGAAAATGTAGACTAATGCCGATGACAAGCAAACGGCATTGCATATATGTTTTGCCCTGACTTTCTGGCAAAATGTCTGTGTCTAATATTAGGTGGATGTGATTATAATTTTTTTCTGCTCCTGTGAAAGCAATCTGGCATGTGCAAAAGCTAATAACAGGAAAAAGATCGAAATCATTTATTAGATAAATACGACTGCTCTTTGACTGAAATAAGTGTAAAACCATGCAAATGATATTCAGAGTGAGTATCTCTATTTTTCTCTGTGAGTACAGTAAAATAATGACAGTGGCACTTCTAAAGCTATGTCAGTATGCAGAAACCCTTTAGCTTAAGGGACTGTATTTTGTCATTCTGAGAAGTAAAAGGTTGTCAAATATGCATCTTCATATGCAAAGAAGATTACATTGAAAACCGGATTCCACAAAACCAATCATTTGTTCGTTCCCTTTCACTGGTGCAATCACAAACCAATACACCGTAAAAAATCCATAAACGTTACAGTAACAAAACGGCAATTGTGGTTGCCGGAATTCTACTGTAAAAAATATTGTAGCAATTTAACTTAAATTTACAGCTAATACCGTAATTTCATTAACTGATATAATGTCAATATACCAACCTACTGAGAGTACTGAAAAACTGAATGTTTTGTATCTTTTTAAATTACCCTGATAACCACCAAATGCAGGCGGTGTCCCATGATGAACCAAAGCCCATCACACGCACCTTTTAAATATGAGCACTGTTTCCTTTTTGCATTTTAGCAGACACTTTTATCCAAAGTTACTTGAAGTTCTTCAGGACTGTTGTTTCGAATAT
Source organism: Enteromius thamalakanensis (assembly GCA_032357475.1). Lineage (NCBI taxonomy): Eukaryota > Metazoa > Chordata > Actinopteri > Cypriniformes > Cyprinidae > Enteromius > Enteromius thamalakanensis. The sequence continues at coordinate 29,617,945 of JAUCMT010000134.1, read as the reverse complement.
GTTTATCAAAGAATCCTGAATAAAAAATGTAGCATGGTTTCCACAAAGAAAAAAAATGTATGTACTCGTTAAACTGAAATATTCCATAAACATTAATTTAACAACATTAGATGTAACATAAAACCATAACTGTTAAAGAAAAACATTACGAATCTATTTAAAAGAACACAATGCAGGGAATTCTGGGAATGTACATTTATGTTTTTGTCCAAACATGGTACTTCACTTTTATAAATTAGGGAAACTTCCCGTTTATAATTTATCAAAGTTTTACAGAGGTTTTCACAGGTTTTTTTTACCATAATTACTTTCATGTGAGATATTTCTAATAAAAGGTTCTATACCCTGAGTCAATACTATCCACTTGTCGTGTGGTGTTTTTTAGACTTTTAAGGACAGTTCAGACATTCCTCAAAAGATTCTCCATTACATTTCACAGAAGAGAGTAAGTCATATTGGTTTGGAACAACAAGAGGGTTTATAAATGATAACAGAATATTCATTTTGAGGTGAAAAATCCCTGTAAGAGCACACTCACCAGTTCAACCACTACAAACACATCACAATGAAACCTAATCATGTTCATCATAACTCATCTCAAACCATCAGTTTTAAACAACTTGCTGCTGCAGTCAGACTTAATCATTGGCAAGCAGTGTGAAGATAATGCATTTAGCGTTGTGATTGTCTTATCCACACAGATGAAACGGCTGCAGAGCATAACCATTTTTCCTTCCTACACTGCTCATTTTTGTGTACCGCTGCTCCCTAATTGTGACAATTGTGAAAAATGTTTTGGAGATGCAAAAACGAATGTCACTGCAAAGAGACATTTAGTCTCAAATGGACTAAGATGAAGCACTGTTTTTATCACCTGCACACGGAAATATGCAAGAAAATCTGAAATGCAATGTGTTCGCATTATGGTAATCAAGATACTCAGCTCATGATGGTTGTCACAAAGGCTACAGTAATGTCTTAATGGCTTATTATTTTTCTTTTCATGTGGTCGTTCTTCAAAATGGAATCTTCTGAATGCAATGAATGCTAAAGCAGGGTCACTTTGTTCACTGTGATGTTTAACGTGGCACAGTTGTTGGAATAATGGGGCCAGGATTAAGATTTCATCCTTCATCCTGACACATTGCTGCAGACAGCTTCGCAGCTTTGCCGAGCTGTCTTCAGCACCACTGCTGTGGCTTCAGATAATTTTTTTTCATACACTGTCTGCTTTGATATGGAAAAAAAAAACACCAGAGTGGTCCCTCTTTTTTGCTTCAAGCGCCCTTCCCTGCTGTGTGACAATTCCCTGCTCCTAGGTTCATTCCAAAAAGTGCCCACTATCCCCACTCACATGCACTTTGAGCAGTCAACCTTCACAGGTTCACAGTTGACCCCTACTATCTCAATGTCAACTGAAGGTGTGAAGTTATACCAATCAAACAATCTCTAAACCAAAGCCTAGACCTAACACAGACCTGTTTAGCTTCTAATCACTGATGAATAGAAATAAAAGGGGCAGATTCAACACATGTACAGTTTTAAAATACAATACAACTGTATTTACTAATAATTATTTTTAGACTGACAGATTGGCCATGAAGTGATAATAAATTAACTTTTCTATTAAAATGAATGGCTCACTGAATCATTCTCTCAGTGTTTCATTTAAAACCCATTCAAAAAGGAATGAAACACCACTCTATGTTGCTGTGGCTTTGTTTGGAACTATTTGCCAAAATAGAGCAAAAACCACACTATTGACAAGATTGTGCCTTAAGAAACTGCTTATATTTGAGAATATTGCTTAACCTTATCATATATGATACAAATAACTAAAACATATTCATACAGGGCGATTTTTTGCCCATATATCTGTAGTTTTAGAGGCACTTTTGACTTAAGCAGCTGTTAATTTCAAAACTTATTGGCTAGGCCAATTAATCAGCCATTAATTGATCAGTTGTAAATTTATCACTCTCAATGAAAAGTGCTCATTTCCTGTTTTCAGATATTTTAGTACATTCTGTCTTTACTTATTCACCGTCATCTCACTTAATACTTATAGAAGAGCTGTTTCCAATGTGGAGTCAAAAATAGTATGGCATTGTAACTTTTTTATGACAGTTCTGACTTTTTGCCTCACATTTCTGAGAAAAACAGTTATAAGATTAAAAGTTGCAATTACCTTTTTTATTTCATAATGAAAACAGGCATGCATATAATCTTGTCCCAAGTCGTTTTATGTTGACATCAGCATAAAAACATTAGCATATCACCCACTTGTTGTATGCAGACCTGGGAAAAAATGATTTCAGCATTGGTCTGAATGAAAACGCAAATTGATTCTTCACCACTAGGTGCTGCTTTTGTAGCGTTAAAAGCTCACAAACACTGCTTTAAACTAAATCGTCCAATCACAGGAGGGGTTTGGAAAAACGCATAATTGAACAAATTGTTTTGGAGTCAAAGAACAAATAAGGTTAAGATATATTATAAGAAAATTAAAGTGTTTCTTGACCTTGGATGCATGTCAGCCTGTTGTTTGGGACTCCCAAAACCAAAATATAACACTTTTATAAACCTTAAAAGGGGGATTAACCTGATTGTAGCCAGCAAAGGGCCCTTCAAACATAGCTTGCAAATGGTAGTTAAAACCACTACTGAGAATAAAAGGCAAAAAAAGAAAAACTCACTTCAGTCCATTGACCTTGGTTCTGTACCATGAGGATGACGCAGGGGTCAGATTTATTGAGCGTGTCTCGGTCCAACAGGGACTTGCAGGAAACACGCAGCTCCACCTTGGATACACAAGCAGCAGGGCCTCCTATGCCGGCCACCGGGGACGTAGCTTCCTGTGAGTCACTCATCCTGACAGAAAGTTGCGGATAGTCAGCCGGAGATGGGAGACGGCAGTGCCAATGGGCTCAGTTTGATCGAAGCAGGACTCTACCATGCAGGGAGTCTGTTTTTTTTAATGCGACCTTGGTGTTGTTTCTGCGTAAAGCAAAGGATGTAGGATGTCTTAAAACATCTGATCTGTCAGTTCAACTTATAGTTCTCTACAGAGAGACATCTCAATGTCTGATTCGCTTTAGATGAGAATGGGCTGCTGGGAGTGGTACAGATTTAAAGGGATCAAATGGGATGTTGTAAATCAGAGATGTCCATTAGTATTACAACAGCAAAATCCCAGATGATGTCTTCAGTTGACAGCCTTTTCCACAATAGACTCCTAAGTGAGAAATAAGCATGTGTGGGTAAGAAATATCAGGATGCACTTTTTAAATGTACTTTTAACATCCAATAAATAGTTAAAGCACTGAAACCATTGTCATCAACAAACGTACAATGTACACCCAGTTAGAATTCACATCTGAGTAGTCAGCAATAAAAAAGCATTGACTGACTACATCAGCATCCATGTGTTGGACTTTCTTACTCGGTTAGTCTTTGCAACAGTTAGTCAAACTGCTTGGTTTGAAAGTGGCTTAGGTGTGAGCAATGCTTCACTAACACTACTAACAATGGCAATTATTTAACCCATCATTTTGATTTTCTTCAGGTTAACGCTTTAACATGACAGTCAGAATATCTTGATCATTGGACAGTTTTTTCATTTACAGTACACTTACATTTAGCAGATGCTTTTATTCAAAGCAACTTACAAATTAAGAAAACAGAAGCAATCAAAATCAACAAAAGACCAACAACATACAAGCGCTATATGACAAGTTAGCCCAGTTAGCTTTGTTAGTACATCTAGTGAGGTTTTTATTAATATTATTATTATTATTTTAAGAAAACAAGTAAATAGAACATAGGGGAATATAAAATATAGGGAATATTGGTTTTTAAAGAAACAAGTAGATAGAAAAAAGAAATTTAGTGTAGATTTCTGTTGAAAATATTAGATTTTTATGCAACATTATTATATATATATATATATATAATTTACAGTTACTTTAATTTTGGGAATAAATTTGAAGCAATTGTCAATTTGGGTTAACGTCCTTGTAGGTAAATAGAAACTAACTTTCTTTTCATTTTACAGATATTGTGATATGTTCTGCAATAAAGAGGAAAAAATAATGGAACTGTTTGTTTATCCGATGCTCCGTGATTATAAAACTAAAAAGTGATGGATTATCTAGACCTTGCTGAGCATAATTTCACCAAGTACAAGATGTTCCTAGATCAACATTCTTGTTGGAGCTGGAATATGGAGCCAAGAATTCGTTTACGTGTAATGTCTCGTGACTGGGAACATTTTGGGGAGTCTCAATAATTTAAAGCACCTATAATGTGAGTGTGGCAGGAAGGAAGGGGGTGAGTGTGGTAGCACACATTTGTTTGTTGGCCTTATGTTTATCCATAAATCCATAAGTTTATCCATTCGCTGGTCATTTTGGGTAGGGTTATGTTCAGGGGTAGGGATTGGGATAAGTTTATATTTTTGGACAGTAATGTAGATCCAGGATCATATCTTGGGAAAAACAGTGACCTACCGTTGCTACAGTACTATATTCCACTGCGCAATCCTATGTTTTTACGTAAACATACGTGCGTTTGTCTGTTACATCCCTTCGCTCAGGACAGCAGGTTCAAAAACGTCCAAAGAAATTAAACTGGGGACAGTTTATTTAATTTCACTGCCAAATTTGTTCTCTATTGGCTTCCAAGCAAGCGCAATATCTCTTTTCAGTGTGTCTTTGCACACCCGGTAAAGGTAAGCGCTCTGATTAACTTGTCATCTAACTTTGTAACACGTCTCAATCAAACTTCGTCATAATAAGACCCTTCGCACCTTTTAATTTGACTTCCTTTATAGTGCCGTATAACTCATATTTCAATATCACATTATGAGTAACATAACGCGTCTGGTGTATTAGATATCCACCGTTTGAAAGATCAAATCAACAAAAGCGACGCGTAAATCCATCCGCGAGCATTGCGATGCGCTCCACCGCGCGTGGTTCAGCAGCGCGGATCATGGACAGCTCCTCTAACATCTCTATCCACTCACTCCAAACGATCCAGCCATTCTAGCGAGGACATTACAGAGCCGTGAATGAGCTTTCACTGCTATCCCTTGTGTCTGAACTATCGTTTGATTCAAATGCTTAACATATGCAGTTAAGAATCACAAGCTACGACAAATGATTAAACGCGTAATCCTTCGATCTTCGTGTAAAAGGCGCTTGTAGGCTACTACATGATGACAATACATAGTTTTAGTATGCAACACGAATACGCCAAACTTTTCTCGTTTCACGCAAAGGATCCATTGCACAACAGCGATAGGAAAATAACAACAGTAGCACGAAGTGACTGATAATAGATGGCATGCTAGTCCTATAAACTTAACCTCTGTCGCGTCTGCAACCCAACATTTGTTTAGTATCCTAATCAACACACAGTCCACTTTATATGATCTATTATTTATCAAAGTCTCATGAATATAATTGTCGATTAACTAGCATAGTTTTTTACCAGATTTGCAAGCACTGACAACAAGTTAGATATCACATGTAAACAACCAAATCATTTGTCACTAATTATAGCTTAACTAACACCACTGCATATGCAGAGCAGCATATAGGCTAACAGTAGGAATAATTACTATTATTAATAATAACAACAATAATCACCATTTAAGTACCTTGATGACAGCAAACGTAATCTAGTAAGTGTAAATAAGAGAGCTGGGTACTCACCTGCTGTTGCTGCTTCTCTTCTCCCAGTGTGTGTGTGTGTGTGTGTGTGTGTGTGTGAAGAGAGAGAGAGAGAGAGGCTGACACATGCCCACCGGGCGCGCTATAGTTCGGCTTTGCCGTCTTGTTGCGTCGAAGAGCTTCATTGGAGTGAATTTAACAGCCTCAGCTGGGAAAAGTCTGTGACTGACGTCAGTTTCGGCAAGAATTGGCATCCCAAGCTTGAATGAATGTGCATTAGTCATTAAAAGCCTTCACGGGATCCATTTTAAAGAAAAGAAACAAAATCTATTTCAATAATAATTTCATGAATTGCATGTGCAACTGTGAGATTTTGAGGTTCCTTTTTGTAATTTATTTTTCTTATTAATAGGGTTAGTGTGTAGGGTCCAGTGTACAGTTTAGACATTACTAGCCTCAAAGTCGTGGTTACAAGTAAACTTAACCAGGCTATACCATACAAAGTCATGGAGTGTTTTCTTTCCAGTTCCATGCACTTCTTAAAGGCTGATTGTGAACTTTTGGCAGAATTCGTCTCTGAGCTACTGATGTTTTTAATCACATTAAGTAACTTCTGAATTTACTGTTATGCTAGATTATTATCAAATGTGACTCTCATAGTATAGCACAAGTTATCACAGCTATATTTGTAGCAAGAGCCAACAAACCATTGCCAAAAATCTTTAGGATATAAGTAAAGATCATTTTCCTTTAAGATATTTTGTACATTTCCTACCATTAATATATAAACTAAACAAAGTTTAGACGTTTGATTAGTAATGTGCATTGCTAAAGATTTAATTTGGACAATTTTGTCAATAGTTTTTGCACCCTAAGATTCCAGATTTCTAAATAGTTGTATCTCATTCAGATATTGTTGTTGCCTAGCAAACCACGCAGCAATGGAAAGCTCATCTAATCAGCTTTCAGCTTTTCAGATGCGGCCGAGGGTCACAACTCTCGGATTCAATCCTTTCCTCAACTATATTTTCTTACATTTAGCATAAGATATTTTTTATGAAGGTGACTGATCATACACCTTAACAATCTAAGTGCGTTCACCTCAGTTTTTGAGTTAGCATCAAAAATACGATCGACATATTGTTTTGTTCATTATTTGTGGATGTGAGGTGCAAGCTGAGCTTGGATCCCTGAGGTCTATAAACAATGAGTTCCAAAGAAATACAGAAGCTGTACTAATTAAAAGACAATTGTCATCAGGATCTCAGAGTACTGTCAGTGCGGAGTATTAGCCTGGCCACATGAGTGAGATATTCAAGGCTCTAGAGTTATTGAAATGCTTTTATGTTATTACTACCATTGACTATTCTTACATATTATTACTAAGATAACTAATCATTATAGTCAAAATCTGACTAGAGTTTCTTGGGGGGCTTTTAGACGAAAAGTACAGTGATCCTAAAATAATTGTCTTTTCAAATACAGACAAGATTTGAAGATAAACGAGAAATGCCATGTTCATTAATTGCAGAGTTTCCTGTCATTAGTTTAGTAAGCGGCGTGGAAGCATGTTGACAGGATATAGCATAACTTGTGAATCAATTAAGAAGAGTAATTAACAGGCTAATATCTGTCTGAAGCCATACCCAGCGGTAAAACGCCTACATGTGATGTACTTGCATGTAACAAATCATGCCATTATTGTGCTTCCAGAATGTTTATCAACCCACTTACAGCAGCGAGAGAAAGGGAGAGAGAGAGAATGGAAATGGCTTCATCAGAGATAAAGTGCTATTTAGTTTCTGCAAAATAAGACTTTGTGGTCACTGTGCTGATCATCTTAAACAGGCTCTGCTAATTCTGTCTGCCTCTCTACAAGAACATCAAGAGCCTCTCCATCAGAAATGCTGATGAGAAGGATATCAATCAGGAAGAGGACAAGCATTTGCTTAAATGTGTAAAGTTCACCCGAAAATTTACATTTGCTGGAAATGTACTCACTCTCAGACATCTAAGATGCAGATAAGCAGATTTTCCATCTGAATGGGTCCAAACAGCTGATAAAAATCACAGTAATTCACACGACTCCTGTAAATGGAAAAGTTGGTTTGTAGAAACAAAAACTATTGCTTCCATCTGAGAAAACGACTCCTATTTCCAGTATTGCTTTTTTCAAAAGTATTGAACAGAATGCATATGATCATCTTCTTAAAATAATAATAATAATAATAATGTATTTAAAGTATTTCCCAAGACTACTTTAAATATGTTGATTAAACAGATAGTTTTATATGAACCTATGCATGTCAGGGTTTACAAATTAGCATTTTAGTCAACATCTGTCCTGTTCAGCTGAATATCATCATGCTAAAATATTTTGCATGGCACTCTAAGAATATGGATATTTCAAGTTTCTTCACACATATAGTAACAGGTCTGTTGAACCACTGAAGAAACATTTTGGGACGGTTTCCCGGATAGGAATTAGATTAAGCCAGGACTAGACCGTTGCTAATTTAGGACATTTAAGAATTTTTTTGACAAAAATGCATTATCTGTGAGCATTTAAAGACCAAACAATGACAATAATGTATTTTAAGATATCTCAGTGCAAGCCTTTTCCAGTTTAGACAGCTCTTAACATTTATTTTAATCTA
>JAUCMT010000134.1:29563669-29607385 GCA_032357475.1 Enteromius thamalakanensis | reverse complement strand
TATCGATATTATCATTATCGTGGGCCATATATCGCCACAGAATTGAATCGTGAGTTACCTGTATCGTCCCACCCCTAGCGCACATGTTTTTTATTACGCACATTTTTTTTTTTTTTTTTTTTCCGCATCTTGCCATTTTGAAGCCAGATTTGTTTTTTTTTAATACAATATTCCAAAATGTACATAAAAATAAGTGGGTTGAGACTTGGTGTCTTCAGCATTACTTGAAACGTCTGGTTCGATGGGTTGAATCTGGACTGTGCAGTAAGGTGTCCCTCCAGAGCAGGATTGGACACGCTTGGTTTAGTGCTAATAGAAACATGGCAAGCCATCATGTGTCTGTCAGGCTTCTGATCCTGAACTTCAAACCCCAGCCGCTGGAGCAGTGCGCCAGAGCTCGCTGATGAAGAACGGTCCCTCTCTCGCTGTCAGGGGAGCGCAGAGGCCCAGAATGGAAAAAGGCATGCAGTGTTATCGGTGTTCCTGTCTGACCGTGGCCAAAACCACCCCCTGCCAAAACTAAAAGAGGCCAGCTTTCACAATGCCAGGATGACTTGCTATATTATTAGTCTCTTTTATTGATTGCATTGTGTCATTTACAAGTTTAAGGTCATTTTAATAAGAAGGGATAGCACAGAAAACTGCTTGTGGATTTTCATGAGACAGGCTCATTTAGCAGGCCAGCAATCTGCTCAAAGAGGGGAGAAGTTTGGGAGTCTCCCGAAGTGTTGCGCAAACAACATCTGTCTCCGATATACACGGCCTACAGGCGGATCTAGTACACAAGTGCTCGTTCCCTTGTTGTTCAGTCGGCTCGTATCTTATGTCGTATATTTGGTCCTCATTACAACTGTTTTTGAGATTAGCTGGCAGGCCTTTACTTTGTTTGAAACAAGTGTTCGGGTTTATAGAAATAGTTACGCTGTTGGCGGCCAAGTGAAATATCTTTGCTCGAAGGGCCCTTTTGAGGGTAACTCGCACATGCATGGAACTAAAGGAACATAGCCAAGTCTGAATTCAGCAATGAACCGATTCCTAATGTTTGATTTGAGCTTTATTTATTCATTTTTAAAAATGTGTTCAGATATGTACCGAAAATATAAGAAGAAAGAAAGAAGAAATGACCAAAGGGTGCATTAAATTAAACAAATGTTTTTGTAACAATGTAAGAAATATTTACTACTACTGAGTTCATCAAAGAAGATATATATATACATATATATACACACACATATATATATATAATATAATATAATATATAATATAATATAATTTTCTTTTTTTCCTTTTTAGCTATTATTATTTTTGACAATTCCATGATGTTTCTTGTTGTAAAATAGATAAATTGCTTCAATTTTGGATTCCAAAATTTCATCCACAGTTGTAATTTCATAAACGGGGAAGCCCATGCTAATTGTATTTCTGAAGAAAATCTGCTAGTTTACCTTTTGCATTATTTTGCAGACGCTTTTAACTTGTTGCACACTGGATTCGTTAAAGCTGCATGAAAACGAAAAGAAGAAAAAAAAAGAGGCAAAGAACTGCGGTTGGTCTTTTGCAGATGCATGTGTGATGTGTCAAAGCAAGCTGATAGTGATTCAGTTCGGTTGCGTATAGCACGCCAATACCATGTAAGGAAAGAAAGTTGCCACAGCGAGGTGTCTCTCTCTATAAGCCGAGCGTGCTGCAGTTCTGCAGAACAGGAAGCTACAGAAGCTGCTGTCAAGGTGAAGCACTCTGAGGCTGTATTGGGACAGGGCTCAGGCTGACTTTTGCAGCGAAGAACACCAGCACTTTCTGTTCCAGGGCTGCTGCATTGCAGCACAAGTGTTTCCCAGACTCCCTCTGTCTGCACTCACATCTTTATTTTGCGTAAATCTCTGAAAGGCCACAGTGGGTGAAGATGTAAGGATGAGTCGTATGACATGAAGTGATTCAGATGTGAAATACATGCTGATGATTGAAAAGCTCAGTCGTGTGTTTGAGAGATGAACAGCAGTACAGCGCGGCCACTTCACTCATATTTTTATTATAAGAAAGTGGTGCTTTTATTCAGCATGGACACATTTAAGTGATTCGAAGTCAAAGGAAAGAGCTTTGCAATGCTACAAAAGATCCCCGTTTGAAATAAATGCAGTTATGAACTTCTTGGGAATAAAAAGTCATTGTTCCCACAAACGGTTTCAACACTGATCAGGAGCAGAAGAGTTTGTTAAGCATGATTTCTGAAGGGTCACGTGATGCAGAAAAGCCAGCTTTTCCATCACAGGACTAAATGACATTATTTTATGATTTTATTTAACTATATTACTGTTTTTCTGTATCTTTGAACAAATAAACACAGTCTTGGTGAGGAGAAGAGACTTGTTTCTAAAACATAACAAAATCTACAGATCCTAAATAATATCTATAGTTATTTGAAATATTATATAACCGTCAATGTTTGTAGACAAGAAGTTTCCTTTCGATCATTTAATCTAAATTTAAAAAAAAAATTAAAAATTGACTTGTTTTATTGATAAATTTAGTTGTTTTAAGTGTTTTTTTTATTATTATTATTTGATTTTAATTATTTTTATTTATTTATTTTCATTATTTAATTAGAAATATTTTATTATATTTTTCCCCAAATGTTAAATATTGTACTATGTTAAGATGTTATTTAATATTTAAGATGTTATTTGTACACATCTGACATTTATATAAATGTTCAGTGAATATAAATTTTTCACTGTTATCCTAAAATATTTACATTTCTGTGTGTGTGTGTGTGTGTGCAGTTTATTTGACTCCTGGCAGTAATTGGTTTGACCACTAATGCAATAGTGCTGAATACAGATGCCCACATTAGGGCACTTTCTCAAGTCCTTTTCCGCTGATGGCTGGAGTTTGCGTTGTGTGTGTGTGTGTGTGTGTGTGTGTGTGTGTGTGTGTGTGTGTGTGTGTGTGTGTGTGTGTGTGTGTGTGTGTGTGGTGAATTCATTTAAAATTCATTAATATTATTAAAAATTAACACGCTGGAGAAACCGATCACATGACTCTATGTGGGTCAGATCTCCATTGCTATAATGATATTTGGTAAGGAGCGTTTGCTCTCCTCTGACCTGTGTCTGTTTGTTTTCCTCCAGCTGTCAATCATGGCCGAGCAGGAGCCCACACCAGAGCAGCTAGCCGCTATCGCAGCCGAGAACGAGGACAGCGAGGCTGTCAACTACAAGGCGCCAGCCCAGAAGAGCCTTCAAGAAATTCAGGAACTGGACAAAGATGACGAAAGCCTCCGCAAGTACAAGGAGGCGCTGCTGGGCAGCTGCAGTGTTGTTGCAGGTGTGCGAAGCTCCGTTGTACACGCTCTCTCAGCTCCGACCTAGTTTGGTTAAAGTTTCTTTTCTTTCTTTCAAAACTCTTTGATTTTAGCTGGTCTGATTAGTATGTCTCAGCTCGCAGCTGCAGTTTCAGCCTCATTTACAAGTTTCATCTTTATTATTTACTTGTTCATTTAAAAACACAGTAATATGTAATTACGGAATTATTTTAACGTATATATGTTTTAGGGCATAAAGTCAAAATGTCAGGGTGGTCTGGCGGCTCTTGAAAGTCAAGAATTTCCTTAAACAGGAAATATCAGAGAAAGAGAGTCCCTGCGGCCCCTCACAACTGAGACTTAGATTAAAGAAAAAAACACTTTTAATTTTAAAGGATCATTAGTTCAGGTTTTAAAAGTACATAAAAGGACATATTATTAAAAAAAAAAAAAAAAAAAGTAATTAGCAATAAAAATGTGTTTAAGTCCCACCGATGCATGGTGTTGGTAATCAAATGAAAGTATAAAACAAATTTATATTCCAATTAAATGATTGTTTTTTAGGTTTTTGGCAAACTAAGTGCTGATACATTCACACAGACGTGTTGAACGTTCAGGATTTCAGTTTTTTTGTGGTTTTAAATTCATAGATATTTTTAATGGTGATTTAATGGTACTGACTTTTGATTTATTATTCCAAATTTTACAAATTATAGTGTTCCTGAAAATTTCTGTCTCAGAAAATGCTGCTGTTTGAGCTTTCACCTGGTTTTTTTTATTACACCGAATGACATTTTGAACGACTGAATTAAAACCAAAAAGTCTTTCAGAATTACATAAAAACCAAAATAGTTATAAAGTCTAACTTTCTAAAAACTTGTATTTATTGGTTTGTTGATGTACTTAGTTGTAGTTTGTATCGCGAGGTAGTTTCGAAAGTAATTAGCACGTGATCTTCATCCAGATACACATGTTGTTTCAGCAGCATCAGATAAAGTCGATCCAGAAATGTGTCCTACTTGAGTAAATGGTGGTGTTCTGGGCTGGAGCTGTAGACCCCTGGGTAACTTTTCTCAGACGGGGCCCGACGCCTCCGGCTGCTGTCCTTGTGCGTCGTCTGCCAGCACCCTCACAAGAGCGCTAGAAAACGAGGTCACATATCTCCAGTTCCTACTTATTTTTGTTTTTATCAGCAGTGAGCCATTACAATAACCCTGTGTTATGGTTCATCCCATCACCTGAAGAGCTGTTTGAACTGGCGTCAAGAGACTGGCGTTTAATCACACGCATCAATCTCATTATTTAATGTAGAGTGAATGAAGCAGCTCCCGCAGAGACGTCAGAGCAGATGATGGATGGCTGCAATAAGCGTCAGCGGGGTCCTTTCACAGTACCGTGTTCACGTGGACATCAGTAGTGCGACTGCTAGCTGTACTCTATAAACACATAATGAAGTCAACATGCTTATGTTGCTTATAGAACAAGCGGCATCTACTTAAACATGTTTACCTTCATATAACCCATGTTTGGTCTTCCCTCTCCATCTTTTATTAACAGGCAGATTAAGTAGATCTCACAGCATTAGCAAAGGCAGAAGTTGAGCTGCTCAAACAAGCGATGTTTCTGGATGTCGTCTTTGTCAGACATTCCTCAGGAAGTCAACCTGTCTACTAAACCAAGATGAATTATTTTAGCCATAAATGTCCTATTCGTCATCCAAAAAAAATAGTTGCGCACAGAAACGTGGCACACTGAGTGCATTAATTGATCTGTTTTGAAAAAATGCACATAACAGTATGGAGTTCTCAAGCAGTGAGAGGGAAAGTTTTAAGAAGGGTAAATTATAGCTCTAAATTCTGTCTTAATGCCCCTGTTTCACAAACAGGGCTTAGCTTAAGCCAGGACTAGGCATTAGTTAAATTTAGATATTTAAGCAACTTTTACAAAAATGCCTTAAGAGAAAATATTACAGGTGTGCATCTTAACACAGAACAATGACACTGACATGTTTTAAGAAATGTCAGAGCAAGATATTTTCATCTGAGACAGCTCAAACATGCAATTTAATCTGGGACTAGCTCAAGAAACTGGGGGTAAATATACTCTGCAACACTTAACGCAGATAGATTCCACCCAGGGCAGTTAACACAGTCTAGATAAATAAACCCCTACTAAATCAACTACACAATCACTCTTAACACCAAGTGATCTGCAAAGGTTTATAACGCTGTAAACTTCAGAAAACAAATATTAGTTCAGAGGGGAGTCACCCAAAGGTGATGGGTTTGCATTTCTATCAAACCACCCAAAGCCTGTAGAGAGAGGAACTCCTAAACATCTAAAATAAGTCACTTTAAGGAAAATAAAGAGATAAACATCCTCTTAAGAGCAGACAAAACTACACTGATTTTAATTGAGAAACGACTCAAACTTTTTTTTTTTTTAAACATTTATTTTTGACAGTTCCTTACAAAGTATGGTCTATTTCTTCTTTTCGGGATCCTGCTCGGCAGCTTCCTTCGCCCTCTTGGCACGGATGCCAAACAGACGGGCGTTGGCACGGGCCATACGCAGGCTGGCAAAGGCCTTGAAGTTCTTCTCATCCTCTGAGATCACACGGGCCTTCTCTCTCTTGTTCACCTGCAGAAAACACAGACACTTCTTCAGCTGCAGTAAAACACTCAATTCTACACCAAGAGCTGAGTTTACATTAAACTTCTTATCTCCACATCTCAACCCTGATATAAAATAAAAGCAGTTTGAGCCTTCAGACAATGAATACGGTTTGTTTTTAATCGTCCAGAGTATCATTCAATACATCTAGCTTTTATGGTCCTGCAGGTTTTATGAAAATAAGTATGACCTGAAGTAAAGAGAACTTTTTTCAAAGAGACATCAAGGAATAAATGAAAATCTACAGGTCCTGTAAACGCTATAAGATCTCCGTTATTTCAATTCAAAGTTCCTTTGCCTCTCCTACAAACCACTAGAACACAAATCAATTCCACTGCACCTTCTAACCACAAAAAGAGATGTTCTACCTCACTATATTTGCTGTTTTCCCATGCAAATTAAGATTTTATTTCATTTACATATACGTTTCCTTGGAAAAAAATAAAATGTATTTTCAAAATTGTTTAAAACAGAAAATTATGAACTGCGACTGATTTAAGAAATTGTTCAATTTAAAGAGAAAACATGATTTGATTTACATTTGTCAGGTTTTAAACTAAACTTAATTTTGTTCAATATCAGAAAAAATTGCTAATTGCAGTGTAAAGTGTGTTTTGACTCGAAACGGCATTGGCGTCAAAATAAAGCCAATGAGAAAGAGAGAGCACATTCTGCTCATGTTGGTCAAAGCAATGCAGACAAGACGAAGAAAGAAGTTCTTTAAAAGGTCTAATGTACCTTTAAACACGGATTTCTAAATTCATCTTATATTGAAGGTGGATGTTGTCGGTCAAGTGCCAGAAGGCACGCAGAAGATGGTGCACATCAGGTTTTAAAAAATGTATTGAATATTTTAATAGACCTTGGAGATTTCCGCACCAGTTATGATACATCAGGCTTTACCGTGTTAAGAGCAAGATACGTACGTTTTTGATGGGCATGACAGGTCCAGTAAGCTGTGTAGCCATCTTGATCTCCTCCTCCTACACAAACACAAAACAGAGTCAAAAGACCAAACACACAACACTACTGAAATAGGCTGAAGAGTGCGCAGTCATCAGCGATTAAAGGGTTCAAAAGTCATCAAGGATGTACAGCGATTCCGGAGTAAATGTCATCATTTGACTGCAAACACTGAAGCTGTTGTCCATTACAATAAACTGCATTTTAGACCTGTGGCTATTTTAACTCTGCATTGAATGCTGTCCCAAGAAAGGTTGTAGTTATGAACTTACAGTGCTGTCTCCCTTCTTGGGTGCGGAAGTCTTCCTGGGGAAGATGATGAGTTTGGAGCGGTACTCCTTCAGCCTCTGAACATTGAACTGAAGAGACTCTGTGGATCGGTTACGCCGACGAGGGTCAACGGCGATGCCGATGGTGCGGGCCACCTTTTTGTTGATTCCTGCTGCCTGAATGAGCAAATACAGAGCAACGAGAGACATGAGACAGTGGCCTGTACTGGAACTCATGAACAATTTCAGCACCAACAGTCATCAGCAAAAAGGGTTCAAAGGAGATCATCAATGAAGTACAGAGATTCCGGAGAATTGTCATCATTTGACTGTCTGAAGTAATGAACTGGTTTTGTGGTCCAGGCTCACATTTGGGTGAACCTGCTTACCTATAAACAAGCAGTAATGCGGCATCAAGCTTACCTTCAGCTCCTCCAGGGTGAAACCGCGTCCGGCACGGACCTTGTTGTGATAGCGGATGGTTGGACACCTAACCGCCGGCCGAAGAGGTCCAGCAATTGGTCTCGGAGCGATGCGGCGAGCCTTTGCCTGACGGGCCTTTTGTCTGAAGAACAACAAGTAACATAAATTTGATAAAGTGATGCTTTCCATGAACTATTAAGACCTATTTGTCAGCACAGACTTGTGTTACCTGCGGGTCTTTCTGGCAGGCTGGTTGAACCAGGTGCGCACTCTCTTCTGCCAGTCTTTATGAAAGTGAGGGTTCAAAATCATGCCATTCCGGCTGGGAGCCATGACTGTTCACTCCTAAAATAAAATAAACGTTTAAATATGTAAGATACAGTCCCCTGCACCACTTTCACACATAATATAGCGTTAATTAAGTTTTACACGGTCGTCTATGGTTTTATGAAGAACTGCACACTCATGAAAGCTACTAAAACACCTTTGCATGTATTATGAAGTCATAATTTGAGCTATGCTACCGCCTGACGTGGTGTCATGCTTGCGCTGCGAGGCGCTAAAAGAGCAACAACTCCGCGAGAGACGGCAGTACACGCGCGAGGACGCATTCAGCGCAACGCGTGCTTTATTCAGGTTTCCACACCTGACTGGTCCACGAGCGACTGCTTTAACATTTAAACCTGATGTATTTAAACGAGCACACGGGAGTATGGAGAAGGCGATAGAGTACTGTGTGCTAAAATGGCCTTTTTATCTCTCAGTGAAGTATAATACCGGCAATACAGCCGAGTTCGCGTATGAAACAAGTTACACTTCAAGACTGGACTATTTGAATTATCATATGATAAACCGTTAATAAGGATTAAATCGGATAAACTTGATGTTTAGCCGGAATAACTGCACGTACCGTCTGTAGCGGAAAATGGCTGAAAAGGAAAAGGAAATGACAACGCTGTGCTTTATGGGAAGTGCAAAAAAGAGCCAATAGCAATGACAGACGTGCCGGTCTACCGGAAGTGTGAAGTCGGCTTTTGTTGTAACAAATAAGCACGTGGTTCGAAATACATTAAAAGTCCGACAACTTAAATAATAATAATAATAATAATAATATATGTATATATATGGGTGATTTTATAATTGCTGGTACATTTGGTGTCCCCACAAAAACAACGTCGTTATTTTTTCCCTTTTTTTAATGGTTATGCTGCTCACATTGGGTTATTTAAAACTCTTTTTATTATGTTTTCATTAGTGTCCTGTGTTCTTAGCATTTATGCCAGCAAGTGGAGCTTTTTATAAAAAAAATTATAAAAATGTCGATTCTGTTACACTATTTTCTCCCTTGTAAGTCTAGATATGTAACAGAGTTGACCGGTGACAGACGAGGACACCAAATGCACGCGCAATTATAGAATGAGTCATATATTTTCAGATAATAGTTAATGACTAACTCTACCATAAACTCTGATGCATGATCGAGAACGTTATTAATTTAACACTGTAAACGTTTTTAACGCATACGTAGTAAAATCAAGAATGAATGGGCTGCTAAATGAGTAACACGATCATCATACTAAATAAAATCTAAAAACTGTTTGTGATGTTGAGTGGTTCTAAAATTAGCATAACAAAAGTTAATTTGGTTTGATGTTGTCTTTTTTGATAAGAGATATTTTTATGCTAAGTCTTTTCATACTATTACGTAAATTGTACATACACAAATGTAAAAGGTCAGAAAGGAAGGCCATCTCCCAATTCAAAGTTGATTTAAGGAACTATTTTGGAACTCTTCAAGGACTGTCAAGCCGGAAAGCAATCAGAACTTTGGGTACACTCCAAAAACTAAACTCTTCCTCTCTAGTATGATGATTATTGTTTACTCCCCACTTTAGTTTCTTAATTCTGTTCAGTTTTGTTTTTGTTTTTTTCTCAGAATGTGAATATCTTAATTGCAATGCCTTGTTGTGCTTTGAAAGTTAATTGTTAAATTCTTGCAAAATTAAAAAAAAATGCATAAATATGAAACCAGTTTAATGCGTAACCCTGCATTAAGTTAAACTGTTTCCATTTAGTACCATTATGTTTAAACATAATTTGTGTAGAATCCGTTCTAAAAAGGCATACTTTAGAAGTGAGTAACTAGACAACAGTTTTTATTCCAATGACGTCTTTAGACACAATTCTCTAGTATGCAGGGAAAAGTGTGCTATGACTTATAAGCGATCAGGTGTACGATGATTGTACACCGGGCAAAAAAATCGACCAAAAGTTGCCCGCGTTGCCTTTGCAACCTTGATGGATCGTAGGTAGCAACATGCAAATCACCCCATTTGAAGAGGTTATCAAGCTGTGTAAGAACATACCCCACAGTGGAGTATAAGTTGTACCCCTGGGGGGCAAGTGCGCCCTAAAGTTGCCCCATAGACATACTATGGTGAGGGACGGCCCTTGACACAACAGCTTTTTCTTACCATGGTCAAAGAGTATTTATATAGTACTTAAGAGTATAGGTACTTCTATACTCTTTGCTATGGTAATTTACATAGGAATTTTCATTGAACATAACTCTGCATCACAATGTCATAGAGACATGGGGGTGGGCTCATTTTACTCAGCCAACCAATCAGACTCTCGGCATGACTGTAAAGCTGTCAAGCCACGCCCTAGCAACCATTTAGAGCACCCTAGCAACTGATCCCATGAACTGCCATTATAAAAGGCCCAGATGGATATCTTAGTATCACAGTGTCATAGAGACATGGGGCTTGGGGGCTAGACACTTACTAATCATTCTAGAAACATGTTACCTAGCAACTGAGCGCCAAGTTTCGGCAAGCACCACTCACATTTTCTTCAGGAAATGTACTTTCTAGTCAAAAATGAAATCCTGAAGGTATATGTGGTTATTCTTATGTAATATTGTTAAACTTGTATGGTAAAACAAAGGCTTATGTAATTATACATGTGCCTTTTACATTTATCTAATGATTGTCATTCATCACATAAGATCAAGATACGATCAGCCATGTTTTATTTTCTGGATAATTTTTACATGTCATTATGCCTACATAAAATCTTAGAACAGATAACTACACATGCACAACTATAATCTGTATTTAGTTACCAAAACCGTTAAAATGATAAACATATGTCCTTTTGGTCAAGGAGTTACTGTTTTTTAACAAATGCAAAGAAAGGTATCTGCAGTGAATTATTTTACACAGGTTTAAGTTTGGGTTTTTTTTTCCAGGCAGAAAAAGATACTATGATCACCCTTCATTAATCATTGATCTCTGGAACACAGAAACACATCAGTATTTTAATCTCAGAGCAAAGGTCAAGGTGTGCTGGGCTTGGAAGTGCTCTTGGTTTCCTTTTGCATGTGTTCCCTTCTTTTCTCTAGACCAATCCCAGTATCAAACTAGCTTTTAAAACTAATAGTAAAGTACAAAACATTAAATTCTCCCTCACATTTTTTTGTGTGAAGTTGCTTGCACTTGGGTGCATTTCCTGATAATGTGCACTAATGTTCATACATATAATGTTGTTTTTTAAAGAAATTAACTTTTCATTCCCGAAAGGACAAATTCAATTGATAAAAAATGGCAGTAAAAATATTGAAAAAAAAAAAAATTAAAAAAAAAAAATATATATATATATATATATAAAAATGCACACACATACTGCTTATATTCAGAAAAATATTTACATGAATGTTACATTTACATATCTTACATGCACTTAATGCTGTCAAACAATTAATCGCGTCCAACTAAAAGTTGTGTTTGCATATGTGTGTGCGGTGTATTTATGTATATGTAAATACAAACGCATGCATATATAGATTTAAGAAAAATATGTTGTTAATCATTTGACAGCACTAATTTTTGGTAAAATATAAAAGAAGCATTTGCCGTAAAGCACTTCAGAAGCAATGCTTCACAGTCATGTGTTAAACTGAACATTAATGAAATAATTCATGCTGTAAGTTGTAAGAATGATATGTTATTGGCATGATAAAATGACTTCAGTCTAGCATAAATTAATCTGAACACATCAAAGTGATGCAGCAGAACACAAACTGACTCACAAGGTTATATTTTCGATTTTATTGCATGTCATGTTACATCAACATCACACACATTGACTTGACAAATTTACTATTTAAGACAATCAGCAGAACCAGCTCTCTCTTTGTTTGAGTCCATGTAAAGCACCTCAAACTGTATACAAAGCCCTTAAAATATTTGGCTTTTGCCTCCGAAATACAAGAGTTTGTTAAACTAGCACATTACAAAAGATTATTTTGGTGGAAAAGAAAATTACAAAATCAAAATAAATAGATCTCAAAGAATAGCATTAGTACTAACTCTACCACCAGCATTCTAAAGTAGCCACTGTGAAAAATTATGATGGATAATTACAAATAACGAAGGTCTGAACACCTTTATGAATCGAGGGATTTGATGAATTTTTCATAAGAAGCTTCATCCATGAGTTCATCAAGTTCTGCAGGTTTCTCTATGGTCATCTTAATTAACCATCCTTGAGGAGGGAGAAATTAATGTTAGATATTTCACATCCATGTACAGTATTGTGTGATTTCAGTTTAACAAAAGAAACATCATCACTCACCGTCTTCGTAGCAGGCTTTATTTACTAGTCCTGGGTTATCGGTCAGATGTGTGTTGATTTCGGTCACCTCTCCAGTCAGTGGAGAATACAACTCACTAGCAGCTTTGACACTTTCTAAAGCACCAAACTCCTCTGAAAAAGAAATCCAGGTCATCTTATCTGTGCTATAACAGGCAAAAGGCAAAAGATGGGCATTTCAGATTCTTCTCACCCATTTGTTCAAGCTTTGTTCCCACTTCTGGAAGCCCACAGTATACCACATCCCCTAACGCTTCCTGTGTGATAGAACAACGCAATGCTAAAACATGTGTTAAGACAGACATTTGAAAAAAGACAGAAAAGTGGTTGTTTAAACCACTCTTCTTATTTTTATATTATTTCGTTTTCTTTGAAAACTCGTATTATAATGAAATGGGTTGTGAATTTGATTTTAAGGTTCGTTTGGGAAGTTAATTACATCTTTTTTTTTTCTCCAGAGATTCAGAATTCTGTAGTGCTGTCAAACAAATAATCACATCCAAAATACATATTAAAATGTGTGTATATTTATGATCTGTGTATAAATACACACACACACACACATGCATGCATAAGAAAAATGCACACCTATTAAATATATTTATATACAGTTATATGAATATAATATTCATATGTACATTACAACATTTTATTTTGGATCCAATTAATTGTTTTATAGCACCAGACATCTTAGTTATATATCGCTTGCAATTTAGTTTTTTGTTTGTCTCATGGAATAATAATCATTTGTAAACAAAGATGAAACAATTGAAACTGAATTGACACGGTCGCTAAACTCATTTCTTTACAGCAAGGAGCACACCTGAGCAAAGTTGCTGATGCCAACCGTGCCCACACTGCCCTCCACTCGCACCCACTCGTGTTTGTCTGTAAACTTCAGAGCTGGGAAAACACAAGAAAATATGAATAAGATCATCATCAGAATAAACAGAACCAGCTGTTAATGTAATACATCTCCCAAAACAACAAAGTGAACTGTCAATTACTTTCTTGTATGGTGTTATTTTAATATATACTACTATAATATTAATATAATAAAAAGTTATTTTATATATATATATATATTTTTTTTTTAGCTTTGTGACATTTTACTCAAAACACTTATATAGCTTCAACATTTTTTGTAACCTCACATTTTTAAGTGCAAGTTGTTTTTATTTAATATTTACATTTACATTTTACTATCATTAATAAAAGAACTAGGCTTTATGACGATTTTTGCACTAATTTTAAATTTTAATAATGTTTTGGGGGAAAACAAACAAACACTATTTGACTTAATTTCGCACTATTTAGGTTTAGAACAGAGTTTCCTTTCAAGGAAATTTTCTTTTTGCACAAATATTAACTTGCGTTCATGACAGTTTGATCATTCAAATTCCATAAGGTTAATGATGCATCAGTTATTTCCAGGTCGGTGTTTCCATTTCTCTACAGGTTTTCTGAATTAATCTAATTTTGAATCTGATTTAAATGTAGTACTGAACACCATGCAGTCCCCTGAGGGCGGTAGCAACTATAAAAGGTCAAGTTAAGGCATGCTGAATGGTGTACTTTCTGTTGCAAATAATTGCAAAACAACAACCAGCTGTCAAACAGGTTTCTCGAATACCCATTTGTGGATTTCTGTACAACTAACCACCAACCTCACAAAATTACAGCTACACGATAAAACTAGTGATTTAAATTAAACATTTCAGTCCGATCAAAATAACATGATGGATTCATTTCCCAAGACATGAATCAGAAAAAAAAAACATTGACTGCTCTTAATTTTACATAAATTTCATATCACCTTAATGCTTAGGAGAACAGTCTGGCAAACCAATGAACACCATCAACAGAGGACTCCCAGAGGAGCAATGCCTCACAGATTCCAGCATCAGCCCATGCAGAAACAATACAGGTTTAAACCAGATTGCAGGGGCTGAATGCTGAAGCATGGCTAAGCTTTATGCAAGACACTCCTGCAGTCATTTATCTTGACGAAGTGAAATGAAATCATGATGCATTAGTCTAATTTCATAGATTTCGTGGATGACAGATTTAAGTAAGATCATGTGTAGAGTCAGGGGCCTCTGGTCCAACTTAAAACCGTGCTACATTAGCTTTAAATGAAAAATATCAAAATAATTAGAGCCACATGATAACACTAGTCAAAAACTAGAGAAAACTAGTCAAGCCTGGTGAGTTTGCACTGACCAGTTAAAGAACATTATGCACTTTTAACACTTAACGTAAAGTTGTTACATAGTTTCAAAAATAAACAGGCAATTTAAAGGCAAGATTCGAATTCTAAAATTCGAAGTAACTTTCCGCGAAAAAAAAAATCACTGGAATGTATAAAACGCATGCGGACCTTTAGGAGTCATGATGACGTAACAAACGAAACAAACTTACAATATAACAAACAGCAAATCCCAATACATATTCAGTTCATAAACAAACCTCAGTCTTTAGAAGATTTAAGTTTTTTTTTAAAGATCAAGATGCAAACAGGAGTGGCTGCGGTTCTTGCCTCAAAGCTAACGTTAAATAAAGAGGCGTAAAACGGAGGAGCCGTGGAGTTCTGTAAAGTTTTTACCTCCCGAGAGCCGCGAGCTTGTGTAAAGCGTCCTTAAAAAGTTTGGTCTTAGCGAATTTTGGCACGACCGGATATGTGCAGGTCTCGTGAGCAGGGGCAATGCTGCCGAGAAGTTCGCCGAAACGCATCGGAGCGCCGCACACATCGCCATCTTCACCGACTCTAGGCTTCAGTCATGAAATAACAGCCTGATGCACTTGACCGCGCGAGACAGGAGCGAGAGGCGCGCTCCCGTCCCACTGAACCACAGACCTCGCGGTGCTGATAACTTTGATTGAGAATAAAGATATCGATAACGAAAAGAGCACTGGCACCGACTATACGACCTGTTAAACAAAGTCCAAACATGATGCAAGAAAAAGGATGCGTGTAGCATAATGAATAGAAATCCATTTGTTTTGAGAGCGATGGAAACACTACGTCAAGTTTCTTCACACAAGGACTTTAAACAATATATAGGCAATTCATATTTAATATTATATTTATAATGAAAAACAATATTTCAAATCACATATGCATGTAGCCCGAGTCGTATTTCACGCGTTTTCTCCATTCACATTTGCTAAACATGATCCGTTTCCAAAGCGCCTAGATTGTTTTTGCAATTAAACAAACTTAAAACTTTTTACCAATTAATATTAACTAGTGATTTCCACACAGGTGTCATAGCAGAACAGGTGTAATTAATCACATTAAACTCATTGCAGTAAAATTTCACAAAAATAAGCGTCATACTATTTGAGTCTAATATTTTATGTAATGTTTAACATCTATAAAACCTTTAACATGTGCTCTATAAAACTTTAATGGATAAAAAAATACAAATAAAACGTTTTGATCCACTTCAAATATTGACTGGTGTAGTTCAAAATTGAAAAATATTCCTATCCAACACATTTGCATATCTTTTAGAGTTATAAACTCATGAAAACTACAAAAGTGCTTTAATTGTGTGTGAAGGAATGTGTCTTATTTTAAACAAAAGGAGAGAATACAAGAGAACTAGATGCAATATGGAAACAAAAGCCACAAATCATTTGACTTGTCCAAGTCATTATTTAATGTGATTAAATTGAACAGCCATTAAGCCTCTTAAAAAACACAGTTGGACAGAAGATCATAAAACATCCAAACATGGCTGAGAAACATGTTCAATCACCCCCAGGCCACAACAATGCAGGAAATGAATATGGATAACAGAGAAAGCACAGCATTGCTCCTATTCCCCATAAAACTGTGAGCTGTACGTAAAAACATCTGCAGAAATATTTCCCCTCAGTATGGACAGTGCATAGGTCTTAAATATTTAGGCTACACCCCCCCAAAAGTGAAAATAACTTGGACAGTTCAGACTGAATCAAGAAATCCAGAGATGGACGAGATCCGCAGGTTTCACACTTATAAAGTCAGTTACAGCGTTACACTGATGTGCCCTCTGCAGGTGGAGCTGGTTTATTTTCTTCAGGTTTCATGGCCGGGAAGAGAAGCACCTCCTAAAGTAGAGCATATCAAGTCATGTCAGAAGCAGTTTTGATATGTATGCGTTTACAGAATTAGATCTGATCAGTTTATTTACAGGACCAAAATGTCCATTGCTTTATTAACATACAAGAAGTTGTTCGCAAATGTTTCATAGTCCGAAAAAAGGTGATCGTACCTTGATGTTGTTAGAGTCTGTGAGGAACATGGTGAGGCGGTCGATGCCCATGCCCCATCCCGCCGTGGGTGGAAGGCCGTACTCCAAAGCAGTGCAGAAGGTCTCGTCAATAAACATTGCCTCATCATCACCCTCTGCTTTGGCCTGTGGAGACAGATCGAACATTTAAAGATACTTCCTTAGAAAAGAAAACGCCAGGTATGGTGAGACAAGCTATTTATAGCCATTTTCAGATGACATTACAATCCAAAGACTAGCAGTAAAAAATACTGATAAAAAATGTATTAAATACAGTAAAAACTGATGCATTTTCTTAAATGGATTCTTTAATGAATAGAAACAGGATTTACAAGAATTTTTTGCAAAAATGTAAAAGTCTATACCCTCACTTTTCATCAATTTATTCCATCCTCTAAAATATTTTGCTTCTTATCACCAGCAGCAAACATTTGTTTCTTTGGACCAAGATATTCCCCTCCGAGATTAGCACAGACGTATTCAATAGTTTATCTTACCTTAGCCTGCTGCTCGAACAGTTCTCGTTGTCTGACGGGATCATTCAACTCTGTGTAGGCGTTGCAGATCTCCTTCTTCATCACAAACAGTTCGAATCGTTCAGTTAGACCTTTCTGTGATCTGTGCCTGGGGTGGAGAATGTGTTAGATCATGTGTGACTTAACCACACACTACAGTGAAAATTCATAAATGGAAGTTAGGCACATACCATTTTGCTAGAGGACTCATGATCTGTGGATGATCACAGATGAAAGTTGGATTGATGCACTTCACCTCCAGGAAGTCTCCCACTAACTGTCAACAATATGCCAAAATGAGATTAAAATGCATGTACGATGAGGAAAACAAACTATTTAACTGATCTGTTAGTGCGCATTGTGTGGCCAAACAAGTATCTGCCATTAAGGTTAAGTAAAGATGTTCTTATATTTTAAAGATGTTCTGTTATAATCTTTTTTTGTCCAGTACTTCATACCTTATCTAGAAGTCTGGCAGTTGTCCTGGGAGGAGGGCATTCAACTTCTTTCTGAGCACAAAGGTCATCTAGGAACTTGCGTGTTTCTTTAAACAAAAAAAAGCATGAGCCCCAGCACCTACGTTAGGATGTCAGTTAATTGTCACATGGTACTACTTATACTTCAGAAAAAAGTAAAAAGCAAGTGGTTCACAGATGTTCTCTATGCCTGGTTCATGGACCCTTACCATCACTGTCATAGGTGTCAGGAGCTGGAAACTTCACTCCTAATTCTTTCTCCAGATCTTGAGTCATGCTGATCCGTTTGAAGGGAGGAGTGAAGTCTATTTCATAGGCTTGTCCCTCTGGACCTTCGGGATGATACGTCACCTTATAACCTCCGGTAATGTGCTTCACCATTCCTGTGGAAAAACAAAAAAAAAACAGTGGTGCAAATTACTGTAAAGTCAAAATATCATTAGTTTTGTCAGCAAAAAAACCAATCACTATTCTGTCATTAAATTTCTCACGCTGGTCCAACCCTTAAGACTTGCTCTTCTGAAGACAATGAAGATTTTTTTGTCCCTTAACCAAAACTCTGGTGCTTCTAAAGTTCACACTATATCATCCAATACATAGTCCATATAGAAATGTATACGTGAATGGGTTAGTTTTACAATTGTTAGAGATCGGACGATACACACCTTCTGATTCGACACTATCAGAATACTGATACGATATGTATTGCAAATTTATTTATACATTTTGGTGCTACAAGTTTTGTGATTCAACACTGCTATTCCATGATCTGATTCCAAAATGATTCTTGATCTACATTTCTTCCCCCATTAATTCTTCTGCTGTGCAAAGGCATCTTTACAACTTCACATCTTAACCAAAATTGTAGTTTCTATGCTTTTTGTTTACAGTTAAAGCATCCGTGTGTCAGTACTGCCATCTTAAAAGTATGGGTGTGAATCTCGGTTTCACGAAACAGCCCAAGCATGCATTTTAGTCTGTGACTAGCTTAAACCTTGTCTGTGAAACTGGGAAAATCACCTTCTCAGTTTTTAATATTACTGCACATGGCTAAATTTCATATACATTTTAAACCAAATTTATTTTGTGCAAAATTTACTTTTTTAAAAATGATTATTATTATATACACAGGCTACTTTTTAAAACAATTGCTTATTTAAAATAAGCCTCTATGAGTATTCGAAAAGTTACAGACAATAGTTCCTCTGCATTATTGCTGTTTGATTATTACTGATGAGATCATAGACAGAGGCAGCATTAACAGGCTTCATTCAGACTAATAAGCAGGTCTCTTTCAATACATCAGGTGTCTTGTTCTGCTCTGAAAACATAACTAACGCCAAGTACATCTGTTTCGTATAAAACTATAAAGTGCATTTTTACTGTATGCAACTTGTTCTCCTGAAAACATTATCAATTGTCAAAGTAGGAAATGATTGTTTCAACTCTCTCTTTTCATTATTGTACATTTTCTTGAAAGTTTCATCCTCTTCAGTAAAGGATGCAGACATCCCAGAGATCACAATCAGCAGAATAAAGCACAGCAGGGCTTTAACAAACCTGCGAGCAGCTTCTCTGTGATTTCCATCAGGTCATGATAGTCGGCGTAAGCCATGTAAAACTCGCATGTGGTGAACTCTGGGTTGTGTGTGAGATCGATGCCTTCATTCCGGAACTGACGTCCGATCTCATACACCCGGTCGATTCCTCCGACTACCAACATCTGAAACGTTGATATAGGTTAGATATTATGCAATATAACCTAAGCATTTCAATGTGACACATTTACCTTATGGTAATTAATAGCCATGCCAGCAACAATGCTTATATACAAATAAATAAAACATCTCAGTTTCTTTACCTTATGGTAAAGCTCAGGAGCAATTCTCATGTAGAGCTTCATATTGAGCTCATTGTGGTGGGTAATGAATGGTTTTGCTACAGCACCACCAGGTATCAGGTTCATCATTGGGGTTTCGATCTGTAAAACATTCACAAATGGCAAGCTTGAAGGAACTGAAGAACCTCACATCAGAAGAAAACCTAAATGTCCACTGCTGTTTTTTTTCTTCTTAACATCCTTACCTCGAGAAACCCAAGCTGGTCCAGAAAGCTGCGGACATAGGTGATAATCTTGGTGCGGGTAACAAACTTCTGTCTCACAAAGTCATTAAGAATCAAGTCCAGATAGCGCTGTCGAAATCTAGTTTCCTGAAGAAACAATGACAAAGTTTATCATGCAGATCAGTACATGCCACATTGTGAATGAAGAATAGCTACATTGCATAACACACCAGATAAATTCATTAATGGGCACCGAGGCTTCTACTGATAAATGTTACAATCTGTAAAAATGCTAAACCTAAGCAATAATCACTATTCATAAAAACAATAAATATTATATATAGATTTCTTTTTTAAATATTTTGCTAATTCTGTATGAAAAGTGTACTTAATTTAAGATGAAAATGAAATAACTTTTTGCATTTCTGAAGTTTGCATTGGAATAATTTGAAATTACAAGTATTAAAGTATATTTTAAATAATGTCTTATTCTTTTGTCATGCTTTAAAATAGTACTTATTTTGATGTGTTCTTCAACATTCAAAAGCACATTTAAAATACAACAAACTAACACTTAGGTCATCATTTAAATGTGCTTAATTGCAACCTAAATACAAATGTGTAATTATAAATATAAAAATATACATTTAAATAGAAAATTCATTAAAGTATATCTTAGTTTACCTTTATAAAGTATATCTGTGCATTCAACCATATTTCAAAGCAAATGTGAAATTACATAAACAAGTTGGTCAAAAGGAGAACTCAAAATGTTAGTCAATCAAAAATAATATAATCTATAATACATTTTCAATTAGAAATTAACATGCAATTATGAGTACAAAAATTACATTCCATCTGCACTGAAGTATATTCTTAAGCATACACGTTTTTGAAGCTGTGTTCAAACAACATGTTCTTTTTTGCTGTGCTACTGTACTGACACTAAAACATAAAGAAGATGCAGGTGCAGAGCAAAACTAAAAGTTATTTTCAAGGTGTTTCAACAACTAAACTTTACCTTGTCTTTCAGGCCAAAGTGAAGGTGGGGAAGCATATGAAGACACGGAGACAGCAGGGTCATCTCGATGGGGATGATGCTCAGCTCGCCCTTTTTTGTCTTGCCAGGGTTTCCCCGGACCCCAATGATATCCCCACGCCTTAATTTGTTGTTGATGTGGACAAAATCTTCTTCTGACTTGTAGTTCCTGAGAATAGGAGACCAACAACTGGTTATGCTACTGCGATAACACAAAAAACATGACTGAATCGTGATGGGGCAGAGTGTAGCTCAGACCTGGAGTTGGCCATGACCTGCAGTTTGACTCCTTCTCCTCGCAGGTCATAGAAGAGCAGCTTGGCACCTGAAGCCCTCTTGGCGTGGACACGACCTTTCAATCAAGCACAAAAGAAGAAAATTAGCAAAAATGGTCTCTTTTTGTTCATTTATCACAAGTGGATGAAAACTATAACATCATTAACCAAATAAGGTTGAAGACCCAATATCAGTTCTTAAAGCTCTCTTTTTAAGTGTTTTGTTGATGCATGAATTCATAGCGCACGTGGCATTCAGAGCATGGTCTATGCCTTGTCAATTTTATCACATTTTATGATGCTCTTTAATGTAGTGACAGAACACTTTAGCCACAATTCAAGCGGCAACATGCAGTGCACGTAAACCAATCCTCACTTCCTCTTCACTGATTTCCTCTTTACTATAATGTCTTTTGTAATTCCTTTTTTTAAGACATCAATAAAACTAGTAAAATGTTAAGTAACCTTACATTTACAAAATAAAAACAGTGCTAGAGAGGTGAATTTAGAAAAATATGCATTATATTACATTATTTCTTTAATATTAAATGCAATAATAAATCTGTCATGACAACTAATTACAGTCATTGATTAAATGTACGTTAATCATTAAACTGCTGTTAATGATCAAATTAAAATCTTGATTAAGTGTACGCCAAGTTATCCGAATTGAACAAGAAACTTAATTTCAGTTTTGTTTTGCTCAGTTCAGTTTATCGTCACTTTAAACTAGTGCTGTCAAATGATTAATTGCGATTAACCATATCTAAAATTAAAGTTTGTTTACATCATGCATGTGTATAATGCACATATATAAATAGAAACACATGCATGTTTACATGTAAGAAAAATGTTACGTTTACAAAAATTATATATAAAAATGTAAGAATCTAGTATTTTTTAAATATGTACTGTATGTATTTGTATTTATACAATGTAAAATATACAGTTCACATACATAATGCAAACAAAAGCTTTTGGATGTTAGTAATCAGCGCTATTTAAAACACAAGCAAAAAAACATCTACCCGATAAATTGAGGACGACATCTGTCAGGTGGTCCCCGGGCTGAAGGTTGTTATAACGCTCGATGAAGTCTGTGAGCGACAAGTCCACGTTGAATTTGTGAGGGTATGGGTCTTCAGCTGTTCCCTTCAAGGCTTGGATGGCTTGTGAACGAATCTTGAAGTATTGCTACATTGAAACAGAAAAGTAAGAACTCGTTCTGAATTTCTGTGCCAGAAACATGACTTCTATAAATCAATACATACATTAGGGTCCAAGGTTTCTTCATCAGCCCCGTATGCATTTTGCTGTGACTGGTCGTTGGTCTCCTTCTGTTCATGCTGTTCTTTAACCTTGGCTTCCTTCTCAGCTGCTTTCTTCTCAGCTTTCATGCGCCTTTTCAGCTCACTGAGGACACATAAGAAAGAAGATGAGTCTCCGTGCTTAGAAACACTACAGGCATTGGTGTCGCACATCTAGCTGTGGGAGCAAGTTTTTTGTAGTGACAAAAGGTTGGTCGCTTTTCACATGAAATGGAAACACCACCAACCTTTTGCCACTTTTCCAGCGACTTCCTTCAATAAGCAAAGGCAGGTTTTGTGAGCTGGGAAGAGCAAACGTCCGAGGCCTGAACGCTCGCAGCCTGAATATTCTGACCAGAGTCAACATGATGCGAACGTCCTATTTGATGAATCAAGAAAAATCAGGGTCAGATTCATTGCACCCCTTAGCGAAACGTACTTTACGGATGATACTGTATAGTGACATTTTAGAACTAGTATTCACTTATAGATATACTTTTGTATACATTTAATAATGCAGACAGACATGTGTAAATTGTGCTCCTTATTCTAGAATAACAACAACTTTTCGTCTTGACAGGTAAACTACCTTAACCTGACTAAAACAGCTGACTCCGAATGATTCGTTCTTTTGAGTCGGAACGATTCGAATGATTCGTTCTTTTGAGTCGGAACGATTCTATGAATCATTATAATCGATTCGCAAATAAAACAGCCTATTCGTTGAATTCGGAACTGGTTACGCGTCTGTTATTCACTTGTGTGACAGACCCATGAAGATACTGCAGAAATTTAAAGAGTAGTAACTGTTATCTTCGCAAGGTAGGCTACTCTGCGTCAAAATTTTGATGATCCGTGAACCGATAGTGAAAGCATGTAGAGTGAACCGAGTAAACAAGTTACTTCAGTAGCCTAATAGCTACAATAATATAAGCCTACGCAGCCAAGGCGTACAACAATCTCTAAATCTTACGGAGTCACAGAAATAACTCGGACTAACGTTACTCATAAAAGAACACGCGCCATTAGCTTTCTGTTGACCTCCACGGAATTATGGGAAATTAAGTTTTCAGTTGGTCATCTCAAATGAAACTGCCTGTACCCTTTGCATATTTGCATATATAAAATAGACCTACTTATTCTTTATTCTATAACACTAGTCATGCTGAATCCGAAGCCCAGTACGCTGAGAGCCGTACTTTCTCACCACGTTGCCCGGCATGCATTCCCTTCATTATCACACATATCATGACGGATGCGATACGCCACATAACGCACACAGGCAAACCATAAAGTATTATTGCGAATAAAATCAGTCTAAGCGCTGTACTGATATAAATGTAAGTACTTTTTGCTGAGTTTCTCTCCATCCACAGCTCCGTCTGCCATCTTCTCTTCGCCAAACTCACACGCAGCAGCCGCGGACTGTGAAGCCGGATATAATACACTGCTGCAATAACCCACGCTAATGTTTAACCACATTTCAACGCACAAGTACCGTTGCTTGTCGTTGCATCATTTCCCTTTTCTAGTAATTAACTTTTAGTTTCTTTTGAATAATTATTGCATATAAACATGAACAGAAATGTTTATTTACAGTGTAAACGACAGTTGATTCAATTGTAAAACTGTAAAATATAAAAAAATATATAATTGTATAATTTCACACACACACATAATTATAATTTTAATTATATTTTTTTTGTATAAATTGTATATAACTATAATTTAGTTTTATACAGAATACTATAAAGTAAAATATACACACACACAAATGTAAATATAAACACACACAAAGTGTGTTCAATTTCACTTTCACTTAACTGAGGAAATCTTCTGTCATGTTGCATCAGTTCTGGTCGTTCATTTTTTTTTTTCAGTATTTCATCCCTCTCTGCACTTTCTTAAAATGTGAAATGTAAGGGTGTTTAGTATATTTATCAGCATTTATTTAATTGTGTGAATTAAATATGTCTACACATCAACCTATTGTTATATTTTCGTTTGAATTAGCTCTAGTTTTATATTTAAAATATTTATTTATACATTTTATATTTGTATAACTTTACTGTTCTGTCTATATGTTCTACAGTAGCTTTTATATTTACCTTGGTCATATGTATTTGATTGATACAAATAGGCCTGTGTGATTTCTCTTTCCTCGTCAGGCTGAGAGCAGGGACCTCTATTGCTCAGAAAACGTAACTGCAGTTTTCTTCATTCATTGCAAACACAGGAAATACCATTTTACTTTAGAGAACAGAAAATGAAAACAACAACTCCGGAGTTATTTTTCTTTCACCTATTTTTATTGATACATAGCAGCACATTTACAGAAAAAATAGCTGCAAGAGTAAAAATGCCCCAACAAAAGCAAAACAGTTATATATAATTTTTTGTAATAAATTGTCAGATATATATTATCATCACTTCCAACAGAGACTTTGCAAACCTGACAACACATTATAGCAAACTGACACACAAAAGCATATTGCCGTAAGACTGATATAATACCTATGATCTAATGTCCACATCATTATGGCACATTAGGAATTATCATATATTAATAAGCATCAGAACCACAACAGTTTAGCTCCTCTTTGTTGAAAGATTAAAGTCCAACTGAATTTGAAAAAGCTGTATTTTTTCTTGCAGTTGTTCTGACCGTTTAAAGCAAAGCTGCCTGCTGCACATAAATTAACAGAAGTGTGTATTGTAATAAACAAATTGTAAAATAATATTGCTTATGATCTAGTCACATTTAAAGTGATACATATGTATACCTATTAGAACATATTTTAAAGGGGTGTTGGTTTCATGTCCAGTCAAAACAGGCCATTTCCAGGAAATTATCTGCTTATAAGTACAAATCAGAAGGCACAGCTACCAAGTATCGTATATTTACAATGTCAATTAATATAAAGGTTAATGATTTTAGAGGCATGTTGTTTAGTATAGACTTTGTGACTGGGATGAGTAGGACGTTTGTGTCTGAAATAAATGATATGCAAAGCCTCATTTGCAATATTGAACTGTGACTTTTATTATTTTTAAAGAAAAAGACTACCAACGGACAGACATTGCACTTGCACACTTTAAATTTATTACTATATTTTATAATCAATTTATAAAAGTTATTGAATCCAAAACAGCTGCTTGGATTTCTTTATTGAACTACAAATAAATCATGATTGGTCCCAAGAATCATACAAAATAGACTTGTTAGGGGCAATGTTTGTTTTTATGGCTTGCATTTCCCAAAAGATTGATGAAATTGTAGGAAGTCTAGTTCTGACCAGCCAGATTACATTCCCCTAAAAAACCAGAGTTGAGAACAATGCTATCCTTTTGCGAATGTTAAAGTACACACTGTGCACGATAAGGATGATGACTCTTAACAATGTCTACAATATACACACAGATTACGTTCCTTAAAAGATGACATTCTGTATGAAAGAAAAAACAAATATATATATATATATATGGAATATGTCGTAATTATGCATTTTATTTAAAATGTAGGCATTGATTCTAATTGATTCAAATTCTTGAGACAAAAAATCAAAAAAGAGGTATTGTGAAAAATTAAATGTTCACATAAATATTGAGAATTATGGAAAGAAAATAACAAGTATTATTGTACACAATAATCACAATAAATGCTTTTTCCAGTTCCTGTTCACAGTTCTTCCCCACGCAGAGATATATGAGAGCACCCTTCAAACAAAACTTCTCCAAAGAAGAGGATAAAATAGTCTCTACTAAAAAGTAGGCATAAAAATCACCCAAAGTTCTGAGCAAAAGAAAACGGTCAACAATTTGACATTGAATACCATAGCAGGCTCAAATGAGCCATTTCTGTGACATTACAGAGAACAGCTCCCTCATAATGTATATATATATATATATATATATATAATCATCCTGATGCTAACAACAAGACAATCTGCCAACTAACTTCACATCAGCCTAATATCTGAGCACACAAACTAGTTTGGCAGCTTTACATCAGGCTAGAACACATTCATGAGCTTCAAATATAAATCTCACGTAATGTTTCTCTACATTCAAAACAAACTCACTTCATAGCCGAATATACAAACCAGCCGAGCCACAAAAATGGCCGATTTGGATCAAAAGGTTTTAACGTGGTCTTCGGTTTTGACATGCTGATGGCTAGTCCAAAGTTTGGAAACTGATAAAAACTACAAAAGATAAAGGATTGCTTCCATTCAGTTTTTGTATTTACTGCATACCAGTATATTCACAGAACTTGCCGATATAATACTGGTCGGACACTCCCTTCTGATTCGCCAATAAAAACAATCGGCTTTGCTCCAGCGTACCAGACACTGGCAAATAAAATAACCCAACCCATCACAATGACACAGAGTAATCTAACCATAAACTATTCAAATTTTAGAATCAGTAAAAGAATACAATTTAATAATGACACACTTGTAGAGGTATTATCATAAAATGTCACACATATGCATAGGACACTCAGACATGCAAAACAAAGCAGACACCAACTAAATTAGATGGCAAGAAATTACTCATGTAAACCATAATCAAACATAAATATCAGAAGCAATTCGCTTTTCAGTTTACTGATAACTTTTCTTTTTAAAGCAGGAATGAACATTTCTAATTGGTGTACTATTATACTAAATAAGAAAGCCCAAAGATACTCTAGAATTATTAATACAGTAAACATGGTTTGAGATGTCAATGAGTCAGGAGTAACTAACCACACTGAAACCATATATAAAGTGCTAGAAGGAAATTTTTCACTTGGATATTTTTTCTTCCCCATTTCACTGCATAAAATAGTTTTTACAAAAGGAAAAATAGCTTATAGACTCTCAAGTGTACTGAGACAGAAAGGTATTACCGACTGTTTACAAAAAGCGTTGAAAATAAAAATCTCACTGCAGACTCCTTCTATCGATTAATTGTTTAGTTAAACAGCTAAAAATAGATAGCACAAAGTTATCCGAGGCTCACTGAGAAAGTGGGGTGTGTACAAATTATGTTCAGGCATAACTGCAGTCGTCCCATGTATCCGGATCTTCTCTTTCCGTCACTGCAAAAGTAAAGAGATACTCGAGGCAGTTTCTCAGACTGAAAACCCTCCGGGGAATCTCTAGGTTTCCAGGTGCCTCAAATATCCTACTGTGTACTCAAGGAACTTCAATATATATCTCAGACGCCTCTATTTATGATGGGGTTGCTGTGGAACTAATGACAGTCTTTATAGCAGCAACATATGGGTTGCATTTTGTAAGTTCCTCATAGAAATGCCCTCGCATTGAGGTTCTCCAGATCAAAACAGAAGCTAATTGACTTGTGATTTTGCCAGATCTTGCAACAGGCCACTCTGCTTTCTCAGTATCAATGTGTAGAGTAAACGGCCTACTCTAGAAAGTCTGTCTTGCTATTTCTTTTAAGGCATTGGTCTCAAACTCAATTCCTGGAGGGCCGCAGCTCACAGAAAGGTCTTTAGGATCACTAGAAACTTCCAAGCAGGTGTGATTTGGAGCTAAACTGGGCAGAGCTGTGGCCCGCCCTCCAGGAATTGAGTTTGAAACCACTATTTTAAGGGGTCAGAGAAAGTTATCTCCAACATCATGTATTCTCCAAATATCCAAGATGCCAAACTACCATTATGCGTGCAAGAAATATCTACAATCATGTATGGAATGGACTGGGCAGCCACACCTTAAAGGCCCTAGTAGGAGTGGGAGATGTTACCGCCTTGCTCCTGAAGGCTCACCAGAAGGTCATCAATCTTCTCCATGTTCTGAGAAGTTGTCAAGGTGGTCTGCACAGTTCCAGGGTCTGCTATAGACTGCCCGAGTAAAGACTGGATTTGCCCTTCGTTCTCTTGCTGACTCTGTGCAGACTGATTGATGGCAATGATCTGGTCAGACAGTGTAGAAGATTGGCTGTTCATCAGCTGACGGCACTCTGCAGGAAAAAAAATTGTTAGAATAGGTCTGGACAATAATTAATTATTGGCTTTTTTAAAATCTTGTTCGTATCGATATCTGAATTCTATTGCATCGAATGAAATAAAGAAATATTTGGTGACATAAATTTTGGCCTTATCATCCATGCCTACTTTAAAACAAATCGAAAAGGCAAGAAGAACAATCTTTTGCTGTAGAATATTGACTAACCGTTCTGAATCTCAAAGAGGAACAGATCTTGCTGCTGATTCTGATTGGGCTGGTTGAGGCTTCCACTCATTGTGGTCTGAAAGAGCTGACCAGGCTGTTGTACTGGAGAGGAAGTGCTAGTCTGAATTCGGGTTACATCACTTTGTGGTGCAAAACGGGGTTCTTGAGAAGCCATACTCCCCTGCATGCTGGATTGGGCCATCAAGAGGTTTACAGACTGTGAAGGGGCTGTACCAGAACTTTGTGCCAACTGCATTGGCTGCTGGTCTTGAAAGATGGGCTTATTCGAGGACGGGTTGACTACCATACTAGTCTGATTCTGAAATGTCATGGGTTCAGATGACTCCTGCTGCCTGACTGTAACCATGCCGGCCTGAGAGAAGGGAAGGGAAGTGTTCTGTTGTTCTGGAGAAGCTAGGCTGCTCTTGTTCATCGATCCCATCTGGACTTGGCCACCAAAAAGCAGGTTGGAGGTTTGCTCTTGTGTCACTGGAGAACTTAAGGATCCGAGGAGTAGATTAGCTTGCTGCTGCTGACCAGTGGGGAGTTTGCTTGGTGATTGGGAGATGCTCTGGAACATGGAGCCAGGTTGGGCTCGCTGGGGTGATTGTTGCTGCTCCATCGGAGTACCTTGTTGAATTGGGGACAGTTGGGGTGGAGTCTGAAACACAGATGGTGCCTCGAGCGAAGATGCCTGCATAGTTGTGAGAAAGGTCAGCTGCTGTGGCTGGCCAGCGTTAACAGCAAGTTGACCTGGTACAGCGTTCTGGGAAAGAAACATACTGGTTGCAGATGGCTGAGCTTCTGCTGACAAGTTGGACCCACCAAGAACCGTGAGACTGCTTTGAAAAAGGGAAGCTTGGTCCTGATTGGTTGAGGTCTCCTGTGTGTGGAAAAGAGCCTCCTGTGGGCTTTGCGCTTCGGTCATGGCTGTAGGATTGTGAAACAGAGAAGGTGCAGAATGACTGGGCTGCTGCTGAAGAAAGCCAGTTGCTTGTTGAAACAAGGATGCTTGTTGCTGCTGCTGCTGTTGTTGTGATGGGGTTTGCTGGAAGAGCGAGCTTCCATTCTGAACCATACCTTGGGAAGAGCTCTGCTGCTCTGAACTACAATGGATTTGAACCTGGGGCTGAAAGAGCTGATGTTGAAGGTTCTCCAAAGCTTGCTGCTGCTGGTGTTGCTGCAAATGGATTTGCTGCTCCTGTTGCTGGATGTGCTGCTGCTGTTGTTGAATTTGCTGCTGCTGTTGCTGGATTTGTTGCTGCTGCTGCTGGATTTGCTGCTGCTGATGATGAAGTTGATGGTGTCTTTGTTTTGACAGTGAATTCTCACTCTGGAGATGGATGTTGCAGAATCCCTTCGCTTGCAGCTGCCGTACGGCCTGCTCCAGTTGTGCCACCTCATCTGGAGGTAGAAGAGAGAGCTGCTGCTGTGAGTTGTCATCAATCTGGGAGAGACCCACCACTGAACTGCCACTGTTGCTGGTCCTCTCCTGTCCAAGACTCTCTCTGTGCTCCAAGAGGAATGGCTGAACTCCTTGCTGGAGAAGAGATTTATTAGGCACATGGAAAGAGCCACTGGGTGTGAGACTCTGCTCCTGGATGGTGCTGAATGGTTCTTTGTTGGAAAAGACAGAGCTCTGAGATTGATCCTGCTCTTGTGTTTGGTGTGCCAGCGGACTGGAAAATTTGCAGTTATTGGTGGAGATCTCTGCACTCATATCTAAGGCTTGCTGGGCTGAATTGATGACTTCAGAGGTCTGTTGGGTTGCAAACAAGATAGGCATTATCAAAATATACATGAATAGGGACTGATTTATTGTGGTGGTTTCTGTTGTGTGATTTATACAAACCTTGAAGGCTGAGGGGTTACTGGAGACCTCCATTGGAGTGACCTCTTCTCGTTTAACAAGAGGCAAAACTGGCGTCAACAAGGCAGTATCGATTACTATAAGTAAAAAAAAAAAAACAGATGGTCAGTGACACTTACATAACCATGGCTGTCATTATGTAATGCTAACAGACACACAGATGTTTGCTCACCTTTCATTTGTTCATAACAACAAGGTGTCACTGGAGGCAAGACTTCCTTTTTCACAGAAGAATCGACAACTGTAATAAAGCATGTTTCTAGATCAGTGATTTTTATGAATGGTTCCCAATCCTGTTCCTGGAGGCACACCCACACTATACTTTTTCCAACTCTACCAAAAGAAACACACCCGATTCAACTCTTTATTAATAGAGACTCCAAGTCCTGATATGGATGGGTTAAATAAGGGAGACACCCAAAACGTGTACAGTTGCTGTGCCTTCAGGAACGTGGATGGGAAAGCAAACCTGTTGTAATTAAAAGACACATTTATGGAGTTTAACTGACCTGGCTCTGGAGTGTATGTAAATGGTTGAACATCATGGGAACGTCCAGCATTCGTAACAACATATATACCAACAGATACAGGAGATGTGATAGCTGGATTTTGATATGGAGGAACCTTGACAATAAGATGATTCTAAAAGGGGAAAAATTATTGCAGTTAAATCTGACTCTTTTTCCTCATAACATCATTAATAAGCAAAATCTCTGGTGTTTGGCATATATACTGTACAATATAATCAGACAGTTGTGATTTACTCAAATCACCTGAAAATCAAACCATGCATTTTGTTACAATTTCAATACTATCCAGAGTTTTGTACTCTATTTTTTAGCCTTTTTTTTACATACATTTGTGTAAATATTTTTAACGCCATGCATACGCATAGAGCTAGAGCTAGCTGTGGCAGCACTCAATCTATTAAACACTGAAAATTACAAAGATCACTCCTGGCATTTTAGAGTAAGTCATTGCAAAAGCAGATAAACTGAAATTATTTACTCAAAAAGAGCTTAAAACGTATTGCGTACTGTTTGTTTATGTAGGTCATTAATCCGCCGCTCTTTCCATATTCATGTGAGGCAACAATTGAGGACACCAATGTCTGTGACCTGTGCAAAGCTGCCTCTATTTTTGCAGTGCTTGATCAGCCCGCATAGCCAAATAATAGACACAGCAGATGCTATGGCTTACCTGATGGAAAAACTCCATGTCAATGTCAGCCTCTGCCTTCCAGGATTTATCATCTGCTACAGTCAAAGAGGCAGAGGTTAAACATTGCAGGAAAATCTGCACAGAACTGGGCACAACCCTTTTTAACATGTAGAGATACCTGAAGCATTCTCCTGAAATATGACCTTGGTTCCTTTGAGAAAGTTTTTTCCAATAATAAAGACTTCACTCCCCCCTTTCACCGAACAGCTGTGCAAACTCTTCTTGAGAATCTCAGGTACTCCTGCAGGCTGGGCTATAAAAACAGAACCAATCGGAGAAAGAGAGAAAGCGACCATTAAGATACACAGCCAGGTAACAATGTTTCTGTGCAGCAGACTGTGACTAAATCCTTAGTTTCCGCACATCTGACATTATGTGTGGGTCCACAAAGCCATTTAGCCAAATCAGCTTGCGACTAGAGAAAAACATGGTTGTTTTTTCTTTGTATCCACACATGGAAACCATGAGGGAACATAGGTATTATTCTGGTAGTGCATGTTAAGTAGGCAAGCTTAGCATTTTTACTATTTAATGCTGTGGTACAATTGCTGAATCAAAATCAGCTGAATCAAAAATGAATTACATGGTAGTTAAAATAATTGCAATTAACTGTTAACCTACATATTGTGTCCTGTATTGTATTGTTGTCTGTATTATTTATTTCAGCATTTTACACCAAGAGTTTCACATCTTTACAACTGAATGATCCTCTGCAGTGAATGAGTGCCGTTAGACCGAGGGTCCAAAAATCTTAGCTGACAAAAACATAATAATCCACAAGTAATGCACAGTACTCCAATTAATCAATTAATGTCTTCTGAAGTGAATTTCTGCATGTTTGTAAGAAACACATGAATCATTATGCCATTTTTTAAAATTTAACCCACTATTTTGGCCCAAAATATCTTTAGCTGCAAACAACGGTTTGAAGTGAAAAATGTGTTGATGTTTTTGTTTCTTAAAAACACACAGCTTTTTATATCACAAGACATTAACACAGTCTCACTACCTATTCGTATGCATTCGTACAAGGTGGTAAATTTGTGCTAATTCGTACACATTCTTATGA
The DNA here is from genome assembly GCA_032357475.1 of Enteromius thamalakanensis. NCBI lineage: Eukaryota > Metazoa > Chordata > Actinopteri > Cypriniformes > Cyprinidae > Enteromius > Enteromius thamalakanensis. The sequence continues at coordinate 29,574,802 of JAUCMT010000134.1, read as the reverse complement.
CCTCATTTTGTATGATTTTTCTAAACCCCAGTGACGGGTAGGTTTAGCCACCTCGTAAATTATGTACGAATTGCTGTGAGACTGGGTTGAAGAAATTAACTGATGGATGGAGCGGCATTAAATACGTGTGGATTATTGTGATGCTTTAATCAGCTATTTGGACTGACGGCACCCATTCACTGCAGAGGATTCTCTGCTAAACAAGTGATGTAATGCTGCATTTCTAATCAATTATGATAAGAAACTAACTCATCTACATCTTGGTTGGTTTGAGGATGCGATTTTTTTTTTTAAAGTTCATTTTCGAATTAACTACTCCTAATTCAAATGTGTTTTTTGTCCTTATTAACAGAGTCACAATAAATTGCTGTCATTATTAGCAAAATACTATGGATGGTGTCAGCTGAACTTAATTAAAATCAACCTAGAACACTCCTCTACCTGCTGGTAAAAGAAATGAAATTTCAATACAAAGTAGTGCAATTCACGCACCTAGTGGCTCTCTTTAGTAGGCACCTGATGTTCTGCCTTCGATTCAATCTTTTTTTTTGGCTCTATGGCCTTAATAATATAAACATTCATTATCCCCCCTTCTAATCCCTACCTCTCCTATGTGATGAGAGCACCAGCTGGGCTCGCCAGCGGGGAGATGCTATGAATAACCCAAAGCCACTCACTGCACAGTATGGGAGACGACGAGGTCTGTAACGTGAGCACAGAGCCATCCGGGCGTGGGATGTTGACTCGAAACACCAGTCTGGCACGGGTGCTCTTCTTCTTAGATCCAGCCACCCCAATACGGGCCTCCACATCGGCATTCCTGAGCTTTAGGATCCCCACGCAGTCTACACTGCAGAGACACCCAAACATCATCTGGTCATTGCCAATATCAATTCTTCCAAGCACGTTTGATCATCTGACCGCAAAGTCACTGCTTCAAGACTTATAAGTCTGATGAAGTTGAATGTCGTTACGTACGTCATATTGCTGCTGGGATCCAGAGGCACTTCGATAACAGTGGTGCCTTCGATGTCCACTTCCCTACAGGCGGTCGTGTTACGGCCTGTAACTCTGCAAGCCTGGTAGAAGCCGTGGGGCTTTACACGTCCAGCGTCATTGCCCACAAAAATCTGCAGGACCACTGAGTCCTTCACACCCTCAAGCTGCGAGGATCACGAAACATGTGGTACATAACAAAGTAATATACATCCTTTTATCAATAGTGAAAGTAAGAAGCATAAGACTTGTCTAAAAAGGCACTCAGTTTTGTCCTCCACATTAAAAGGTTTCACATAAAGAAATCCCTACACTCTTAGAAATAATTCACTGGGGTGGTTTGTACCTTAAAGGTACATTCTAGTTCTTAAAGTGTACATGTTTGAACCTAATATGTACAAAAAAGTACCTTCTGAAAATGTACCGCCCCAATGAGCGCTTTTATACCTTTATTTCTGAGAGTGTATAGTGAAAAGTAAATATACTAAAGTGTATTTAAAGTGTACTACAAATACATTTACATATTATGCAACAAATACTCTGCAGTTGTACTTTTGATATCCTAAACTGGAATACTTTAAGTCAGTGTTTTATTGTACTTCAATGAACTTTAATTGTGCAGAAGTCCATCTAAAGATCTACTGAAGTATACTTAATTGTGCTAAAGTGGAACTATTTGCATTTAAAGAAGATAATATACAAAGACCACACAATCCTCATCAATAGCGACATTATAAAAAACATTTTATTTGAATTAATATTAATAAACATGCATTGTGCACACGTAATACTCCAAATAAAATGTAATTATAATTTGTATATCAGTAGTCTCTAGTGATACGTAAATATGTTAATAGAATTGAAATGTAAATGTCAAATAAATCTATTTTAAATCCATTACAGTTTTACTAGGGGTGAATGGTATTCTTAAATCCTGTTTCTGGTTTAAATAACTGTGTGACCCACCTTGATAGTTGGGAAACCCTGCTGTGTTCTGTCTTTCACCGACCCACGGCTGCCTTCAGTCAGGTAACGTGCTCTATGCTGAGTCTCAGGCTGCACCACGATCTTCAGTTCTTTCCCTTCACTTTTCTGAGGATACTGAGAAGACAGTATCCCACCTTTAAGACCAGAAGCTTGCGGTCCATCGGAGCTATGAAACAAAGGTCGCTGGTGAACATCAGTTAAAAGCTACTGTTATTGTGGTTTAAAAACCTTTAATTTATCCAGAGTCTTTTTTCGTTTGTCATTTATTTGTCATTGCAAAGCCATAAAAGCTTTGTTATTCTTCGAAACACAATTTAAACCAGGAGGCTTGTGATTCTGAATGAACGTCTAGTGCAAAAAGCATTCTCATCGCTTGATAATGTTATGGTTGAACCAGTGATGGCAGATGGACTATTCTTACAATGTCCTTCATACTTTTCTGGACCTTAGCTGTGTTGATTACTTGTCAGTCAGTGGAACAGTGACAAGCCTCCCTGTTTTCATCCAAAAAAAAGTGTGTTTCAAAGACTAACAAAGCTTTTAAGAGTTTGGAACGACATGTGGGTGATTTATGATAAAATAATCATTTTAGGGGTCGAGTAACCCTTTAATAAAATTTTCAAAATAATACCAGAAAACTATCATTTAAACACTGTTTATGGAAAATTTTTATGTTTTTAATCTTTAAAGGACCTTCAGAAATACAGCTGGGAAATGTTTGAATAAATTATGGATTTTTAATATTTGAGTGATCTATTCCTTTGATTAAATTCAGTATTTTAGTTCTATCATATCTGTAGTGTTTATAAATGCAACCCATGAGGCCCAAAGTATACTGCAATACTAAATGACTCACCTTGCTTTGGAACTGGTCTTGCTGTCTGGGCCAAGCTGCGAGAGCACAAAGTGTGGACCTTTGGCACTGTCTGCATCAAAGACATCCATGCTAGACTCTTCAGCAGGGGCCGGCTTTGGCCCGGGCTTCTGACGCGGAGTGCACTTCCGGGCCTTGCGGGGAACTTCAGTGTTGTCGTTGTAGGAGCTGGAGCTCACGATGCTGAAGTTGGACACCGAGTTTTCTATCCAGATGCTGTTGCTCTGCTCCGAGTCGAGAAGCAGCTCATCCTGGCAGGACATGTGGCTGTCATCAAACAGGTCCTCGGGTGGAGGCGAGATGTTGAGGACAGGTCGTTTGGAGGGCGTCATCTGGTGCTGCTGCTGCCCACCTTTTTCTCGCCCAGAAAGCTTGTTTTCTGCAGCCAGAACCTCTGCTTTTCTTCGACCGCTAACATCTCCTGGTGTGCTGCTTTCATGCACGGCGAGCCGCTCTGAGGCTGAGGTGGAAGAGGTGGGAAAAGCACTGCGAGGACTTCCCATGCTCATAGCAGAACAGGCGGACGAGGCATCTGCAGTGTGCACAATTAGACAATGAATAAAGGCATCGACAGGGCATCAACATGAGCCAACAGTCCCAGTCAAGACATTTCTCATGATTGCGTTTTATCTTTTCTTTCCAATAGCTCCTGTTTTTAATCTATCATTAGGGCAAATGACAAAAAGCGGTTGAAATGCTGTGGAAATGAATCAACAAACAACGGGAGCAACATGATCATGCTGAATAACATCTGTGAAAAAAAGAAAAACAAGCATTTCACAGAGATTTCTACAGAGCAGGGCATGACATCACTCTCCAAGACATTACGCAAAGCCCGCTAGCCATAATATCCTCTCATGTCTTGGCTTTTATTTAAGCATACATTGGAAATCTACAGTAAATGAGCTCTTGCATATGACCCTCAAAAATTGTTACATGGCATAGGTTTATTCCGGTTGAGGGTCTACATCTCTCATCCAGATGTGTCAAAGGATGCAAGCAAATTCTTATACAAATTTGCACAAATTTTGATGGGAGTGAGCATAGCCACAGAAACAACATAAACCAGTGTCTGACCTATGAAGCAGAAAACTGCAGAGCATTTTGTATGCAGACACTCCCTGCTTCAGAGAGAAATTCCTGGAATGAAAATGAGACAACCAATGAGTAATAAAAGCTGACCATTGAAATATATTAAAATGAAGAAGGCTTTGTTCAATTTCATTTCTTTGTTTTTAGAGCATCAAATGGCTTTCTGTATTAATTTGCCTTGAAAATCAAGCTAAGCAACATCCACACCTCATTTAAACAAATGGAGGAGGTAAAGCATTCATATACTGTAGTTTTAAAGAAGGTACATGAATCCTGTCTGTGAAAAAAAGGTAACAACATAAGTTAACATGAACTGCGAAAGAGCAACACTTCTACAGCATTTATTAATCTTAGTTTATGTTAATTTACATTATTAAAATCACAAGTTTTTGTGTTTCTGTCAACATTAGTAAACACCAACAATGAACATTTTTTATTAATGTTAACAAATATGAATAACTAATGTAATAAATCTATTGTTCCTTGTTTGTTCATGTAAGTTCATACATTTACTGATGTTAAAAAATGACACCTTATTTTAAAGTGTTACCACACTTTTTACGCAATATTTTAGCATCACATATAAAGTAACTTTCCTCAACACTGCATATGAATTGAGCTGTTAAATCAAAGTCCTCCTGACCGCTTTATATTATGAGCAAATTTAATTTACATTAATTTCATTAACATTGTTTTGCTTTTCTTTCATGTTAAGCACGTTTAGCTTCTATTTGGGCTTTTTGATTTCTTTAAATCACCCAAAAAATTGTCCAAAACCATCCTCTAAGCAGTGCTATGAGCCGCGACTAATAAGAAACATAACATGCATATATACCTGTGGAGCGTGTCTCCTTTGTTTGGAAAAAGCATATGAACCATTACAATATGAATGATGTAATCTGAATGAGACATTGAATAGACTGAATGACAGTAACAATGGGGTGAGCTTTACGCCCCACCTTATAAAACAAACTCAAATTCTGTATGCTGCTATCTCAGAATGTGCTCTTCACAAAAACCTCATGAAATGGATTTTGCATTGTAACAAAATCCATAAAATGCGTATTTGACTCTAAAAAACTGTTTAACCACAATAGACGTGGAGAACGTTACATAAAAACATCATCATCAGTCTGATGAGACTGTTTACATTTGGAAGACTGTAGTCTGGGCTAATCTGACCACATGCTAGTCCTCCCCAGTCCAGTCTTCCCATTCCAAGTGCTCAAATATGTGGGAATAATGCCTTGTTGCAACAACCAGCCTTATACTAACACTGTTTCACAACTTCTTTAATTCTTTGGAGAAAAGATCATGAATGAAAACAAATCTGAAAGAAATATTTTTCATTGCTGCATTCTTTAAATTAGGATGTTTATCACTCAAGTGCTTTTTAAAATAAATAAATAAATAAATAAAATATATTATATATATATATATATATATATATATATATATATATAATCTAAACAAATGCATAGTCAAATAAAACAATGAAAACATTTTTAATAAAAGTACAGTATAGTTTGTCCTCGTTTAAGTGGAATACATTAGAATTTAATACATATACATATACAGATTAAAATACAACTAATCCTCACTAATATTATCAATTCAACAGCATTGCAAATGAATAATGACTCCATTATCTTCTGTAGAACTACTTACTGCTGCATTAAACTCGTTTCATGTAATTTAGCTCTACTAAAACGTATTGAACTAAACTAATGGGGGCTCAATAACAACACTATTATCGGCAGTGTTGCATTACAAGTAAAGCTAGTTATGTAATACTATTACTTTTTCCAAGTAGCTAGTAAAGTAACACATTACTTTTTAATTTTCCAGTAATATAACTCGACTTACTTCTTCAAAAAAAAGTCTCCTGACATGTTGGGAGAAATAAGAAATACAGAGGCATTGCGTGGTGTCTGAATATACTGTAGTTCTGGACTGAATGTGAATGAATTCATCTCACTCTCAAAAAACAGATTTACAGTAGTATACATCAAAAGGAATTAAAATAAACTCTGAATAAACTCTGAGTTGTTTATTCTGATAACTCAGCAATGTTGTCAGACACCTGCAATAAATTAATTACAAATGTATCTTATCCCATTTTATTAACCAATGTCTTTGCTGCTGCCCTTTAATGATTCAGTTCAACCAGACTTACAAGCAAAAATGACTTCAAAAACTACTGTGCTTTAGTGTTTTTTTATTGCTGAAGAGTATTGAACTTTCTCCGGTCCGCTTACTACTTTACAGATGTGAATTTACTTTTTCTTTGCCTGAGGTTTTTTCGTGACACTTTTTGGTGTGTTTTACATTAGCTAGAAATAAAACTTATATAGTTACTTTTTTAGGGAGTAACGCAATATTGTAACGCATTACTTTAGGGTACACTAATTTACTATTAACTATGACTTTTCTTTCAATCTATTCCTTATTAATAGTTAGTAAGGTAGCTTTTAAGTTTTGGTATTGGGTAGGATTAGGGATGCACAATAAGGCATTAATATGAGCTTAATTACTACTAATAAATGGCTCATATTCTAGTAATATATCTTTTCCAGATCTGCTTTACAGTTGAAATAGTTTCATAACCATTGGATTTTACAACAGTAACACTTCCTTTCTTTTCATTAATGGGGAGCTTTAAACAGTATAGTATAATGCACTATACTTTGTGACTTTTCACATCCTCGATATTTACCATAAAAACCATGATGGCTCTTAAGCAAATCGTACTGCTAGAGGATGCATCAATAGTTCAGCTTCTATACAGCTGGTTTAAAAACAAGACATGCATAAACAGAATTAATTCAGATAACAACGACAATTCTACAGCTACAGTAACAAAACCTGGTTAACACACTGGTGAAACAATATTAATAATTTGCATCCAGCATTTATCCCAAAACATGAAACTGATAAGCTTTATTTATACTGTTCTTGCTATTTATGCTTTGTGCATATGGTCATTTCTAAGATTTGTAGTTGCGTCTCACAACATAAACAGTTTAAATGAATTATTTTAATGGGATTGATGCATAAATGTGGCATGATAAACATGAGGACACCTGCATGCACAGGAAGTGTGGTCAAGCCGTGCATAATTAAATCAGGAAGAAATCTTTCCATGTGCGAAATACTGTCTGACACGTGACAATAATAGTAACCACAATCCATTGTCTATTTAATATATTGAAATGGTTCTTCCTGTTCAGATGAACTTGAGTTTCAACCAATTGATTTTGAGTCAAAGTCATCCTTTTTCAGATCTATATATTATACTTCTGGAGGTCAACACATGCATCATTCAAATATTTGTAAAACTGATTATTTTTCCATACTTAATGCCAGTTTGACATCTGATACAGTGACATTTGAGTCATCTGCTCCTATGTTTGTGCAGAATTGGTAATGAAATTAATTGAAACCCTGTTCTGGTGGAGGACTACAAAGCCAGAGTTTTTCATTACGCATTATGTTGCAACCTCCTGGCAGGCGTGCAACAATACAGACACTGAAACACACAGCGTCTGTCTGTTGTGCCTCTTTAAGGCAGCTCAAAGTGGCTGCAAATCGACGCTTTATGTACAATGTGTCTGAAATATTTTGATAAGAATTTGGGAACGTTAATGTGGAAAAATGCAGGTTAGAGAAACTCAATAGAGTCAAAAAATCATATTCATTAGATGATGAACCGGAGTTAGATAACAGAAAGCTTATTCAACTTTGGACAATCTGTGTCAGGGTTACATGACCCCCTGATTCATTAGTCTGGCCTGCATGTTTTTGACCGCACTGTACTCTTAACTCGGCAAATGGCCAACTTAACACAGCAACCTGAGTGTGTTGTGTTATACTGAGCCCTCAGAGCTTTCACTATTGATAGAAACTGTAACACAAGCCAACAGGGGCCCCGAGGGGCCAAACTAAAATGTAATCTGAATTCACAGATGGAGAACACACATTCCTGCAGGAGAGCAGTGATAGAATTAGACTTTTATTGATTTAGGCAGCAGAATTCCTGCAGTTGATTCCATCTCAGAAGAAAATGAAACATTTAAATTAAATTAGACAGGGGAAAAAGTTTTGAAATAATAGTGACAGAATCATGACTTGGGTCAAGAAAGTCATCCTGACTCCATAATAGAGAGAGCCATGGTTACATCAGAGCGTCCCACGACGGACTGACAGATTAGTTTGAGTACTGGTTTGAACTAATCTGAACCGAGCAGCATATATGTAACCTACTGGTCAAAAGTTTGGAATAATTAATAAGTCGTTTTGTCATGGTTTTTAAAAGAAGTCTCTTATGCTGACCAAGGCTGCATGTCTTTCATCACAAATACAGTAAAATCTGTTATATTTAATAATATAATGTAAGATTATTACAATTTAAAAGACTTTCCAGCATCATTACTTGAGTCTTCACTCTTAAGTGTCACACGATCCTTCAGAACTCACTCTTACAGAACATGCAGCTTTGCTGTTCAAGAAACATTTCTTATTATTATCAATGTGTAAAACATTTGTTGCATAATGTTTTTGTGAAAACTGTAATGTATGAAGGTAAAACAATAGCAAAACTCGAGAGCTTGCTAATTTGAATGAGAGAACTTGTAAAATTAATAGCAAAACTTACTCGTGCACTTGTAAAGATTCGGGGGCGGGGCTGGGGTGGGAATTAAGTCATTTTTTGGTCGATGCCTCACTAAACATTTGTACGCATATGTATCAGCTTTTCATTCAACAACGACGACGACCACCACAACCGAAACAGCGCGAGCTGCTCTGTGTAGTGACGTCATCGCGCGCAAAATGAAAATATGAATAACAACTTTCTGGAATAATAACTATGGGGAACTTGAGGCTGCAAATGATATGCATACAAATGTTTGCATTGTGGCTGGCGTTGTTCATTGGTGAGGCATCGACCAATAAAATGACTTCATTCCGAACCCAACCCCAGTTTTATGTGCTGATCCTGCCTCAGTGAAAACATGTTCTTATAGAGACATAAAGTCACGTTTATGTAAACATGCATCCTTTTAGGGGCGAACAACAGCGGTTACTCTATTAAGATTTTTTTACGTTTTAACGCGGAAATTAAGTTTACATGGGATGAATTTAGCAAGTAATTTGAATTAATATTAGTGTAAATATACAAAGTGTTAAACTTGAAAAAAAAACACTCGACATTGGGAGTCGATTCCTGACCTGGAGTCGATTCCGCTAGGGCTAGTAAGAGTCGAGGAATCGACTCTTTTGGACTCGACTCCCCATCTCTAGCGTGACTTTCTTCTGTGGTGCTTCATCTCAGCTACCATTCACGTGTTTGAGGCAAAAATATGATGAAAGTGAACAGCGACTGACTCCGAGGGATAAATAAAGTCAAACTAATTTGCAAAGGGAGTAAATGATGACAGAACATCACAGGGAAGATATTTGTGGGAAAGTATAGTACAGCATAAGTCTTTGAGCAGTGTTTTTACTTAATCTGTCTTAAAAAATAAATAAAATCAACAGTAAAACTAATACATAAAAATAATTCCAGCTGTTTGGTTGAAACAGCGTTATTAAGACTTAGGAGGATCTCAGTGTTCTTGTGTTTTTGTGAAACATCATGCTCTGATACTGTTCCAGTTCAAAGTTCACATCTTACCAAGTTTCCCAGAATGCAGCCAAGAGACAGACAAGTTCCCAGAATGCATTTCACAGTGAAAAGAAAACCCGCGTCATTTTCAAAATACTATATAGTTATTTAGACTTCACATCAGTTATTTACATTTCAGAAACATCAGCTCCAGTTGCATATTTCACTGGCTCTGATGTCTCTGATTGTTTAACATTATGGGTGTAATTAACAGGCAGTCTTTATTTGTTCTGAAGCACATAGTTTTGGATGAGGCCATAGTTAAGCCTCATAATTTTATATTTTTATTTAACATTAAAGTTAAAGGGCTTTTGACCAAATAGTTTGCTTATTTCCTATCATATACAAATTCCTGATTCTCTGTCCCCCGGCTTCACAGACAAGGCTTAGGCCTAGTCCCAGACTAAGATGTAATTCTCAGCTAAAATAAACTTAAAACATATCAGTGCCTTTGTTTTGTCTCAAGATGCACATCAATAAATGCACTTTTTGTTCTACAAACTAAACTGCGCACACTAACATCCCACGCTGTCTTATGTACATCATAATATATACATCATACCTGCGCCACATTGCCAAGACGAGCTGAGTGACATTGTAAATTATGCTGCTGTCCATTATCACAACGACCAGACTGTGTTAGGAAAGAATTAAGAAAATGCCTATGGTGACAGTAATATTCATACAGTCTGCAAATTTCCCAAGGAATGGTTTGGAATACACAACATATATTGAATCATGAAACAAAACTACTTAGTAAATGTATTTGTGCTGCATGCAAAGTGCTCATTAGTAGTGAAATGAGTGCTACTAAGTAAATGGAGTGTGAAAAACACAAGTGAATGGCCACATTCATGAAAGTAAAGTTTTACGAAGTCATTCAGTTCAAAAGATACTGTATAACAGCAAATGACTCACCAGCCTTTTATATATATACATACATCAGTGCATATCATTTTTTAAAGTCAGATACCTGAAGGTGCCATCTCCATTTTCTGCCAGAGCTTTTGGCATTGTTGTTTCTCCCTTGGCTCGTATTTGAATGAAAATTGAATAATGAGCAAGAACCAAGGCCAGAAACATACTTCAGTATGCAGATGCAAGGTCCCTTGAACATACTTGATGTGCACTCTTCTATTGCTTTGATGGTAACAAATTTTAGTACTCATAGAGGTGATAGTTATCTTCAAATTTTTGTGCCATTAAAGTGGATTTATTATTATTCAGGTTTGTTAGATTTCTCTGTATGGTTTTAATGGCTCGCCATATGTATTAGAATTCTCTAATACATAAAATAAGTAAGCTTGATCAAAGTCCAGGGGAAAAACATTGTAGCATAGTCTTCTGAATCTTAACCCAAAGTGAAGTTTTGAGTGACCAGACCTTATAGCTGAAGACAGACACCGTCAGGACCTCCTACTTGAGGCCTCACTGTACACAGGGGGTGTTTCTCAATGTCAAGGATACTTCCTTGGCAGGACTGGTCCTTCCAAGTCACTTCCTTCAGAGGCTAGGCGAG
>JAUCMT010000134.1:29546872-29559157 GCA_032357475.1 Enteromius thamalakanensis | reverse complement strand
TGGACTTGACGTGGAGCAACGCACATTCTCACGTTCATTTCATTGTTAGTAAATCCGAACGTGAGCGTGAAATCTGGAAAATCACAAAAACTGTGCGTACGCAGCGTTGATACATGAGGCCCCAGGTGTAGTTAGGTAGGCTATTTGAGTATAATACAAACTGACAAAATAAAAATTGGTGCAATAACATCCCATATTTATGGATAAAAATAAAACATCAGGTCATATTTAAACTAGATGCATTCGCATTCGCGAAACCTTATGCACGCATTTAACTTTTTCGCTGTTTTAAAAAGTGTTGACGTATTCTACAGTCGTGGCACGCAACTCAGTCGAATTTTGTCAAGGGGAGGTGAGGGCTGGCCAGGAGGGAGGCAGGGCATGGCCTGAGATTTCATTGGGCTAACTCAATGTCCTTTAAGACGGTCGACCAATGGGCCGCGATTTGTGTCTCAGATACTCTACCATTGCGGTAATAAATAAATTGGCCTAATAAACTATATATAAAAAATATTAAATTATAACTGACAGCCCCAGTCCAAAAATGTGCGTTGGCCCGGCGGGCATTGCCCGGTATGCTCTATGGTCAGTCCAGGCCTGTATGTGAACGTAAACTATCTGTAAAGTTGTGATGCTGACAGTGCACAATAAATAAAGCAGCAGCTCATGATCAGGTGTTTTCAGTGTCTCTGGATGGCTCAGTTCACACTAAATAAAATTATAAGTAACACTTTATTTTAAGGACCAGTTTTCACTATTAACCAGTTGTTTTTAGCATGCATAGTACTAGCATATTGGCTACTTAAAAGCCACATTAATGCCTTATTATATATGACTTGTAAATCCCTTCATCAACATACCTAATAATAAGCAGCAAATCTATTAAGGGTAAACTCTCAGATAACAGATAATATTTTTTACCCTAATCTAATGTGGATGTAAGTTTTTGTGGATCAGCATTTAGTGTGAACTGAGCCATCCAAAGGCACTGAAAACACCTGATCATGAGCTGCTGGTGTGTAAATGAACACAGAAACATGTAACGCTTAAGACTAAATTGCAACATTTTGTGATTTGATTATTGCAACCAATTTTGGTTCGATTTTCATCAGCTCACATACCCCTGGCAGTTCCCTTGTTCTAGGTATTTTACAATCACTCAAGTTTTTGTCCACTTGAAATAAGTAAATAAATTGATAAAGGCACTGGTATAAACATTGGTATAAACATTTGACCTAGTGGCATCGAATGGAATTGCAAAACCTAACGGCTTACAAACAGGTTTCCCAAACCCAGACAAAAAGATAGCCACACCCCCAAGTCACGCCATTGGCTGAAAAAGGCTGACATGTTAAACCGTTCCAACAAAGCAAGCATGTTTGTGGAACGCCACAATGTTTACTATCTACAAGTGGTTTACTTAAAGCAGCCTCTGCATATAGGAGACAAAAAAGACTTTCCAGATCTGAGTACGTCTGCATGCATACACTCTTTCCATTTGCATGTATGATCTAATACCTCGTGCTCGGACGATTTCAAGCAGTCCAGCAAAAACTAAAGTGTGAAAAGCACTGGTGTGTTTAGAGGCCTCTGAGAATAAATTCATCTCTTATACGGCCTGAAATAGATGCAAACATGGGGGCAGGTAAAGGCAAATTCTGGGTATAGCCGTGAACACAGTTTACAGAAGCGAGACGGTGACCAACAGACACTCTCTGTTTCTAACTCAAACAAGAAAGTGGATTTTAAAGGCCTTGAGACCAAAAACATCACAGTTACGCAACCACCATTACATTTTCCAAAAATGTTTCCAATCATTGTTTTGAGGAAAACACTCATTTGTTTGAATTTACAGTAAATATATGAATACAGGCGACTATACTTTTGATAGACCTTGATTTGATATAGGCTTATTTCAATTTTGAGGTTTGCGTCTTTCCGGGGCTTTGCCATGGAAATCCAATCCAATTTGTTAGTGAAAGTTTAGTAATATTTTACAGACCTGTCATGGCATGTTGCTTATGAAGAAGGACCAAATTGCAGATCAATAGCACTGTACAAAATTCGCCTCTGAATCCTCCCAAGTCTGAATTTGAACTTTAACTGCATCTGGTACCAATTAACATCAGTAGGTTTTTCTAATGCACAAAAACACATTAATCACTTATAAGACATGATAGTGCCCAAATCCTGTTCTTCCCCCTGCTTAACCATTATACCAATGTCTGTCTTAGGCTGGTCTGCACATGCAGGAACATGTGCCGTGTGCACAGGGCCCTTCAAGTAAACAGATTGCCAACCACATAGACAGAAAATATGCGCTGTACGCTAAGACTGCGGCTGCAGAATCAGTACCTGGACTGTTTCGAAGTGTTTCCACTCATTTTTAAGAGAGAAAATTCCTATTTTGCTGCATAGTTTCTTCCCACACAAACAGCGCACAGTGGTTGCCGTTCATGTCCCAAAACACAGTTTTTCTTTCACTAGGGAAAAAGAAAAACAAAGAGCAATATCATTAACTTGGTAAACATTATGATTTCATTGCTTCTACAAAGCAATTTCTCACTTTCCAGCTCCTTTCTTGTTCAGACTAGGTCTGGAGCCAAAACACACATGCACTGAAGTAAAGGGATGGTTCACAGTCATTTACTCCTCCTTGTGCTGTTTTACACGCAGAAGATTTGCTTTTTGAATGCAACGCAGCAAATAAATTTAGCAGAATCTTCATGCATACAGTATTTGGATGAAATGTCACTGTAATTCATTATCAGGTGTGATAACATAATGTGATAACAAGTGCTAAAACAGCTGCTGGATACATAGGACAAGCTATTTTGCACCCAAATAAAAGCAGAAAAAGGAACAAATTAAGACATTTACAGTACTCTTACAATAATTTTTGTTGCCACTTTATATAAGGTGGCCTTTATTACTATGTACTTACATTTAAATTAATCATTTAATACAATGCACTTATGTTTTTGCATTGTACTTATATATAAAAATACCTTTATGTAATTACATCCGTAATTAATTTCTGTACTACATTTATAATTACACTGATGACCCATGCTTTACATCTTAACCCACCCTACCAAACCTGTCCCTATAACCTTACCAGTATCCCACCTCAATACCAGCAAAAGCGTTTTGTAATGCAATATGAACACAATCAGTAGTTAAGGCCACCTAATACAAAGTGTAAAAACTCATTCTCCTGGTTTCACAGACAAGGATTAAAGGGTTAGTTCACCCAAAAATTCTATCATTAATTACTCAGCTTCATGTCGTTCCAAACCCTTAAGACTTTCTTTCATCTTTGAATCACAAATGAAGATATTTCTGTTGATATCAGAGAGCTATCTGATCCTCCATAGACAGCAATACAACTGAAATGATCCCAGGTCCAGAAACATCAGTAAAACAAGTCCATGTGACATCAGTGCAACAAGGTTTTGCAACGCTAGGAGAATACATTAAATGTAATAAATGCAAAACTGAAATGTCTCTTTGGGTGAACTAACCCTTTAAGCCTTGTCCTTGACTGAATGTAAATCTGAGCTGTTTAAACTGAGTTACTGGCACTGACTGATCTTAAATCATGTCAGTGGCTTTGTTTCGTCAAAATTGCTGTTTTACAATTATAAATATTACAATGTTTATTTATTTATTCATATATAATCACAAACTTTTTGTAAAATTGTTTAAATCCCAGTCACACTTTTTATCAGAAAATTCATTCATTCATTTAAGCAGCCCTAAATAAAATCATGGGTTGTGGTGCTAATCCTAATATTACAGATGTTTGGTCACACAAGGAAGATAGAATTGAAATCCATGCTTTCTAAACATAAAGCTCAATATATTGGTTGTGTGCATGAAAGGAAGGAAAAAAAGAAACACATTCTGCAAGTTCATTCACACTTTCATTCACTATTGCAGATTCTTGGCACTTGTTCTGATTAGCCCTGGGTTACGCGAGAGTGCCAATGTTTTTGGCTGTTGGCCCTTCAAGCCCCCTGTTTCCCCCTCCAGCTCAAGCCTCTTGCTCTTCTCGCTTTATTTAACTAGTTAAACAGGTTTTGTGGTGTGCCTGTGAGGCTTGTCAAGCAGAAAGATGTGGACTGTCAAATCAAAAGAGCATGCAACCAAAAAAAAGCCTGAGCTTATATAGTTTAATGCTCAGACTCAGTCATCCAGTTGTGATATTCAGGACCAAACCTGATATTATTTGTGAATTGATGGGCTTTACATGAAGCAGATCTCCTCATGTGGTCATTTGCAAGACCTTGCAATACATTGCAATGCTTTGACAGGAAGATTCAGTTTCATGTTTGCTATGTATCTCTTCTCTAGCTTACTTCCTAATTTAATAAACCTGGCATATTACGAGAAATGTTATCTCTTAGATAAATAATGAATAAATGTAAATAATATAAAATGAACGCATACAAAATAAGTTTTTGCTTACATTTTGTACAGTGCATATTTATTATGTATATATAAATACACACACATGCATGTATTTAAGTGTTTAATAAGTGTTTATTAAGTGTTAAATATATTTATATATCATATAACTTATATGAATATAAATATATACATATAAGATATGTAAATATATACATATAAAATATATAACATAAATTAATGTAAATATTTATGTTCTGTGTCCATGTCAACACAAACATACATTTTTAATTTGAATGCGATTAATCATATGACAGCACTAATAATAATATTTTATATTTAAATAGGCGTTAACACAACTGCTACCTTACTAGAAACATATAAAACTCTCAGTAGCACAGTTTTTTTCAACATAAATGTAAGGCCTCCTCAAATGAGTTAAATTCCTTTCCAGAACCAGAATCAAAAATGTGCTTTTAATGCAAGCCAAGAGAGGTGAGCAATGCACAGTATTTTAATATCTTTAATGGATCCTGGCGCCTGATGCAGACACTGCCTTTGAAGGTTTACAAGGTGAAAATCTCCATTCAAAGGACAAGAGGGATTTAAGCTGGGAATCATTTATAACACTCTACAAATGTTTATTACCTATTCCAGCCTGCTGCCGACGGCACCATAGCAACCAGGAGTAAAGCACAGCCTACATCTCCAAGTGTTCTGAGCATTAAGTAGGTGGTAAAGGGAAATTTAAATGGGTGCTCTCTATATGAGGGAAAAACACAGTAACTGTTGCTGCAAGCAAGGATTACCAGGCCAGTCTGAAGCTGTACATAATGTTGATCATACTGTGTGTATGAGTGGCATGTTTAACATTTCATAAATAAAATGAAGTTAACTATTAAAAAGATTTAAAAAACAGTTCTTAAAGAATAGTTTGCTCAAAAATGTATCCGCCTTCATTCAGGTCACCCAAGATGTAGAGTTTGTTTCTTCTTCAGAACTGATTTGGAGAAATTTAAATCTCTTGCAAACCTATGAATCCGTGAATGGGTGCCGTCAGAATGAGAGTCCAAAAATCATCACAATAATCAACAAGTAGCTCATCAACGAATGTCTTTTTTTAACATCAAATCATTGCATTTTGCAACACAAGGTCATGAGCAAAATGAGCAAACGACCTGAGATTACCAAAATACTTGATCTGTTATGAAACTAATCAAGTGTCACTAATTGTATGCTGATAAATAACTACAAAAAAATGAGGGCTCTTTTTGAGTAATGTTTACTAAATTGAAAATCAGTCCAAAATGTTTGGAATTTCAAAAAAGTCGCAATTATTTTGTTTTCACGATTAACCAATGGTATCATTTCTAAGTACTTCATTTAAGTAGCTATTTAAATTTTAAGCACATCATTTTTGTAATTTAAGCTCTTACATATTTTAATAGGAATGTATTGTTCCTTTTTTTAACCTTGATTGTGCAAATTATCCTAAAAACTCCTTCTCACCATAAAAAGTGACCATGGGATTTGTACAGTATAAATAAAACTTTTTTTGAGATCTAAAGAAGATTTAAGAGATTTTAAGAGATCATGTTTCATGCTTGATCTTTGCAATGATCTTTTGAACAAATGCTAACAGAAACAAGTCAAGGTCAGAGCACGAAAACACTGATGGATGAAACAGAGATGCAAGCAAAATCTGCAGTCACACAGTGAAAGGAAAAAGTTATTAACGTCAGACAACAAATGTCACATCGTTCTCTAACATGGGTCCAATCAGATAGAGTGAATGCTGCTTCATTAAGTGATAGCACATTCAGCGCCCACTTCATCCGTTTAACCTCTGGACCGCTGTGGTAGGATCTGCCCCATCCCACGAGGCCAGTAGATAATGAGAACATCCAAGGGCAACAAAAAACAGGGCCAGAAGAACGCTATCAGACCAGCTACATTATTAGTCTAGTGTCAATTGCGCTGATCGAAACAATGGCGTAACCTTGAGGTAAATATTAAGGGGCTCTTTACAGACCATCTTGGGACAGGGTGGAGGAACCGTGAAGAGGATGTTTGTTTTGTTCTGCGTGCCACCACATGCTTCCCATTACATGTAGGCTAATGTATTCCATGTACACTCTTAAAAACTAAGGGTTTTTAAAGCGATGCCATTAAAAAAAATGTTTAATAATCTAAAGAAGCTTTTTCCACTTTGTGTGAAACAGAAAGATTCCATGGAAGTCGAAGGTTCTTTATGGAACCAGTAATGAACGTGTATTCTGTATATTTCTGCGGAGCTTTGGATCCGAGGGACATTAGCCAGAGGAATTAACTGAATGTGGGAATGAGGATGGCTCTTAACGGCCTCTTTCAGCTTTCCACAGACACAGAGACCAGAGGAAAGAATAAAGGCACCTCCTATCATCAGAAGTGGATGAACTTTGCCAAGTTTTCACTTTTTGTTTCTGTTTATATGGGCCACTCACATCTGGCAAAAAAGTGTCTTTTAAATGTCCTCCTCATGGACCTGCTGTCTGCTGTCAAAATGTTTTGTGAGGAGGTGGTACACACAGCACTAAAAATGATGCAAACAGGAAAAAAACAGCACAGGACAGTTTAATCGTGATGGAAATAGATATATTAAATTAATGTCGGAGCAGTGAAAGATTAAAAAAACTAAAGAATTTAGATTCTATATCAGTGCACAGTTCTGGGGTCATTCGGGTGCCTTTCTTTTTCTCATTGAAAAAAAGCACACTTGTTAGGCTATAACAGTAACACTTTACAATAAGGTGTCATTTATTAACATTAGTTAAGGTACTATGTACAATGCATGTATTACAGTATTTATTCATCTTTGTTAAGGTAAGTTAATAAAAATACAGTTGCTGATTGTTAGTTCATGTTAAATCACAGTGCATTAACTAATGTTAACAAACACAACTTTATTTTAATAAGTGATGTAGAAGTATTTTCATTCTTAGTTTGTTTACTAATGCAATTAATAATTTTGTTAACTAATGAACCTTATTGTAAAGTGTTACCAAAATAGCATGAAAAAGAAGTGAAAATGTATTATTTTCAGACATTTAACTGGAATTAAGTGATTTTTTTAAGGTAAATCTTTTTGTGTGATTCTATCATTTTTAGAAAATGTACTAACAAGCTTTTATGACTAAGTATCTATTGGCACATCATGTATTTAAAATTGTATTGTATGATGACATATTATATTAATAAATAAATACTCTTAAAAATCATGCTATAGTATACTTTTTCACTAGGTTATACTACCTGAGCATGACCTTTGACCTCCTAAATCTTAGAAACATGGTTAATTTGTACTGAATTTATGATAAAAATAATGCAAACACTACCTGCTCTATATTTAATGCTGCATATTTGTTTTAAGAACCTAAGGGGAAGTACATAAACTGCAACATGAAGTGTGAATTCACCTGCTGTGACATTTGTGAGAAGCCCGCTCTAGTTCTCAGCTGGATCTCAGCAGTGTGTTTTTAGCACAGAAACAAGTCTGTGTCTGCTGTGTTTACCAGCAGCTTCATAGGACGCCGGAGCAGGGGAACAAACAGACATTGGGCTCAGACAGAAGCAGCGCCTCAGCGCAGTGAGGAATTCATGCTGTTTACACAAGCATGGCCACTGCACTGACAGCCTCACAGACACAAATACAAAGCCATCCGGCCCTCGCTGAAAGAGTGACACTCCACATTTAAATCACACTAAACAATGCAACAAACACATTTCAATGCAACAAAGAAAGCCAACTAAGAGACCCACATTAACAGCCATTACAAAGTACCAAGCATAGACTGAAAAAAAAAAATGGACGACGCGACACACAACCTAACGTTCTGGGTATGGCCGATGACATATTGCAAAAATGACATCATTTGGAGCCAGAATCTGCGCTGTAGAGATCGTGAGGTGGAGCCGCGGAATCAAAGTCCCGCCCAAACTCCCACACACCCAATCACAAGCTCACAATCATGACACCACACCCTGTTATTATAGCATGAAATACCTAGATTAAACCAAACTGTTTAGAAAAATGCACACATCAGCATTATAAGAACTACTTAAAATGATGGAAACTCCCTTTGTAAAAAATATATTTGAAGTGTTATTTAATTATTTAGTCTCGCGTCCCATTACATCACATGGGTTACTGACCTATACTGCAGCCAGTCACCTGGGGGCGATCAAAGACGCGACGGCTTCACTTTTCTAGACTTGTCCTGCACACGCGGTACCAGGATCCACATCACAGCTAAATGCAAAACCAAATATTTAAAAAATCTGAATATAAATCAACCTGGTAAACGTCAAAACGCCTGACAAATATCTCTGACTGAAACACTGCTGTTTTTTAGTTTATGAGCAGGTTTCTTGCACAAAATCAAAATGATCTAAATTAAAATGAGAGTTATCTTGATTAGTTAACAGTCCTGATATTGTGTCAATATCATCATAGCATAATATTTCTTACTACAAAAATGTTACAACTGCAACATGGTCAAGGGTTACTAGCTATTTGTGGTTTCCTGTTTATTTTATGTGTCACGCCCATGTCTGTATTCATGTCACAGTTATGTTTTTGGTTTAGTTTTTTGGACTTCCTTTTTGGTGTTTCCTTATTTGGTCTTGTTCCTGTCCTTGTTTAGTTAATGAGTTTATCCGCCCCACCTGTGTTCCTCACCTGCCACTAGTTCCCTCATGTGTATTTAAGCTTTTGTGTTTTGTCTTGTCATTGTGGATTCGTCAAGGTTAAACGGATGTGTGTAGATCTTTGTTTATTGTCTCTTGAATCTTGTAAAGTTTGTGTTTTATTTTACTACTTCGTCTCTGCCTACTGCCTACTACAACTAGAATATTTTCTGGGCTTCTCTAAATGGTTCATCTCTAAATTCATGAAAAGGAAACATTAAACACACTTCTATGGATCAGACTGCTTATTAGACCTACTCATTCGAATCGGTTGTCCTTATTGATTGGCTTAAAAACTGGTGTAAAAGCCTTTTGATTGGCCATAACATTCAACTCTATACAACATAGATGTCTGTGATTAGTTACTGCTACAAGAAATAATGCTGTAAACATTTTGGAATGATGAGAATAGATGTAAATGGAATAGCTAATTATATTAATTGTCCAGCCTTTGAGTCAAGCAAGCTCTCAAAACAAATGAATTAAATGAAATTGTGGCTTTCAACTAATTAATGGTTTTGTTATCTGTACAATACAAACACCATTGTTCTTATCTAGCACTTGTCCCAGGAGCAAATGCCAAAACCTCAGATAAACCACTGAACGGATGGATTTCTCCCATGAGTCCATGGGTGAGAGAAGACAGATTAAAATGAACATCCATTCAAAAGATGCTAGCCTCGGTATCCTCAGTTTAGAAAAAAGAATAGCTATACAATATATAATTAATATATAATTATAGTCTGTTTGTGAGAGTGTGTGTATTCTCTACGTTAGGGTGATCAAATGTCCCCATAAAGATGGAAATGCCAGTGCATTTTGCCGGGAGCCCAGTGCTCATAAAGTACTCTGCTTGGCCCATAATTCCTTATATGTAATGCAAGCCATGACCATATGAGAATCAACATTTGACATGCAATTTCTCTTTGACATGCAAATTTTTGATACAGTATAGAGATCATGTAAATTGTGGACATTAAATCATACTATTAGCACTACCAGCTAGTAATGGTTTTTACAAAACCAGCCTGTGGTGCATTCATTATAAAGCTTATAAAGACATATAAAGGTTTTTTCCTTTCTGCATGTCTGTGTTTCATGTTGCTTTAAAAGAACCAATTCACTTTAAAACACTGCAAAAAGCACACTTTGTCTTAATAGAAAATCAATCATTTGATCCTCTGAGACGTTTTTACGCAAAGCCAGAGCCAGAAAAAAAATGTTTTGATGGTTTTGGATTTAATCATGAAGGTTATGAGTGTAGAGCCATATGAATGTCATAGACCTGAAAGATCATAGCCTTTCTTCTTGTGCTTTTACCTCTTTTCACTTATTATTCTCTTTGTTCGACTTGCACTCTTATTCTATTCTGCATTTTATTTTTTTTTACACTGAACAGCTCTTTCATCTGTTTTTAGGGAACAAATCTTTGCAACTCTATAGAATTTTTATATAATGAATTAGCTGTCATTCATGCAACATCATTACCTGCATTCATTCTGAAATGTTCCAAAACATTGTCTTCTATAGTCAAAAGCTGGGAGGCTCAAAGAATGAAGCAGTAAAAGTCAATGGCATTACATTTTTCGACAAACAGCTTATTCTTTAATCAAAAAAGTTTGCTGGTATTCAGTGTTTTTCAGTTACATTAATCAAACATAATTAATTTATGATCATATCTCAGCCTAGATTACATTAAACCTATATATAGAGCCTGATGATTTCAGTTCTTTTCTTCATGTTTTCTCCTGTCTCTCTGTTTGAGTGCCACAGTGGCTACAGTCAATTTATCTTCCATATTCTTTGCTTCTGGATGTTATTTGGAAGGAGAGAAAAAAGAAATTCAATAGAAATGGAGAGAGCCAGGTGTGAATATCTTACATACAAATCTTTTTCATTTCAACAAAGACATATGGAGCATATGAACACATATGAACACCTGATGACCTGATCTCTTCTCTCTCACGCCTATTGTTACACTCTCAAACAGTATATTGTTTTTTATATCACAATGGAAATAATTAAGCCAAACATAAAAAAAATCCTACCTGGCATGGTCTGACGGCATAAACATACCTTGGTGCACTTTTTAGCTAGACACGAAACACGTTCCAACAAGTACTGCAAGTGTAATTCCCCCCCCCAAAAAAAAATCTCTTTAGGTCGGGATTACCTAGTAGAGTATATATGTGTAGAACGTCTCAGGGTTATGAATTTAACCCCTGTTCCTTGAAGGAACGAGACACTGCGTTCGAAAACGCTTTGGGAACGCCTCCAGCGTGACCACGCTCTAAAACTGCTATGCAAACCGTCCAACGAAGTGCTGAGACCCTCGGGTGATGTCACTGACCAGGAAGAAAAAGAGCACGTGCGAAGCAGTGCACACCAGCCCTCAGGCATGAAGCAAGCGCCCAGGAGGGGGCGCAGGGGTATGGCAAAGAACGCAGCGTCCCGTTCCTTCAAGGAACAGGGGTTATATTCATAACCCTGAGACGTTTCCTTTCATGAACTCGAACTGCGTCCAAAAACGCTTTGGGAACGAGATACCCACGCTCCCAGACTCCCAAGCCCCCGCCTGTGTGGATGAGCACACTAAGGCACAAGGACAACCGAGCCCGGGGTAGTTGGGAGGTCTAGCCCAAAACCTGGCAAAGGTCACAGGGGACGACCAACCAGCTGCTCTGCAGATGTCCGGAACCGAGACACCTGCCAAAAAGGCCTTTTAGGCCACCACACCTCTTGTTTACTCTCTTTAACGAAGCCAGCGCCAGTAAGACTGCAGTCTTAAAGGTCAGGAGACGGTCAGAGACTTGCTCTAGCGGCAGGGACGTGCACGGACATTTTGAGGGGCAGGGGCTCAAGTGAAATAAAGGGCACTTCTCATAATTACGCATTTTTTTTCTTTTTCTTTTTTTAAATCTAATTTAAAAAGTTAATTTACTCATAAATAAAAAGTTAATTTACTGTATCTATCCTCCATCTGTTTGCATCCGTAGATTTCTTCTAAATTTACCAATTTATACTATGATATATGTTTATTACTAACTTATTTTATTACATGATGGCTTGGTTGAATTCCAATGTAGAATGCGGTCTGCCCAGTTTATATTATAAACTATAAATGTATGGGTTTGCTAGTACTTATGTGTT
>JAUCMT010000134.1:29520130-29536587 GCA_032357475.1 Enteromius thamalakanensis | reverse complement strand
TAAAGACACATCTCTTTACTCTGGCTTACACATAACACACTGATACACATTTATTAATCAAATCCGTTAAAGGATTGCTAGGCTGCATTAATTATACTCCCCTTAACACATGATGTACTCGTTACATCGTAAAAAGAATGGCTTCTATGCTAATATTAGTCTGTCTCTCTCTAATTCTGTTCCTCGGTCCGTATCCAGATCAGGTGGTGTACAGCACAAAGAGATGATCTTCATCGGAGACAAGAACACCTAGATGAGCTCCATGGACAGAACGACGGATCCAGATGCACACAAACACACACACACACACACACTAAAAGTCCTTTACACAATCTGACATGTGCTTAAAATTAAACTGGAAGTGGAAGTGCTGGGCATCTGGCCAGAGGAGAACTGGTTCTAAGCCTGGTTCTCACAAGGTTTTTTTTCTCCATTCTCTCATGGATGGGGTTTTGGTTCTTTGCTGTTGTCGCCTCTGGCTTGCTTGGTCGGGGGCACCTGATTTCTAGTAATTATCGTCCTTTTAATAACAGAGACCGTCTCTGCATTTGATAAATAAATAGTTTAATTCTCGTCATTATACATTACCATTACTCTGTTGTTGTATTTGATAATGTTCAGTGGTTTGCTACAATCTGTATTGTTAAAAGCGCTATGTAAATAAAAGTGATTAATAAAAGTGACTATAAAACAACAGCAGCAATAATAACAGCAGCAGCGGCGACCAGCAGACTATTCCCAAGAATTGCAAATGAGATTAGGCTGTGTCTTATGTAACGTGCAACTAAAGCCCAGATTCAGGATACTACTCTACACACCTAGCAGTAACACTCATCATTGACCAAAACATCTAATAAGATGAAAATCTACATCAAATCACTGGGAAAATTAAAATCTAAGGCTGGGGCCTCTCTGTAAGGCTGACATGTCCAATGCAAACAACATAAAGAACATTTAATGCGCAGGAAATTAAACATGCACCAACAGAGGATCTCAGAGAGAGGGGTGTATTTTACCAGAAAGCTGCCCATAATAACTCTCTAAGTATGAGAACAATGTTTGAGCCACCGCAGCGAGGGCTTCAGCGGGAGTTTCAGCTGCTCCCAGTTTATCTTAATACAAAGTGCTGCTTTTTAATATTGTAAAGACCACTATTATTATCTGTAACTAAGACGAAAACTCAAAAACTTTATATACTTATTAAAAAAATGTATTTCAGCTCATTTAAATAAAGCTAAGATAAATAGCACTATGAAATAAGAAAAATAAAGAAATAAGATTAATTCAAAGTAAAACTGGAATAAAAACTGAAAAAAAAATACAATAAATATATAAATAAAATATGCACACATAAAAATGAAAGCTTAGTATTGATGTTATACTATTAGACAGATAAAACACTGATTTAGACAAAGCATTCACTCGCTTAAAAATTAACTTAAAAATAATAGTTTCAAGGTTGGGTTTTCCACAGCAATGCCAGCATGCAAAAACATTTAGTTTCCCATTGGTTCCCAGCTTTTCCCATGCAGTGAACAGTTCTTAAACTGTTGTTTTTATCATCATTATTCATCATCTAAAAACCTTTTTCCACTATAAAGAACCTGCCATGGAAAGACTCTGTGAATGTGTATGGTTCTTCATGAAACCATCAACGCCAATTAATAACATTTACTTACACAAGCATTGGCTTTTCTCATAAACACCTTCAAAAATGTCATATTCACTCCCTTTAGACCTTTCTATTTTAGATTAAAACCATTGTCTAAATCTCTGTGAAACAGCAGAAGTTCTCTGATGTCTGCGGTTTCCATAAGGAAATGCATTTCCCTATAACCAAAGCACTGAAGCATTGTATACAAAACACTGAGGACAGTAAAACAAAATGAGAATCAAAGGTTTGCTAGTTTAAAGCTTCTCTCATTTCTCTAAAAGAACAGACGGATTATATATTCTACAAAACTATGCTTATGAAAGTGTTTGGCACACAGCAGATGGGTCGATGTAGAAACTGTTAACTCCATCAGGAGGTCCATTAACCATGTCTGAATTTCTAACGAACTTAAATATTACTATTCCCTCCATCAGAGATATTTATAAACCAAATAAATATATTTTATTTAAAAACCCCGCCCCCCAAAACACACACAAATACACACTCATGCGTGTTTATCCTCTCACACAAGCCCATTTATTCGCTCTCCATTTAAACCATTAGTCACTATGTAAACTAACAACAAAACTGCATGACAGTGCCGAGGGCTGCGTCCCAACTTCTAGTGTGCACTACCTAGGCAGCGTTTTTGTCTGGGTAGGCAGCGCTCTGGGTTTGGGAACGCAGCCTGCGCGTGCACGGCGCAGCATATGTACAGTATGAGTAGCGTGCTGGAAAAGTGAGCAGAAAGTGAGTTACCTTTGGAGTAGAGGGACTTGGGCGAATCGAGGTCGATATCCGCGCTAAAGAGCGATGTGAAATCAGAGGGCATCGCAGTGCCTCCGATCCGCCAAGAAAATGACACAGACTTGCTCTTCAAGCGCAGCTCCTAACAAACTGCCATGGTTTAGTTTGGCCAAAACGAAAAAAAGAAAACAAACGAAAGCCAGGTGCACAGAAAGCAGGCGGTGACACTTCTGAATATCATAAATAAAGCGTTAGCTTCGCTCCGCGCTCTTCGTAGTGTGTGTGGGTGTGTGTGTATGTAAACACTCCGCCAGCGAGCGCGACTCTATTTAGTTTGTGTGTGTTTCCTCTGCGGCCCCGCCCACTCCACGCGTCATCACTTCACAACACTTTACTCTGTCAAAATGTATGAATATTGACGAAAAGCGCAGATTTTGTTTAGATACATCAGAAAAAAATAGTCACATCTTTTTATGAATGTTATTGAATGTACCCCACCTGTTAGTAGCTTTGGATAAAAGCGTCTGCTAAATGTATAAATGTAAATGTAAAAAGATTTGGGGGGAGATTTATGCTTTTACGTCCCAGAGAAACTGGCCATAGTTCTGATTTGACCTCAAAATGTATTTTAATTGGCTTTATTTCGAATAGTGTGTGTTAACTTTATGCTAAATCTTATGATTTCATATTCGTAAAAGAAATAATACTTAACTTATTTAAATGTTTTAATGCTTGATTTTCATTTATATAGTCTTTGGATTGTCTATTCATAATAAAAAATATATAATTATATTTGCTAAAGAGTTATTGGAAAGTGGACTTATATACGTTGTATGATTTTTTAACAATTTATTTGGGAATTACTGTGTATTTTATCACTTGAGTCAAAAATGGCTAATATTTGGTACAGAAGCTTTTGAAACTAGGCAATACTGTGATCCACTAAACTAGTTTAAATGGTCACTGAAGCTCCAGAAGGTGACGATGCATTAAGATCCAAGGGTGAAAACTTTTGATCAGAATGAAAGTGTGTATGTTTCTAATTTTGCATACATATAACATTTCTTTCATTTAGTAGGAATCTACAGAAGATTGCATGTTTGCCAGAAGACAATAAGTTCAATTTGCCCTTCAGTTTACCTTCAGATTCAAAAAGTGTTCATCTCCAGGCTCTCGATGCATTGTTCTTCCCTCTGGAGCATCAGTAAGCATTTAAACCTCAAACCTGTGCGTTTGGGTTTAACAAAGCGCCCAATCAGCGTCTAGGAGTCACGCCATCATGCCAGTGATGCTCCTGGGAAAAATTAAACCATTATTGTCCAGAGACAACGCGGTCTGTGAGGACCGTTTGACACTGACACATGATTCATGTCCAGCATAGACTCACTATTGTCCTCACACAATCAACGTTAATTTGAGGGTTGAGTGCTAGTCAGAAAATTGAACTCCTGGATTAAAAATGAGGTATAATTTTCAATTTGACTGCATATAGTATAAAATCAACAGAAATGAATAATAGCTATATATATATATATATATAACTTTTTGTTTAAAATCCTTGAGGGGATGATGTAAGCAGTTGCTAACAAAGAATTGTTAATTAATTGTAACTGTGTGAGTATGAAAAACAAAAAAACAAGTGAGGTTGGCTGATCAGCTTGTGATCACAATTGCTTAATAATTGACAAATCATTAGAAAAGATTGAATAGTCATTAATAACTCTCCTTTATAATACTTCTTGAGATATATCTCCATGTGATTTGTTGTTAGCTGTCTTTCATAATAATACTTGTAGGCTACCACAGCAGTATTATTTCAGTCATGCAATTTAAATAATGTTTACAAACTTCACACAATTTGTGTATCATAATTACTTTAAAATGTAAATTTGACAAACTTTTTAAAATGTCAAGGACCTTAGTGTTTATAGCCATAATCCATAATAAGCCTTTTATCTATACTAGATTTATAACCTTGTAGACTACAAGTGCTTTATTACCCTGCCATAGACATATCGACCAAACATTAAGGTCATTCTAAGATGATTCATCACAAATAATTTGCCTCTGTTGGGACTTTTTAATTGTGTCAGTGCATACATCAACTTGCTATAATAACTGGGACTTCCCTTTAACTGACTAAATAACTAATTGAATAAATAAATACTGCCTATGTATGAACCAAACACTAAAAATCCCACACAAACAGAATAAACAGCACCATCTTGTGTACAAATGAGCGTCAGAACTAATCAAAACCAACAATTACAATGTTTCTGCATTCACAGGTAAAGGATATTGAATATTTATTTGCATTAATTATATTTAAATAAAATATTGTTAGATATCAAGAAACGTGTGAAAAAAGCACAACGTTGACTTCAATCATAGATATTGAGGGTGTAGTTCCTCCTCCAGGCCGCTGGGCGCTCGTGCGCGTCACGCGTTAGCGACGCTGTGGATAACATTCGAAGCAGAAACGGAAGAAGCGGCACAGCGTCCGTCAAACTGGCGTGCTGAAGAACAGAAAAACAGACATTTGTCGTGAAATATTCCGAATAATTGGGTAAAAATGCCGGACCTAGCGGTAGAAAAAGTCGTCGTTCATCCTTTGGTGCTATTGAGTGTCGTGGACCATTTTAACAGGTAAATCTGAGCGTTGTGAAGGGGCTGTAGTAAAACTGTTAACTCACTGTCATTATGTGTCAATGAAAGTAGCCGCTACAAGCTAAAGGCTAACTGGATGCAATCACAATCTAAGTACCATTATGGATTATGGAAATTATCACTGTTTTTTTTGTAGCATGCATTTATTTGAAATGTTATGTTATTGTGTCGCATGCCTGCTTACCTTTATGGCATTTAAAATTTGTTTTAAAATGTTAGAAGAAACATGACTTGATGCAAGTCATTTATAAGTCTGAATTATATACGTTAGCTGTTAAATTTTACTCCAAAGTAGACCAGTAAACGAATCGACTATTAAGAAACAAACGGCAGAATTTCATTTTATTATGTAAATAAAAACACTAAATGTGCGCGTTTTCTTTATTATCTATTATATATTTCTAATATTAAACCCTGTTCTTGATACTGAACCCACTGTGAATCTAGTTCTATGATATAATATATACACGCATGTCAGGATATTATTGTTATGTATAGCTTATGGTACAGACACTTTATTGTCTGACACGGCTCATGTTCAAAGCATTGAAAAATATTTAATATTTTGCACTCTTTGTAAACCTTTTTTTTTGTTTTGTAGGATTGGTAAGGTTGGCAGTCAGAAGCGAGTTGTAGGTGTTCTGCTGGGCTCATGGCACAAGAAAGTGCTTGATGTGTCCAACAGCTTTGCCGGTATGTTTAAAATTCACTTCTTTCCAGCTAAAATATAGAAATAGTTTAATATAAGCAATATTTTAATTGTGTGGCAGTACCCTTTGATGAGGACGACAAGGATGATTCGGTTTGGTTCCTGGATCACGACTACTTGGAGAATATGTATGGCATGTTCAAGAAAGTGAATGGTAAGATTGTTTTAGTATGTGTGCACACACAAATAATTAATGTCATATATTTATCATCAATTTTTTGTGATGTCATTGTTATAGAGCTTGACCTCATATCCAAGCTCATGGTTTTATTTCTTTAAATTCTAGCAAGGGAGCGAATAGTTGGGTGGTATCACACAGGCCCAAAGCTGCACAAAAATGATATTGCCATAAATGAACTCATGAAACAATACTGCTCTAATTCGGTATGTATTACTGTTTTGTTTTTCTTACACTGTATGTACCAAGCAAGTCACCTTTTTATTCATATATATATATATATGTTTGTGTGTGTGTATATGTATTTATACCTTTATTTATATTTATATATTTATTAGCAGGAGTGTTTAATGTAATATAAAATAATAACACAGTTTTCCTGACAACAGGCTATATGAAAAATATAGCATTGAAAATTAATGGTTTGTTTTCCCTTTTGATTTTTGCAATTTTCAAAGGTTTTAGTCATCATTGACGTGAAACCCAAAGACCTTGGGTTGCCGACTGAAGCTTACATCTCAGTGGAGGAAGTGCATGATGTGAGTACTTGTTGTTGGCTTAACAACTTCACTTAATAAGTATGTTATTATATCGGGTTTCTTTGCATGCTAATTGGTGACATCTTTTGTCCCCTGAAGGATGGCACTCCCACATCGAAGACATTTGAACATGTGACTAGCGAGATTGGAGCAGAAGAGGCAGAGGAGGTTGGCGTGGAGCATTTGTTGCGGTAATGAAAACGTACATTTCTGTTTATTTGATTTATTTTAGATGTATTAAAATGTAGGCTTGCCAAATGTAGGGATTTTTTTAAATAAAATGTAAAAATGATGGTTATACTATATTGTTGAATTGCTATTATTAATCCAGAAATCTACAAATTATTTACATTATGCAGCCTTTGGTGTTTTTTATACACCAAATTTTTATTCCATTAATTGGATATTTCTTGTAAACATGAATATATAATGCATTACAAACTTAAAGTGGTACGATTAATCAGTTACTGGAGAAAAAAAACAAATCAAATAGATTTTAATTGTTTGACAGCACTGTTTAAACAGCCTAGTTAATCTATTCTCATGATTTTTGCAGTGATATCAAAGACACAACAGTTGGCACTTTGTCGCAGCGCATCACCAATCAGGTGCATGGCCTGAAAGGTCTCAACTCCAAGCTGCTGGATATCAAGAGCTATCTCGAGAAGGTTGCGACAGGCAAACTGCCCATCAACCACCAGATCATTTATCAGCTGCAGGACGTGTTCAATCTGCTGCCTGATGTCAACCTGCAGGAGTTTGTCAAGGCCTTCTACCTTAAGACCAACGACCAGATGCTTGTGGTCTATCTGGCCTCGCTCATACGCTCTGTAGTGGCGCTCCACAATCTCATCAACAACAAAATAGCCAACCGTGATGCTGAAAAGAAAGAAGGCCAAGAGAAAGATGACAGCAAGAAGGAAAAGAAGGACGAGAAGGATAAAGATAAGGACAAAGACAAGGAGAAGGGAGACGCTACGGCCAAGAAAGATGACAAAAAGGAAAAGAAATGAACCTGAACTGGCATGAACTTGGGCTTACACAATCTTGGCTGTATAACGGAGGAATTCAACATTTCTTTGCCACTTGTAACGCTCTGCAGTTTAAATATGGGCAGTTTTTGATATAAAGGATTCTGGTTTCGTTTGAAAGAGAGAAAGGAATTGGTTTCAAATGTTTCTTTTTTCCTTATTAATGCTTTGGGCCTTTATCAAGAATGACCCATTTACACTTACATATAGTACAATAATAAGAGCATTGCATTGTCAAGACAGATGTCCAGCGTTACAGCAAAGTCCAACTGCAGACATGTCATTATATTGTGTCACTGTATTTACACTGAGATTTCTTTTTTGTATCATAAAAAACAATGTCAAACAAGCTTCTCCAGCCTAACCCCTTTTTATTTTGTTCATTACATGCAAAGCTTGCAGTTTGTTTATTGTAATGTTCATTAAAACATGTTTTTCCTTTCTAGTTTATAGAAAATGTTTCAAAAAAAGTTACTCTATAATTAAATGGTACATGTAACTCTCTAAAAAGAAACATTTTTACGTTCAACTTCAGCAGAGATGCAGATATTACACTCTTTTTTTATTTTTTTTATTGTGCCTATTACGTATTTGAAGTTGGTAGATATGTGCCAAAGATGAGGACTAGGTAGTTTTGTCACTATGATGAGTTTCTTCTTTCTTCTTGCATTTGATGCCAAAAAGACTGAGGATCTTCACCAATATCAGGTCAACGATTTCCTCTTCCTCAGAAGGCTGAGTATCAAAAGAGCCATTTTAGTTGTCACACTTCAGCCACTGAATGATTGTTAATTCTACTCAGCTTTAGGCTGATGATACATGGGCAAATTTTGGGGCAATTTTGCCGGGCAGCTTTTTTTAAGCAACATTGGGCGTTTTCCTCTTTAGAATGGGTAACAAATTTTGTTCTAGTAGGATACTCGAGATCAGTCATGGGCACTGTCTCGCCGGGGTGCCTGTTGATGGCAACATTTCCCAAAATCTTGCCTACTGTATCATCAACTTAACAGGAGTGTAAAAGACAATGTGAAAGTGACTCGTATAACACCTGGTGATTCTCCTGTTCTTCACTGAATGCCTCAAGGATGACTGAGACAAAGAGGGTCAGGATGACGAATGTAATGAAGATCACGCAGGTGGAAATGATGACAGCACCGAGCACTGGATCAGAACTCAGCACCTGCAGAGGAAGCATGAAAGCTGCAATAAAGCAAAAGCTTTTCTGTGTTACTTTCCCAGTCTTAGTCTGTAACTCTTTGACTAACCTCATCATAATTGAAGATTCCAAACTGCAAACTGAAGATTGTTTTGAACGCATCTGGGAAAGTTCGGTACGAGTACAGCTTCCATCCAAATAAGAGATTGCACTGTTAAAAAGAAATTAATTCTTGGAGAAAATGGTGGAAGAAAAGCACCTACAAATTGAATTCTATGAGGAGGCCACTCAATGGTTACCGCGTAGGTTTAAATATGTAATTGTTTTGACTTAAAAAAAAATATAATTTAATATAAAGTGTTTTCAGATTATTACTGAAACTGTTATCTGTGGTAACTGACAACCTAACACAAGTCACTACTTGAAGGGACATTTCACCCCAAAATAAAAAATCAGTCATCATTTACTCACGCTCATATTGTTCCACTCATGACTTTTCTTTCTTCCATCTTTGCAACAGAAGATAGAATGTAGGTAAACAAACAGTTTCAGATCCCATTGACTTAGTATTAAGCCCAAAATTTGACCTGAAAATGACTCGCTTTTCAAAATATCTTTTTTGTGCAGAAGTTTGATAAGAGGGTGCATAAATGATGACAGAATTGTAAATTTTGGGTGGATTATCCCTTTAAAGATATTAAAATGAAGATGATATTTTAAACCGTTATTGATGGCAAACCTCCTTACAGTTAGAGAATAGGCCAAGAGGATAAGGAAGATAACCACAATGAAGCTGGACATATCGTTCCAAGCCCGCTGCAGTGAGGAGGTGATGAGGTTAAGTTTAGGGTTGAGTCTCAGCAGATGCCAGAGTTTTACACAGGCCAGAAGAACCAAGAAAGCCATGATATATCCCAGTGTAACATCTACGACAGCCGTATCATGAAAACTGGGAAACCTGTAGGACAGGAATAGCATTAAAACCCCTTGTTCTATGTACTGTAGGGTCAATTATATGTTCAATTTATGTTCATATCAAAACTTTTTTCTTTGGAAAAAGATCTGCTTACTGATCCTTGTGGTTTTGGTAGTATTCAATGTCTTTGTCTCCCTGCACTGTTCTCTTGATGAACACTGATAATGAACTCCAGCTTAAAATGATGATGGCCAGGTCTAACAGATTCCACTTGTTTTTGAAATACGCCCATTTATGCCTCTTCAACAGCTTTGCCTGTTCAACCCCAATCGTATGGTTTAATTTAAATTAAAAGAATATTAATTCTTTAATTAAAGACTAGTAATTAAAATAAACAGAAAACTGACAACTCCGTCTACATTCATTCATCACATTCACTTATCAGCATATTGTATTGTGTAGTGTATTTTGATTTTTGAGACAAAAAGATGTTTAGACAGCTGCTCTTTTCCATACAATGAAAATAAATAGTGATTAGGTTCTGTCAAAATCATAAAAAAACAAACTGTTAAAGACCTTAACCTATATTTTAAATCTTTCAGTTTCTTACAAAATGCTGATCTCTTGTTGTTCTTGTGGTCTTCTATTATTATACTTCTACGGTTGCTTTTTATAAGAGATGTTTTTAAAACAAGTTTCATTTTCCTTTTTATCTCAAACCGTATGCATCACCCCTTGATTGTCTTTCTGTCTGCCCTCTGAATACATTGGGAAAAAACACTGTCTCGAAAGACAACACAGAGGCTGCAACACCAAAAAACAGAATAGGGGCACAGGATGTGCACCAAAACAATAACAAACTACGGCCAACCAATCGGCAAGAAGAGGTGGGGTTTAATGCGCGTGCACATAATACACAGAGTACACTGTGAATTTAAGAGTGGGTTAGTGGAATACTGCATATTATTTTTGGAAAATGGCTGAGGTCTGGGCGAAGAAAAGAGGCTTGGAGGAATATAAGGCGAGAAGAAGAGAAATCGAGAAGAAACAAAACAAGGGATTTGTTTGATTGGTGGAGAGAACTCTTTTTTTATTGGACAGATAGGTAAAGTCATGTTTACTCGTTGTTAGCTTGATGTTAGCTCTGTCGCTGTCTCTCTTGGGATAGCACTACCTCATATCATATTTGCGTATTCACAGCAGTTACAGAAACACTAGGGGGAGCTTATTCTTTTTTGTTTCGTATTTACGTGAAGCGTCAGCAGAAGTGACGTCAAACAGCATCTCATAGCGTACCTTTAAATAATTTATGAGGAAACTTGTGAATTCTTTTTGGAGCTGAACATCAATAGTCACTATTCACTTACATTATATTTAAAAGAGCTTAACGTTCTGCCAAACATCAACGTCTAACATCCACTGCAGAGTAAATTAAGTCATATGCGTTTAAAACAACATGAAGAAAAGTAAATGACGACAGAATTTCATTTTTGGGTCAAATATTTCAATGAAGTCATGCTACCAGAGAACTGACCTGCAAAAACATGTAGTAGACAATGAAGAGGAAATAAAAGACCTGAGAGGCCATGAGAAATGACTGAAAGCCGCCTGTGGACTGGTAGAGACGAACGCTCTGAACCACACTGCGAAACTGAAAAGCACCTGGAAAATAAAAAGAGTCAGCTTTGCAATAAAACATAAAGACTTTGTATGAATCGGAATGATTGTTCTGTCTCCTCACCCACTGCAGTGCTCTCTAATATCAGCGTGACAATGCAGAAGAGGTTGACATTAGCATTGTACACCGTAAACTCTGCAAAAACCGCCCTTGTGTACGTATCCAACCAGGTGTTTTCAAATAGATATTGAAGCTTACTGTTGATTGAAGGAAGCCACGTCATTTGTAAAATAAAACAAAACAATAAAATAAACACCAAATATGATCTTAAAAGTAAATGATGTCAGGATTTTAACTATTCCTTTAAAAGTTTTGAAAAATGGAGCTGTAAAACATTTACACAATTTAAAATGTATCATTTTCTCAGCAAAAGCTAACTGTATTTTTACTTTTGGGTGAATAATAATACACAACATTTTCTAATATGACTTTGAGGGCCTTAAAGATAAAGCGTATGGAAGCCCATTTCCCCACTGAATAAAAAAAAGCTTATTGTGACATTTTTTTCAGAATTGTGAGACATAAACTTGCAACTATGAGTTATATGTTTTGAGGGGAAAAATAACTGATTTTAGAATTTTAGAATCTCATAATTATGACTTTATATCTCACAGTTGTTTATATCAATACATATCACAATTCTAAGAAAATAAAATCTGAACTGTGAGATAAAAAGTCACAATTAAATTTTAGAATTAGGGACAAATGGGCTTCCGTGAAAGTGTGTCATTTTGCTGATTTTAAAATACTTTCTGCTTTTAATGTTGAAAGTAAACTGATAAGTAAGCTGCTCTATTAGGTCCACTTTGGCAATACAAAAAAGGCACTCATGTTTATGTAATTTCACACCTGGTAGCATTTTGCTTGTCAGAACCGAGATCCATAACATAGCCTCCTCCTCTATAAAGTGCAATCATACCCCAAACTGGGACTGCTTTGAGCGCGGACTGACTTTGGTACTTCCAAGGTGTGATGGTGTCTTCAGAGCCATTTACAAAAGGAAAATCATCCCAACCTGGACCATGAGAGGCCATGTCCTCGTTTTCCCACGAGTAAGGGGCTCTGCAGTCAGAAATAGCGTGAAGCATGGATGTAGCAATCTTACAAGAGTCTCTCGTAACCCTCACTTGACGAAGACGAGCACTCCCGACAAGTTTTGAGTTTCCATCCGTTATAAAGCCTTGGAAATGAAAGTAAATTATAATAATCAGTCAACAATGTGGATATTCACTGTTGCTCACAAACGATTCATCGTGATTGCATTCAAAATTAAAGTTTTTGTTAATATAATATATAGGTATATATATAGGTATATCTATACACATATATATATATACATATATATATATACATATACATATATATATACACATACATATACACATATATGCTAGGAGTCCTTATAGACCTGATTGAGTTAAGTTGTGCACTTAATATATTCATGACATGTCAGAATAAAGAAAGTACCTGGATGCTCTCCAAACAGGTTTTTAAGAAGTACAGTGTTAGCCCAGATGAACACATCATTTTGGCTCATAGTGTCTAAGATGCCATTACTGAAGCTCTGCCGGATGTGCTGAGTGAGGTAGAATCCGTTTTCATCTCGCTGACCATATGCCACCAAGAGCAGCATCCACAAGAACCCCAGAAAAACTGCAAAAGAAATCCAGGTCTTTGCACAGCTGTCCTTTTCACAGTCAACAGATGAATGGTTACAAAAATAAATTCAAACAAAGTTTTGCTGATGTTCTCATTAAGTTCTTATTTCCTTATTTATGGTTATTTTAAATAAAGCATTACAGATAAAGCCTTCTATGAACAATGTATAACAGAGATTTTCATGTTAACATCATTAAAGGCCACATTACTTGTTCTATTAATGTTCGTAGTTGTGCGAACGTTGCCGAACATTAGCCAAAGCTCTGAGAATGTTACCAGTTAGAAAGGAATGGCAGTCTTACCCAGAATCTCCATGATGAGTGCCCGTGCTTTCTGCTGTTTGACCATGTTTCTCTTGATCTTTTCAATATCACTGGGAGGTGGAGGCTGATAGTAGCTGCGTGTACAATCCCTCTTAGAAAGACGCACTCCATTGAGACCATCTATACAGGAGAGCAAAAGAAGAAATCAAAAACATAACCACTTCAGAAAATAAAAGACTCTTAATTAAGAATTAATGTGTAAAAGTAGTCAACTTTACTTTTTTTTAAAATAAAAGTATGCTAATATATTCAATGCATATTTAGTGCATGGTAACTGTAGTTCAATAAGAAATGTAGTGTATGTTTACTGCTGAATCATTTCAGTACTGATAAGCATTTATAATAAACTAAAAATACTCTCATTTCTATTGAAAAATGTATGACATGCATTTAAAAAAACTTGTAGTAACACATTTGTGATGGCTGCAAGAACATTTAAAATGCATTATATGTTTAAATTTAACTTTATTTTACCAGCAGAATTTAAAATGAAAAACAACTATTTCCCATGAGCTGTTACCTCTTTTAACGCACAGCAAAAGCTTATTAAAACACAATGTGTCGTACTTTCAAGTATACTTTTATTTTGACATTATTACAAAGAAGACTGTTTAAAAGTGTGTTAAGAAATTTCATAAACATGTTCTCTATTTAAGTGCACTTAAGTGGCCATTTATTCCATCAATATCATACTGTCTGTTATACATTTTAAAAATATTCTTTTAAGATCTGAAAAAGTCAAGAGCAAATTCAATACAAAGTACACTTCCTGCTGGCTGGTTATGTGTTCTATTTACCTGAGAGAGTGGTTGTTTTCTTACGTAAGGTATCAAGAAGTTCTGCATCCTCAAAATTGACTTTTTTCACCACCAAAGCAAAGAAAATGGCTAAAAATAGCACCTGCCAAAAGAAACACAATACCACAGTCAACGTGGTGCACAGTGAATGTAATATAAATATATATATATACTGACTCCAGCTCTTTACTTTTACAGGCTGTGTGAAGAATAGGCTCTCTGTGAAGGAAATGGCGATGGAGATTATCCAGCTGACCGAAAGATCCTTCCCGTATTTCAATCCATACAACATAGTGAAGTACCCCGATACCACGCTTGTGGCGGCAACAAGAAGCCAACCCACATACACAAACCACCAGGGCAGACCCCTCCTGCTGCTGTCCTTCTTCGGGTTTAAGCTACACATGTGCCGTTTAGTGATGGGTCTTGAGGAACGGAGACTTTCCAGCAGTTTCTTCATGCTCTGGACCTGCAGTAACACTTGGCTGTAGCACCCAGGTCTGGAAAAGCCAGAAGGCCCCAGCAGCTTCACTTCTCCCTCCACGTTCTCGAGTTGCTTGGAGAGATGATAGGTGTAGGCCCAGAAGACAGAGGAGGTGTTGTTTTTGTGAATTAAGTGCTGTTGCTCAATGAGGTTCTGCAGCTCTGATAGCAAAGTGTTGATGTCTTCCTTATCAGCATTCATCTCTGTTTTTGGGACAGGGCATCTTATGGTATTTGCAAACAAGTATGTAATTCTCTGTATATCCTAATGAAAAATATAAAATAAGGACATTTTTGACAAAATACTGTTAACAGAGACTTATGTAAATATACTCCCATTCAAATTATTAAATGCATTCATTTGATTAAATTAAATGGTATGCATTCATTTGATTAAAAATGACACTTAAGATGTTTAGAATCATAATACAATGGGGAGCACAGCAATTTTCAGTCGTGGTGCTAATAATAACGTTTCTTCAATAGCAAATCAGCATATTAGAATGATTTCTGAAGGATTGTGTGACACTGAAGACTGTAGCTTTGCATCACATTAAAAGATGAAAAAAAAGAGTTATTTTATAGTGTAATATTGTTTGACATTTTCACAGTTTTTACTGTATTTTTAAACAGAAAAATGCATCCTTGGCAAGTATAAGAATCTTCTTTATAAGATATTAACGACCCCAACCCTAGTCATTTATTTAAAATATATTTATTTTAAATAGTTTAAATCTATTAATATACAGTATTTAGGTAACTCGAGACCTACTGATATAAAAATTCTAACGAAACTTTATTTGGATTATTAAATTTGTGCACAATGCATATTTCTTATTAATAAGCCTAAAATGCGTGTTTATGTCACTTTTAATGAGGATTGTGTAATATTGCCCTTAAATGCAAAATATTTAAAGTGTACCTAAAGTTTACTTGCAAATAGTTGCAATTAGCACAGTCATATATACTAAGTATGTCTTTAAGTGAAGTTGACAACAAGTTTCGGGAGAAGCGCTAATGCTTGATTAGCCACGGCTGGCTCCGCATTTTCCTAATCAATCTTATCACGTCTCGTCCAATCATAATTACAAGCTTTAAAGTGCATTAAGTGTAAAATTAGTTCTTCCAATTTAGCAGACTTTAAGTATACCACTTTAGTATACTAAAAATACAAATGTATGGCATTTTATTAAGTACACGAATATGAAAATGTATTTGTAGTATACTAAGCATGAAACCAATGTAATTCAAATACATTTAAGTATATTTAATTTTCACTAGAGAAACCTTCGAACATTTAGCATTTTGTGTACATGAATATGTAAGATATGCTATTTATCAAAATACCATAGTGTTATTATTATCTGTTACCATCACTAGTTGAATAGCCAAAACACTTTTTGTTTAAACAAAAATAATGTGCATAATCATTTAAACATGATAGACTTACTTTGATAAGGAAATCTACTGTTAAATTGTTTGGATCAAAATGTGGAGAGGCGGTCTCCAATGGGAGGTCTTTCTCCATCTGAGGGGTCTCAGACTGCTTATGTGCTTTTCCCTTTTTTGTCTTCTTTTTCCGAGGGCGTGAATGTCTGAAGATTCCCACAATTACTAGATTGATGGGGAATACCAGGAAGGAGCTCTGGATGCCAATCTTCACCTGACTCCAGGTCAGTGTAATCTGGCCTTTGGATAAAAATAAAAAACATCAGTTTGGGCAAGAGCTATCAAATTTAAATTAAGTTGTAATATTTGTATTTACATGTTCACAAATATAATATTACAATTAAGTATTTATATACACATTTATATATTTGTTTGCATAATATATGTACTTATGGGTAACGCTTTAGATTACAACCCGCAAAGAACTACGTAATTAAAGTGAAATTACGGTGTATGTTTCTGTAATTACAG
>JAUCMT010000134.1:29478952-29490515 GCA_032357475.1 Enteromius thamalakanensis | reverse complement strand
TAGCCAATCAGATTTGAAGAACCAGTTTATAGTTTTTGTGAAGTTTAGGCTTACAATCAGTGTTTGGTGCTTGTACAGCAGTGTCAGTCATCTATCATTTCCTCTGGTTTTAGGCATTACTCATGGGTAGGGTTCAGTTTAGGTGTAGAGGTATGGTCAAAACTAAAATTTTGGAATAAAATGTTGTTCCAAATTATGTTAACCCAGAAACATGTCGAACTCAGCAAAATCAGGACATGCTGAGGCACCCCAGTAGTTAGATGTTGTGCTTTGGACACTTCACCTCAGATTGCTCACCTGGTTGCTGGGATTCGGTTTAGTTGAGGATTGCTGCTGCTTGTTTTTCTTATTTGACAGACAAAAATATATATTTTTGTTCTTATAAATAAATAAGAAAAGGAGAGGAAGGATGGTTTCCCATACTAGGAATTTGTGCTCTGCATTTAACCCATTTAAGTGCACACACACACTGCAGTGAGAAGTGATCAACCATGCACCCGGAGCAGTGGGCAGGCAGGGGTGCAGTTGAGGGAACGTTGCCTGGCTCAAGGGTCTCACTTCAGTCGTGATATTAAAGGTGGAGAGAGCTCTGCTTATCCACTCCCACCCTCTACAATCCCTGCCAAACCTGGGATTCAAACCCACAACCTTTGGGTTACAGGTCCGACTCTCTATCCGTTAGGCCACAACTGCCCTGTAAACAAACAAACAACTGATCTGAGATTGTTTTTTCTTCTTAGCTCTTCAAAGCTTGGTAATGTTGGTGGATATTGGCCATTATGTTTTTTAAGCAGGTATGTAAAATATGCCTTTGGGTCATTTTCTTATGTCCTCTATAAGATTGCTGGGTTTTTGTAAGTTTCTATACATTCTCTTCTTGAATGAAGTGTACAGGTCAGTATGATTAGTTTTTTCCCTCATCATTCAATCCAGCGTCCTGTCCTGAACTAACAGCTTATTTTCGACTTCACAGTTTGACATGTTGGACATTCAGAAATGCTACTCTTTGTAGCGCTACTGTAGCGTGTGGTTTTGACTTCTGTAAAAGCCATCGTGTCAACTTAAACCTGTTTGAACATTCTTCGCTGACTTGTCTTCAAGGCGTTTTTCACCCTGAGAAACAGTTTTTCATTGCTTACGTCAATCTCTGTAAACTCTAGAGACTGTCATGTGTGAAAACCCCAAAGGTTTCTGACACACTCGCGTACAGTAGAAAGCATTCCTTTACACATTCTGATGTTTGATTTTAAAGAAGAACTGAACCTCTTGTCCATGTCTGCATGCTTTTATGCATTGACATAGATTTATTATTTTTCTTTGCCCGTGTTTACTTATTTCCTTGCTGCCTGGAAAATTTCTGGAATTAAATAATTTTGTAGTTAATCACAAGACGACAAACCTTATGCTTCTTTTATGCTTCTACAATATTCTGCAAAAAGATTATAGATTGTAGCCATAAATTTACTTCATTTTGAATATTTTTATGGCAGGTCCAGGCCAACTTTGACTTCTACGAGCTGAATAAGATGTGCTGGACTTTATCTGCACCGAAGTACATCAGTAGCAAAAATTTGCTCATCTCAGGGGTTGACACCTTCAAGGTCTGGTGCATCTTCAACTTTCTGTCAGAGGATAAATATCCACTGCACATTGTCACAGAAGAGGTTGGTTTTAGGGTTTTAAGTGCTTTTATATATTTTTCTACTCACATGATATCAAATGCAAATAAAAGTGTATCTTTGTATTGTAACAGCTCGAGTACTTCCTGCGCATGCTGTTTGCAGCAATGGGCTGCAG
The DNA here is from genome assembly GCA_032357475.1 of Enteromius thamalakanensis. Lineage (NCBI taxonomy): Eukaryota > Metazoa > Chordata > Actinopteri > Cypriniformes > Cyprinidae > Enteromius > Enteromius thamalakanensis. Next base: position 29,488,718 of record JAUCMT010000134.1, on the reverse strand, counting down.
TTGGAATGAGGACAGGTTTGAAGAGTACAAAATGCAGCTCAGTGCAAAGAAAAAGCATCTAAATGCTTGGGAGCTGATTGAGCTTATTGGCATGGGACATTTCACCAAGGGCATAAACCCTCAGACTGTCACCATGGGCATCAATGAAGTCTATCAGGAACTTGTTATGGATGTTGTTAAGCAGGTGGGAGTCTGTGTTAAAGCCAGTGTAAATATACACTCTCCAAAACTGGAGAGATAAGCAGATATGCCTTGCAAGTGAATAACTTGGATGTTTTTTTTTAATTCATAAAGGGCTATATGATGAAAAAAGGCCATAAGAGGAAGAACTGGACAGAGCGATGGTTTGAGCTCCATCTCAATTACATGTCCTATTATGTGAGTGAAGATCTCATCGAGCAGAAGGGATGTGTTTCACTTGATCGCAACTGTTGTGTTGAGGTAAAACCAGAACATTTGTTACAGTATTTGTTGTATTTTTCAATGTTGTCAACGTTGTCATTTACACAGCCTCATATTATGGAAGCTTTTTTTTCTGCCACACTTTTTTTTCTAACAATTCAGGCTTTTTTCACTCATAATTGTGAAAAAGCATAATTCTGAGAAAATATGTTGCAATTGCCTTTTTAATTTTTTTATTCTCTGGCAAAATTAAGCTTCCAAACGTTAATCCAACCCTGTACGATTTCTTATGAAAGCAGATGTTTAGCAGAATGTTCAAGCTGCTCTTTTCCAGTGAAATTGTGATGAATATTAGGGCAGTGAAATGAAGACAAGCAGCTCATATGACATATTAACTTTTTTTAAATTAATAGAAATCAACAGTACAGAGGAAAAGCATACAGGATTGAAAAAAACAAAATAGGGAATAAATGTTGACAGAATTTAGATATTTGGATAATCTGTTCCTTTAAATATCTAAATCTTTGCAGTCTTTACCAGACAAGGATGGAAAGAAAAACCTCTTTATTATAAAATGTGTTGAAAAAAGTTTTGAGATCAGCGCATCGGATAAAAAGGCAAAACAAGAGTGGATTCAAGGTATTCAATATCTGTGCTGGTTACACATAGAGTTCACACTTTTGACTGTGAAATATTTCCCTATTCACAACAACATCTGTCCATGTGTATTCAGCCATCCAGGACTGCATTGTCCGCATAAGGCAGGGCCTTTCCTCCCCGCACCGAGAATCCAGACAGAGACGCAGGGAGCTGAGAAACAGGATGAAAGCTGAACAGGAGATGATGGAGAACAGAATGAGACAGCTGCAGTTGGCCAACGAGAATAAGCAGGCCCAGCTGGAGGCCATGACCAAGGTACTCTTATTGAATGATTCAAATGTTACCTGCTAAAATGTCTTATTTCAAGCTTATTTTGTAGAATCTCTATTGGAGATATTGGAATAAAAGTGAATTTAGTCGTTCTATATCTAACGGTAGCATTGCTGTTCATTGAAGGTCTGTGACCACAGTTGTGCTGATGCACTGCCGTCTCTAAATTGTGTGTAAATGACACAATACAAGTGAGTTTTAGAGAGTGGTCCACACAATAATGAGTCCTCTCTAGCAAAAAAGAAGCAATTTTGGGCATCACATTACTTCATATGTTCTTCATCATTAAATCTTTCCACCTTTCGACCTGGTTCTCAAAAATATAATTTTCCATCCTCATCTTAAATCTCATTGACAAAGGCTTGCTACCACTTTCACGAATTTGAGCAGATGGCCACTGCTGTGACTGATGAACATGTGTTTTTTTAGAGGTGTCTCCAACTAAGGATTTTCAGTCGAATCAGAATTTTTAAATCTTGAATCTAGTCGACTGATCATATGTTTGATCATATGCAACAGTTATCATTACTGATGTTAACACGTAGGGAAAATGTGTTACAGACGCCTTGCAAATGGAATTAATAATGTTTTTATTAAAAGATAGTTAACATGTGACGTCGTTGAAAACCTAAGTATTTCACAATTGCAAGAGTTAATAATGTTCTGCTTTTCTGTATTGAGTGCTGAAGACGATCCGTAGAATGAAGCAGGATTTTAGTCAGTGGGATTTCATTGATCTCATATAGAATACACTTCCTTATTTATTCAACATGTTAATATTATGACACAACAAAGTGCAGAAACACAACAGCTAAACTCTAAACATTCTAAGTGTTTTATTATAATAGTGTTCTCATTATAATGTTATGTATATGACTTAGTTATTAATATTCTTTACTGTTTGTCCAGCTTGCGCTTTGCTCAGAAGATATAAGGGTTTCGTAAGTCATCCAATAAATATTTTAACCTGTGTGAATAAATCCAACCACCCCTACAGGTTTAAAGATAGGCATGACGGTAAAAATAAACTTTAGATCTTTTAGAAGGATATGCCTAGTGAAAAATAAATGCTTAAATGTATTTATTTCATTCTAAGTATACTACAAATGCATTTTTATGTTTCTGTACTCAGCAAAATGCTAATAGGTTTGAACTATACTTAGTATTAACTAAATGCATTTTAAATATATTACTTTTTACTAGAGATGCACAGGTTTAGTGGTGAAGTTTGGACAATAGAACAGGTTTGTGATTGATGGACAGACATGAGTTGTTAAGAGCACAACTTGATCTATATATACACATTTAGGAGCATGTGGTGGTGTTACAGAAGGGTGGGGAGTTCCCTATAAAGGTATGAAGCTTGCAGTAGCTTTTCCATTACAATATCATTTTCGTTTTGTTCTCTTTTTACTGTCAGTTCCCCTTTTGGCTCATTTTCATTTACTTATGTTTTTTATAGTACACTATTAGTAATTAGAAACTAATGTTTCATTTCCTTGTCTGGTTGTTTTTGCCCACGTTAAACCCCGTTAAGCCCCTCTTAACTGAGACTGATAAATGTGTAGGTATTTCTACAATGTTCTTTTTCTGTTAAAACTGCCATTGAAACCATATCCTTGAGGCTTGAAGTTGCTCTTCTTTGACTGTCCTGAAAAAGAAGCTCAGAAATATAACAGAAAAACAGCTTTGCACCAGCGAAAGAGCTCCTGTCCAATGAAGCCACACTTCCTGTGTACAGGCGGTTTTAACAGTCACTAGTTCCTGTTCGATATCTTCAATCTCAAGGGATAGTTCTTAAAAGCTGTACTTTACCGCTTGTCAAGCAGGAAATAAGGGCGTCAGGAGAATAGTGTGATTTTTATCAGCTGTGTTAAACATGCAAAGCCATGTTAGTTTTGTTGTGGCCACGACTTATTAACTCATGGGAACGTGTTATTATGTATTATGTTATTATATATTTTTTCGAGGTAACAACATCCTTATGTCTTAGCCTCGAGATGCTATGGTGAGGGAACGACTTCCATTTCTCGTGGTCACAAAAAAAATATGTTGTTTTCTCAACACAAGAAGTCGTGCCAACCCATAGCAAATAAAAGTCAGAACGTTATGTAAAAAGATAAAAATTATAGGATATAAATATAATAGGCTAATAATAATGTTGTTGATGTTAATGACAATGCTGATAATTGTTACGAAGACGGTGCGTTAATGGACATTTAATATTAATGTAATATTTATTTATGATAAACCTAATATAAATGGTGTTTAGCCTACATTGCATGCAATATAAGAATTGATATAATAAAACAATAAATTATTTAATTTATATAGCGCTTTTCACAAAACATAAAAAATATAAAATATACTTATAATACAACCATTCTTATAATAATTAATATTAATTCAAAATAGAATAATACAGAATCCATTTTGATGCTAAACACCATTTAAATTCAATTTATCATAAATAAATCATAAGTAAATAACGCATCGTCTTCGTAATAATTATCAGCATCATCAACAACAACAACATCATTATTATTATTATTATTAAATTCACATAATTTAAAATGCAGTTTAAAGCTTTGAATTAAATATATTTCATTTTATTTCTGCAAATTACGTCTCCTGTAAGTGAATTATTGTAAATGTATCTTTGTTTTTTAGAAACTGAGGGACATTCTTTTAAAGTTACACATTAAATGAAGTCTGGTTGTTATTTTATGTTTTAGCAACTGTACTTTGTCATATGGTGTTGCTAAAAAGAACATTATTTGGTGTAATGCAAAGTGTTTTTGCGACTTAAGTTTAAAGAAACATTTTCTGCATTATTCTTACTCCTTTATGCCCTGCCTTCCTGAAACGGGGTCGAAATGTACAGAGATCATCATTCTGAGAAGCGAGCTGTGTTTGAATTGCCCAGCTATCCATTGTGTTTTGATTGGTCCAGAGAAACGACAAACAGCCAGCAAACTTTTTAAACGTTTTAACTTTTATAAAGAATATCGCTTTGGTTTTGAGACTTTTCAACTTTAGGGATCTTAAATATGCACAAACAGCTTGTTATATTTCAAAGAGAAAGGCAAACCTGAAATCGCATCACATGACCTCTTTAATCACAGATGCCTTTCATTTTGTTAGGAGAGAAAGAATTGTATAAACTTTTTGGGCGTCCGACCAGAGGAGAAGTCTGGTTGTCCTAACCGTCTCTGCATTTGATAAATAAACCGTTTAATCTCGTCATTGTACATTACCATCACTCTGTTCTCATATTTGAAAATGTTCAATGCTTTGCTACAATCTGTGTTGTTAGAAGCACCATATAAATAAAAGAGATTGATTGTTTTTGTGGCAGAATCTGCAGGAAGCATCAATGAGGGGTGATTTGGAGGAACAGAGAAGACTTGAGACCCAAAACGAACTTCTAGATCAATACAGACGAGACCTGGAGCAAGAAAAAATGGTAACCGCCCAACATGTCCCACAAGCAGACATCTTACCTTTTCTAAAAAGGACCAGGAGTTTCTTTCATATTGATAGACGAATACCTGCCACCCACAAATGATATGCAACCCCTCTTTAACTGAGAGAGAGAAAGAGGGTCCAGGGTATTAAAGTGCATTTTTAGGGTATTTAATCAGATTTTGCGAGCTGATGGGCATGTTACTTTTCCATCTGGTAAACGTGCAATCCCCTTTGACCAAATGTGAACAAGATAATTATTCTCTTGCTGCCACATTTAAATATCTTTAATAAAGTTGCGCTATTCACATTTCATTTTAGAAACTTTATTGTTCAAATTAGGGAGTCAACTAATTATTTACTTGTGATTATTATTGCTATTATTATTATACTGTAGTGAACATGTCGATGCATTCAATTCTTTACCAATAAAATAAAAAACAATCTGCAGTCTGCAGTTACACTTATGTGCTGCATATGTGTGAAACAGGCCTGATGTTATAAATAAATGTAAAACTGCTTCTTAGGTTCGAATGCAGATGGAAGAGCAGGTGGTTGAAAAGTCCTATGAAGTGGAGCAGCACTGGCAGCGTATGCAGGAGCTGGAAGAAATGTACCGTCAACTGAAAAAGGCACTCGATGATGAGAGGCAGGCCAAAGATGATGAAGAAGCCCTGCGCAAACTGCAGGCCAGGTGAACAAACACAACATTCAGTATATTCAGTCACTGTTTTTAGCCACCACTTGATGCAGAACATTTGTGTGTTTTATTTGCAGGCTGCTGCAAGATGAGGCAAACAAGAGGCTCGAATTGGAGCAAATTCACCGGCAGCAGCAAGAAATCTTATCCCAGTCTCAGAAAGAGAAAGAAGAGCTGGAAAGGGAGCGGGCAGAAAAGGAAAACGCCCTGCAGGCTGCACACGAGCAGCTGGAGAGCCTTAGAAGACAGAGAGAGGGGGCACAAGAGGAATACATGGTAGTGGTTTCATACTGATAGTGTGGTCATGTTTGATGTGTTAAATGAACATTCTCCTTTTCTAGGGTTTTTTGATTTTCAACATATTTAAAGCTGCAGTGCAAAAATGATCCAAATCCAAAATTTGAGAAAGAACATAACCAGCCAGTGTTCAAAACTATTATATTACTTTAATAATTTGAAAATAAATTATAACAATAATCATTTTCCAGGTTTTATGTGATATGATTTAATCAATCATTAGATTTAATCCCAAGCAGACTTGTTTAAATGATAATATACGATAAAAATGCTTATTTGGGTCGTATTCCAAGTTGTAGACTAGAATCTGTTATCACTAAGTACTGGATAGACTGACAGCTACACATTCACCTCAAAACATTAGATTGATCCGCACTGGAGCTGCATCTGAGCACAACCCCATGCATGCAAAATAATTCCGCAAGGAAATGCAATTCCAGGTTTTTAAACATAGACAGCGACAAAGAGGCAAAACTGACAGACAGCAGCTTTAATTTAGCTTCTTTTACTCTGTAGCACAGATGTTCATCTCATTAGAAGAGATGTTAGAAATTTTGTTGGTGGCTGTTTCCTCTTCAATCTAAAAATAAAAACTGCTGAAAATGAATTCATCTTCAGGTCATCCAAGATGTAGATGCGTTTGTTTCTTCTCCAGATTACTTGCTCAGTAATGAATCTTCTGCTATGAATAGGTGTGTTGTCAAAATGCGAGTTGATAAAAACATAATAATCCACAAGTGATCCGGATGACTATAGTACATCAGTATGTCTGTATATACAGTGGGTATGGAAAGGATTCAGACCCCTTAAAGTTTTAATGCTTTGTTATATTGCAGCCATTTGCCATAAAAAAAAATTCTCATTAATGTCCACACAGCACCCCGTATTGACAGAAAAACACAGAATTGTTGATATTTTTGCTGATTTATTAAAACAGAAAAACTGAAATATCACATGGTCCTAAGTATTCAGACCCTTTGCTGTGACACTCATATATGTAACTCAGGTGCTGTCCATTTCTTCTGATCATCCTTGCGATGGTTCTACACATTCATTTGAGACCATCTGTGTTTGATTATACTGATTGGACTTGAATAGGAAAGCCACACACCTGTCTCTGTAAGACCTTACAGCTCACAATGCATGTCAGAGCAAATTAGAATCATGAGGTCAAAGGAACTGCCTGAAGAGTTTAGAGACAGAACTGTGGCAAAGCACAGATCTGGGCAAGGTTACAAAAAGGGCACTTAAGGTTCCTAATAGCACAGTGTTTGCTAAAAACACCTAAAGTAATCCAAGATGGTGAGAAATAAGATTCTCTGGTCTGATGAGACCCAAGATAGACCTTTTTGTCCTCAATTCTAAGCGGTATGTATGGAGAAAACCAGGCACTGCTCATCACCTGTCCAATACAGTCCCAACAGTGAAGCACCGTGGTGGCAGCATCATGCTGTTGGGGGTGTTTTTCAGCTGCAGGGACAGGACTGGTTGCAATCAAGGGAAAGATTGATGCGGCCAAGTACAGGGATATCCTGGACCAAAACCTTCTACAGAGTGCTCAGGACCTCAGACTGGGCTGAAGATTTACCTTCCAACAAGACAATGACCCTAAACACACAGCTACAATAACGAAGAAGTGGCTTCACAACAACTCAGTGACTGTTCTTGAACGGCCCAGCCAGAGCCCTGACTTAAACCCAGTTGAGCATCTCTTGAGAGACCTAAACATGCCTGTTAACCAACGTTTACCATCCAATATGACAGAACTGGAGAGGATCTGCAAGGAGGAATGGCAGAGGATCCTCAAATCCAGAAATGAAAAACTTGATGCATCTTTCACAAAAAGACTTAAGGCTGTATTAAATCAAAAGGGTGCTTCTACTAAATACTGAGCAAAGGGACTGAATACTTAGGACCATGTTATGTTTCAGTTTTTCTGTCATGCAAAATCATGCAAAAATATCAGCAATTCTGTGTTTTTCTATCAATATTGGGGTGCTTTGTGTACATTAATTAAGGGGAAAAAAAAATTAAATAGCTGCAACATAACAAAGAGTGAAAAATTTAAGTGGGTCTGAATACTTCCTTTACGCACTCTACATAGCCTGTAAATTACACGTACATGTTTATTGCTACTTTATATGAGCGCTGGCACAGCTGTTGAAATGCAGGAGTACCTGTTGGACTGAGATTTTTGAAAACACTGAAAAAAAACATATGGCATATTTTCACAAGGCCAACTCCTTTAAAAGCGGTTCTCTGCAGTGTTAAGTGCTTCTATATCTGTTGAATTTTAAAAGCTTCCTTCTCTGTGAAACCACAGGGTGCTTTGAACGATCAGGTGATAATTATACCCAAATCTGTCTTGCATCAACCTTTTCAAATACTCATATATTTACTCTTATTCATATAATAGAGTATCTTGAACGTCTGTGAAGAAAAGATCTAAGGTCTGTGTTGAAACACCTGTGCTTGCCAAGCATAAGTAATTCAGGAATTGTTTATCAAAGCTGACATTCTGTTTCCCTAATCATCAGGAAGATCTACGAAAGGATCCTGTGGTATTGCAGTCATTCATCACAGAGCAGAGAGTTGGATTATTAAAGCAGAGACACGAGCCTCGCAGTTGCTTCTTAAATCAGAACAGGGGAGGGGTTCTGAAAATTGCTTTTCAAGCAAATGTTTAGTCTCTGTATCTCTGTATGGTCTAAAAAATGCTGAGTAACAGTACAGCTAATTGCTATTTAACCCCTTTGTTCATCCCCTCGCTCCGTTGAATGACCACTGGCAAATACTTGAGTTGTTAGAATTCTTACTTTAGAAGCCACACAGTTTTTAATGCACTAATCTTTGTGGAGTTACTACAGCATGCTGTAGAAATACAGCACGTGAAATTATTGTAACTACAAGGAAGTATTATTAAACCACAGAACTTGTCATGGTTGTAAGTTAACTAAACAATTGGGAGGAAACTGTGGTTAAAAGCTTGTGCTGAATTTATATTAATGACTTGCGTTGCATGATTTAATACGTCGATTTTAAGTGTGGGGTGTCTGTCTATAAAAGTGTTTGGGTTTCCTTTGCCTTTAAATAGTTAAAAAGCACAAGACGTTGTATTCAGAAACGGACAGCCTGAAATGGACTAATCAAATAAACTAAATATTTAAACCTAAAACATACGGTATGTTCAAAAAAGTAAATGTTTCTCCACACAGGAGGATACAAGATGATAAATGTGATGCAAGCAACCCCGAGAAGTCGGCACAGTGACGTGGAAACGTGATTGGTCAAACTTGTGTCAGCAGACATCAACAGCCGCGTACCATTGGCTAGTCCCTATGAATTCTACACCAGCCTCACTTGTCCGTCTCCAAACGCGCTAAATGATTACAAAAGCGTGAAATTGAGCCATAGCGAGTAATCGTGTTGACGTGTTACCATGTGTCAGATACTTAAAACAAGCTCTACAGTTTCCATGCAGGGGAGCGTGGCAAATGTAGACAAACCTGTATGATTTCTCCCTTTACCTTAACTACAGAATAATGCACATGCTACATATGTAAGGACAGATTTTTACAAATAACGTAACATTACACGTCTTCCTGTGCAGCCAGCGATTGTAATAACAGTTTACGTGCATATATCTGATTTCATATGATTGCCTGTATTATGGCGTTCGCATTTTGCTACAGAGATTGTGGGCTTTGCTAGGATTAAAGCTAGTGATGGGGAAGTCCGAGTCATTTCAGCGAATCGGTTCTTTTGAACAACTCGTTTTAAAACTCAATTTGTTCAGGATCAAAACGAATCTTTTACGTCATGGCGTGATTGTCACCACGTGGTCCTTGACAAACTGGTGTTGCCTACTCTAGAGTATAGAAGTATAGAGTTTTGCCTCTTGGTACTTCTATACTCTTTGTCTAAGGTATCAATAAAACAATATCCGCTTTATACACACACACACACACACAC
>JAUCMT010000134.1:29439538-29472971 GCA_032357475.1 Enteromius thamalakanensis | reverse complement strand
AAAAAGTGTTGTTACCAATGTCCTGTTACACATTTGTACTTACACACACCATTTTGAGGGTTGTTATATGTGTGTAGTTACAGAAATATTACAGCTGTAGATACTATGTACCAGTGTGCACTTACACTGTGGTTACGTACTACTATGGAAGTACACAGGTTTTAGGGACACTTAATATAAAGTGGGACCCTTTATGGTAACAGGAAGTGGAATGATGTGACCTATCTTTGGGACAGGTGTGTTCTGCACGCCAGTGCCACCTGCGTTCGGCCTACAGTACATTTAATCCCCATTCTGCATGCTTTTGTCACACTTGCATTGTTCGCATTGCTGATTTGTGAGCAGTCAAACACTGTAGTGTTTAGACAAGAACATCTGCCATGTGTGGCGGCTGCCAACAAGAATCTGAAGTATGTCAGACAGTCGGATTTGCTCCGAAATTCAAGTCACGGGCCAGTATTAGTGCCCGGAGTAAACAACAACCGCTTGTGATAAATCTACATAAAACTCTGAAAGAGTAAACAGTTTAATCCTTTAAAATAAAATATTGATCTGTTTCATGGAAAAGAATGTTTAATATTTATATGAGCTCACAATTCTTAACAGTCTGCATGAAAAGAGGTCACATTTATGAAGATGAACTATTACGACTTCAGTCACTGAAACATCCAACAGATTCATAAGTCTCCTGTGACGGCCAGTTAACTGCAATTCCTACAGAGCATCCCATTTGTCCCATTCCAAGCATTCTGGAGGGATTCCCTCTTCCGCTGCTTCCCTCTCTAATCCTCCATTCCAGGAGGCATCTATATTTGGAGAGGATTGTGAGAGCCCCAGTCCAGATGTTTTGCCAGGCCGACACCTGCTCTCAATACAAGTCAGAGGGGAACAACTAGCCCACATCATGCACGTCCCCAATGCTCTCGCAAACCTCAGTCCCATCAGCTTTTTATTTCTCTTGAAGCAGAGAGGCGCTGCAGTGTCTCGTCTCAAAGGCACCTTTTACTTACACATTACTGCAGACGAGACTGCTTGGCTGTGTTTGATAGATGTGAGCTGTTAGGTGTATTTGTAGCCGTTTCATCTTACTGTTTATTAAGTGAGATATCCTGTTCAGAAACCCAGAAGAAAGGCGAGACTTGTTGTGTCCTTGTTTTTCCTCAATGAAGGCATGTATTACATATGAATTGGCTGAATCACACAGTGTATCAAATTATACAAGCTGACAAGCTGAAGGCAAAGCCAAATGATGACGAACTTGAACTGCCCTGGCCTCTTCAGTGACATATTTGTCTATTGAGGTCTAAAGAGACAAGCAATTATAGACATTTAGCATTCCTTTACTGTAACATCTGTTTGTGGGACAAAAAAACGTGAATTTATTGTCAAGGTTTCAGTATTTTGAAGCTGACCTTTAAATATTTTCCGGGTGTCATGAATTTGTTTTGGACAAATTGAGTAGCAATGGTTTATTAATGATTAAAAGTGATGTTTTTTGGAAACGCTGGTCTCTTCTGGGATGTCCTCTAACGAATACAATTTCCTAGAGGCCTCACTCATGAAACATGAGCAGGATGAATTTCTGTGCAAATTGTTCGTAAAATTAAATTAAAATAAAATCTCATTCAGTTTATATAAGAACGATGATGAGAGATGATGTACACAAACAATTACAATACTGTATTTTTAGTGTAAAAATAGCATTTACACGTACTGTATGTCGGGCAGCTTAATCATATACAGTAGTGAACATTCGAAGTGGATAAAAAAAAAATTATCAAAGTTGCCCAAAGACAAGATCACATTTTGGTTTATGTTTTAGGATAACTTCGATGAATGTTTTTGTCCCGGTTCTGGGCCTCATTTATAAAATGCTGCACAGAAACCATCCTAAATTTGATCTTCTGATCATTTGTAGCACTGGACTGCTAACTACCTCATACAGGACTCTTGTGTGCTACAAGACTGCACTCTATCACTATCATACTTATCTCCATTTGCACTCAATTCCATGTGTCCTTACTTGAATATTGTAGCCCATGTATTGTATTGCTTTTTTGTAATATGTAAAATTTGTATTAATTTAAATTTGAGCATTTTTACTTTTTAAATCTTGCATTTTTACTTGCATTTTTAAAACTCTTTTTGTATTTTAATGTTTAACGTCTGCTATCCAGCAAGGGTTTAAGAGAAACACAATTTCAGTTCTCTGTATGTCCTGTACATGTGGCAGAATTGACAAATACAGCTGACTTGACTTGATTTCTCTGATACGTGTACGTGAGATTCATAGAATGAATGTAACAAACAGAAATCGCGTCTCTTTCAGATGCGAAAGCCAACGTGTAAACCGTAAAACACTGTGAAACGTGTAAACGTTGTTTGTTCCTGCCTCAATAAGACTGTTGAACTCTACCAAGATGAACAACGCACTTAATGAATATTAGCATCTAGCTGTGTTTTGTATTTTTATTTTATTATGTGGGCATGTGTACATACAGGCGTGCATATACATACATGTATACACTGTAGTGATGGTATTTTTTAAAACTGTTTTTTATTTGTTTTATGTTGGTTGTAGTGTATTGTCTGTCCACAGCAACTCTGATCAAATCTAAGCATACGCACGTTTAATAAATGAGGCCCCAAATGTTGACTCTTGATGTAGGCTTATGCACATTCGAAACAAATCAAACAAATGTTTTTGAAATATTTTATACATTCATTTTATAACTAAACCTTATTTAAAATGTTTGTTTATTTAAAAAAAAAACGGTGTTTTTGGATGAATTTTTATTTCATGCTGTCTTGAGCGTTACACCCTGAATGGTTTAAATAGCAGTAAATAACTGTAGTGGATATCATACATCAGAAGCTTTAGATTGAATTCATGGATTAAGACATGTTTATGCAATTTGCATGAGGATTATACAGGATTTTGTGGTACTTGATGACAATTGCGAATAGACATTTGCTTATCTGGGCTATATGCATTTATTACACTCAACATTATGGAACAGTAAGCTAGAATGCAATGGAACGGAATAGAAAGCAAAACTAGAATACAATAGAAAACATGTATTTAAATATTCCGTCTCTATAGTAGGTGACTAGTTTGCAGAGTCTGCAAATCCTTCACAGACTGTTCTATCCAAATCTAAACTATTAAGTTTTCTTTCTTTTAAAAGTCAAAACTCAATATTAATGTCTGCATTTATGTTCAGTACTGCAAAAATGTTGTGTTTTATGGACTTTTACACGCTTTTGGGTCCTTGCATACTTGATAGGTCTGCAGAATTCAGGATATAGAGTCATGCAGTCACAAAAGTAATACAACTTCTTTAGATTTATTTCAAATAACAGCAAAACCCAAAACAAAAAAATAGTAAACAATCCAGAAACATTAGTGGCACCACAAAGTATTGTACATACAGTAACATCATTTTAGGTTCAGTAAACAGACGTCTCGTCTGATATTTCTTCTTGCTTCTTAAAACTTTACAGATACACTACCAAAACAAATGGATAAAACCTTAGTGCCTCAGAAAGCCATCATCATCACATGTAACCTCACAGAGAATGGAGAAATATAGTGTTCTTCCCTTCATTTTAAACAAAATGGCTTACTGATAACCATCTCAGACAGGAAGTGCTTTGCTTGGTCCGTAAATTGTCTGTAATTAAGTATAAATATGAGTGTTTATTTCAAGTTAGACTAAAAGGTTAGAAAAACATATTTAACGGCATATTCAGCAGAATAGAAAAAGCTGGACTTGTAATATTTGTACATAAGACTCTCCATTCAACAAAAACACATTGGTGACACTTTTAAAGTTTAAAAAATAATTTACAGAACAACAACTCTGTTACGCATAAGAATAACATTCATACTGGAGAAAAAAAAGTTTCTGCAAATATATATAAAAAATACTTTGCACGCCAAAGCATACAGTTATCTGCTTTTAAGTGTCGTTAAAACATAATGCCATAAGCCTAGTCGTTCTAGTCATTAAAAATCTTTTGTATGGAGTGCATATCAATAAGTGCAAATTATTTGCCTTTTACACATTGTGCATCTTTCTAAACATTTGTCAGCTTTTGGTGCTTCTTTTGCATTTTAACAGCAGCAACAGTATTTTGTTTTGCAGAACACACCTCTTTTTTGACCCAGAGTTTAAGATTAGTGCTATTGCTTTGTCTTAGTTGCAGTTTGTTTAGCAAATGTCAAGAGTAGTGCATTGCATCATTTTCACCAATCACTTGAACAGAAGCTCAGGATCAAGTTTCTGAGCGCAGGTAGTGGGACGCAGGAAATGCAGCTTTGTTCGTCACTGCTCTGGTGCAGTTTCTCAGGAGTCTTTTGGATTTTCAACAGGCACTGAAGGCTTTACTATGGTCCTACTAATTGCACAGTGAGTCTCCCTGCAGAGGTGGTCCTAATGAGTCATGTAGTGGAAAAGGGTTTATGCATCTGAGATGCAGCTCTGGATCTTATCTATCCATAGCTGGGCCATCGAAGCATCTGCTGCACAGAAGTTGTACACCCGTTTAGTTGTCTTCAGCTGCAAAGGAAAAGAAAAGAGGTTTTAATGTACTTCTTTTATTTCAATGGGAAGTCTGTTTACTCTGTGGCCATGTTTACCACGCATGCAGGCTGCTTAGTAAGGCATCCAAGGCCATATCCTCTCTACTTGATTAGGAAAATGCTTAAATCTAAAAAAAACCTGCATGCTCGCATTTAAGGAACACATTTCAAACCAAAATAACAAAATCTGACATGGACTGCTCATTAAGTGTTGGCTATTTTGCAACTGCAGTTACACAAAGACTTTACCAACTGGCTCTTTAGAAGGTGGCGGTTTTTTAAAGGGGTTATCGGGTGCCACATCCGGTGGACTGAAATGTTTGTTGGGAGTGTGAGTGCTCAACCATCCTACAATGATAAAGATCCACCAGTAGTTTTCTTTTAATAGAATAAGTTGCCCCTTCTGAAATCAAGCCATTCTCAAATGCATAAAAGTGTGGCGTCACACTGACAGAGGCCACTCCCACAATAGTTGATTGACAGGAGCGTGTGAGGCGTCATCAGACCGAGACACAGAGACAAGCAAGACTCCTAAGAGATTGAGGTGTTTTGTTGTTTAATTTATTGATAAACATAGCAGTAGTCATTTACTCCCGACATCTGAGTGACTGAAGACGATCAGTTTATCAAATTAATTAATCTCAATTAAATAAACATTTAAACTCGATTACGATTAATGAATGATTATTTTATTTATTTATTTCTTTGCCCTCGTAATTCACTGCCAAATTGTGTACAGTAAATATGCTCACATATTATAAGTAAGAGATTTTTGAATTAAAATAATTGAAGGAAACACGCAATCTACCATCTATGATTATTTATTAAACATCAGTGTTGAACTCCTGAAATGAAAGCACACATTGCCTAAAACTAACAGTCTCTTTGTTCTTATAAAAAAAGTTTAAACAAATAAAAATTATTTCAAATGTTTTTCTTATTAAAAGTAGAAAATAAGCAGTATCTCTTCTAAATAAAATTATTCTTTTGTAAACAAATATTTTAATGTGCAAACAGATTGTTGTAATGAATAGAACACTCTTAAACACTGTTGCATGAGGTGAACATGACACTATATGAACATGAATTTACTCTAAGTTCTTAAGAAACACGAGCATGTTAACCTTTTCAGGTTATGTCTTGTACATGTCTGGAAGCGCCGTTTCATGTGATCGCGACGGCGCATTGTATCTTCTGTCGAGAGTTTTAACAAGTTGTTTAAACCCGCTTTGCTCCACTGTAGCCAAGGGAGTCATATCCTTTTTTGGTATAGCTATAAAGTCTTAGCGGCTGAATGTTAGATGCACAACACGCACAAAATGGTAAAGTATTTAGGTTTTTTATCAGTCGTTATCATCAGATTGGTTGAATTTTACAGAATGTAATCTTTCATGCGTTACATCCGAGGAAAAATATTGTGGAGTCAATGGTGACCCAAAACAGCCTGGTTACAAACTTTCTTCAAAACATCTTCCTTTGTGTTCGGCAGAACAAAGAAATTCATACAGATTTGGAACCACTTGAGGGTGAGTAAATGAAAGAATTTTCATTTTAGGGTGAACTATTCCTTTAACATTTTTAAGCCCCATATCTTACAACAAACTATGATTGGCTGCATTATAAGTCTGTGAAATGGAGACTTGAGTGGTTCTCAACCAACCTAAGCTGCGATGAAGTCAAGGCCTTCTGCCTTCAATCTGAATACTTACATCAAAAAAAGCCTTTTCACTGATGTGTTTGGGGGCTCCTATAGTTGGTGTGGCAATCAGAACAGACTCCACGTCAGCCAGGTCAATATAGCCACGGCAGCTTGTGTCCTCATCCGTCTCATAATACCTCAGCTACAGGGTGAGTCAAAATGCAAGACAAATAAATGAATAAATTAAGGTAAAGACCAAAATACAAAAATGTAATAAACGACTCACCTGATGTTTTGTTACGTCCAGAACAAACCACCTAGCTTTCCAAGCTTTAAGTAATGCCCCTCGCTTATACAGGATTCCCTCAAATGATCTGTATAAACAAAGAAATTACGGCTTGTTGACTTTGTCTATAAAGTTAAATTAAGTGCTAG
Source organism: Enteromius thamalakanensis (assembly GCA_032357475.1). Lineage (NCBI taxonomy): Eukaryota > Metazoa > Chordata > Actinopteri > Cypriniformes > Cyprinidae > Enteromius > Enteromius thamalakanensis. The sequence goes on along the minus strand of JAUCMT010000134.1, from coordinate 29,466,312 downwards.
TTAAAAGTGTTGTCTGTCATTGTTACCTATTGTCCTCATTCTTTGGGGTAAACTGATTGTAGAGCGTGGCTGCCCTGCGATTGACCCCATTGACTGCATTCGGGCTGCTGTCCTCTCCGAGGCCGCTGTCAGGTATGTTCAACATGGAGTGTCTCTGATAGGCCTGCAGGTTGGAGGTGGGGACCAAACCAGAGATGGACACTGACTGTTTCCGCAGCTATAAGATTAAAGGGGCAAGAGATGAAGTCAGCATACAGTCTCTGGAGAATACAGTTTGCTACTTGATCATATAAAGTACACAAACAAGGATATTTCTTTGGTGCTTTCTAAGGCATTTTTACCACTGCATCTCCATATTTGATATTTAAATTGTTAATTACAAAGAAGAATCCAAAGCCTAAAGGAGTAGCTATAAACTGCTTAAATCTTCTGGATTTAAGGATCAGTATAAATGCAAAAAATATTTGTATGGGTTTGAAATAAATACGTTGCATACATGAGCGATGTCAGGCGTAGAACTGTCTACATAGTGTGCACATTATATAATTGGGAAAACAAAACAGGTAAGTAAGAAATGCCATTCAAGACTACATTTGTGAGGAAAAGTGGAAGTAAAATAGCTGGACAGAGAAGCTGCACTCACATTGCCCTCCTGTTTGAGGTGTTCTTGGATGCTGTCTTGCACCTTCTCAAGCGTGGTGTGCCACGACTCAGACTGGTGCCCAAGTTCTCCCTCCAGCCTCTCGATGTCCTGCAACCACACAAATCCATTTTAAGGCTTCCTCTTTACTGGTGCCTTTGATCAACCAGGAAATCATTGGGTTCTGCTTTGATATTTTTGTCCTACCAAGCAAGCATCACTTTGTTTTGATGGTTGCTTGCTTTAATAGCTAGTATAATTCCTGCTATTCACAAATAACATGAAAAAATGGATGAGGAGAGAAGTTCAGAAACACTGAATATTGGACAAATCCACAAGGAAAATCGTGAAAAATCATGGCGTGAAAAATACAAGGTATGTTTAGTTCTATTAAAGGGTTACATCACAAAGAAAACCAAAATAAGAGTTTACCTGATCTCACTGCAATTTGTACATATTTTACGAGGTGGCTAATTCGTACGACCTCACTCGAACGAGGAAAAATATCCACTTCAGCTAAACCTAACCCCGCTCCTAAACCTACCCGTCACTGGGGTTTTAGACAAATTGTACAAAATCGTATGAGTGAGGTCGTATGAATTAGCACATATTTGGCACCTCGTACGAATACGTACGAATTGGTCTTGAGACTGCGTAGAGTTTACTCAACCATTCTTCTCCCCTGAGCTACGTCTTGCGCCATTTTAGAGAGTATCATAACACATAAGTATGCTTTCTCCTACGTGTAAACAACAGCAGATTACGTACATACGCATGCTTTCCCCCGGCTAATTACGACAGATACGTTAAAGCTTGCGTAAGCGTTGCAATACTCACCAAAATGATGTAACTCAGGGCAAAAGAATGGCTTAAATTGTTATTTTTGATTTCTTTGTGCAAAAAAAATATTCCTAAAGTGTCGAGTTGAGCCACTGATGTCACATGGACTGTTTTAAAACATTTCTGGATCTGGGATCATTTCAGTTGTGTTGCTGTTTATGGAGGGTCAGATGGCTCTCATCGAAAATACAAACGAAGGAAAGTCTGACAGGTTTGGAACGACATGAGGGTGAGTAATTAACTACAGAATTTTCATTTTGGCGTGAACTATCCCTTTCAATGGACTCACAGCCAAGAGTTTGGTGATGGCATCAGGCTGGGCACGGCTGACACTGCTGTAACATGGCCAGACGATCCTCCTCTTGGTGGTGGCGATGGTGTCTGACTCTTCTGTGCTCTGTGAGCGCACCGCAATCATAGACCAGTCATAAGAGGGGCCTGTGGACAGCGTCTCCCCAGTGTAGAACTCCCATGTCATCAGATTGGGGATCGAAATCAGCGGTTTCAACACCGCCTAAAGAGAAAACCAAGGAATCAGTATTTGTTGAACTTCTGACTTCTGACTTTACATAAAGGCGCTGTAACCAATATTAGTCACTGAATTAGTCGCCCTCCCTATTTTCAAAACCTTACCCTGAGGGTATTGTTCTACCATTCTGCATGTTTACATGCACTCATCGAACACCATGTTCAGAACCATAGAAAACCATTGTGATAATGTTGCTGACGTAAAAAAAAAAAAAAGCTGAAACATTACCAGAAGTTTGATGTTTGTAAAACTAAAAGAAATATGCAAAACTTAAAACACGTGGAATTTGGTATCTACATGGTTCATTTTTGTCTTTTGATTGGATTATTAACACACTTACAGAACTTTTAACTTTGAGGAAGAATGATGCTTTTAAGATTACAACGTGTGGCACTCTCTCCAGTGTTTGATTGTAAGAAAGGAATGGGAAAGCAAGAAGAACCAGCTCACAGGGCCCTTTGATCTCACTAAACGTCATAAAACATGTTTTCATTGGGCTATGGTTGACTATTGCGGAACTGATTCACTCATTTTGAAACCATTTCAGAGGATGACTGCCAGTGAGGAGATAGATACCTATGTTAAAAACAACTTTCACTTGCAGCCTTTCCCGCTCTAGCTTTGCTTTGACTGTCACCACCTGATTCACATGTTACAAGACTGCTTTATAAGGTCAAAGAGGCTGTTTTGCAATTGTGGGGAAATTATTATTCACTGTGAATGCGATCTGGCAAAAGACGTCAGCATGTTTGGGACTGGTAGTCAACATAACCTCTAAGCAGAGTGCTCTAGGGTAAAGGCCATTAGAGCTGTCTGGTACCTCTGCACACACCCAGACAAGACTCCTTACCTCCGTCTCTGAGGGACTGTACAGGTAGTTGAAGAAGAGAGGGCTCTTGCGGTGTATTCGGTTGATATACTCCCAGATACAGATTCCTCTCTTGGACTGCTTTTCTCCTTTGTCCTCAAACAATGTGCCTTTAGTGAGGAGAAACAAAGAAGAAGTTGTGAATTACACATTACTCAGAGTAACATGATAATGTGTGAAACAAAATATCAGAAGCCAAGACTGATAAGACTAGCAGCACTTAAAAGAAGTGCTTCCAAAGGTCATCAGGGCTGCTACAGGTAAGCAAAACTTTTCTGAGCAAGACCGCACGTGTCTGTCGTAACACTATTAAGGCATTCAAAGCCATGTTTATTTGAAGAACACAGCTGAAAAACATTTGCACAATAATGTAATAATGGCAATACAAAAAGACAAACACTGTATTGTGGAGGAATGCGTGTCTCCTCTTAAAAAAATGACATGATGAGTTGTGCATACGCACCGTGCTCCAGGCGCTCGTAGTCCGAATCCAGAAGGAAGTTTTTGAAGCGATTGGAGATGTAGTGGTATGCCAGAAACTTCAGATAGTATTGATTAAACTCAAACTCGAGGGGGTACTGGTTATGAACCTGGAATAAGAAAGTCAATGCGTCACACCAGAGAAGCTTGTTGGCATTATTTCACGGCCACAGCGATTCAACAAATATGAGTAGAACACCATTGAGACCGCAGTTCAAGAATATGATTAGTAAATGCCCAGGAAATGATCAGTGAAAGGGGAATTTAAAAATACAAAAATAACAGCAGCAGGAGGGACATAATAATGTACAGCCAACAGGATCTAGACAGAAGAGCTTGCAAAGTTCTCACACTCGAGGCCACCTGGACTTCCTGGCAAAAACAACAGCTGCCTCTAAGATGAGACACTTCTATTTTCAGATGCTTTCACTATATTTCTGCGGTCTGTGACATTGCACGACCTCCACTGGGTCATTCAAATGCTCTACGCCTTGATTTCATCACATATGCCTAAAAACAATGCATGAGTGTAAACGCATGGGAGTGGTGTGCATTGTCTCTGGAGGAAGAAAAACTCTTCCTTCTTCCTGCCCTTTACTTAATGTAGCAGAGACTGAACAGAAACCCCAAAATTGCAGTTTCAGGCCGGTTGTGCTAAACGTGCCGATGTTGGGAGGTGATGGCGAAACACTCCAGCCAGGACAATGCTGGTTAAACGCCATCTGTGTACGATCATTTCAAAGGGGGATGGGGTAGGTAGATGTGCCGAAAGAGCAGCTCCGTCTAAATTACTTGCCCACCATGGGGATTGCAAAAGGAAAGCTAGAGCATGCATTCTGACAGCTGAGTCTTTGTCATCCACCTCCTTCTCGCTGGAAGCTGCAGGAATGCTGTGAGCTCATGGACGAAGCACGGTGGGAACAAGAGAGGGGTGGTGTGAGAGACAGAGATCGGGAGTTATGAAGTGATTCTGGGCAGTGTGTGAAATAGAGAGATGGAGCAATTGGTTATTTGTTGTACAGCAGACACTTATCCAAAATGAACATGGACAGTCCTATTTGGTGCAGCCTGGGGTTGAGGTGTCTTGTTCAAATGCAAAATGGTCAAGAGTCATTCCATCTATGGTTTGAACCAACATCCTTTGGGTTTCCAGCCCACATCTTTAACCACTATGATTCCACCACCCCAGATAATGTAAAAAATCAGAAGATCATTTTCTCCTTCAGCAAGGCAAGCAGCCCAGGTTACTTTGGATAGGCGTCTGTTAGACGAATCTTATAAAGTAAACTTGCCTGATGGACACAGTCAAGAAACTGGAGGAAGATGGGAGTGAAGCCACTGCCCTGGCTATTGGGGGTCAGGTTGCCACGCTGGCTGAACTTGTGGCCAAAAGACAGCCACTCTTTCTCCAAAAGCACCTGAAAGCCCTCTATGGTCCTGTAGAATGGATCACTGAGCACCTGCACAAGGGAAACCACCTACAGATACAACAGAGAGAATACAATGAGTTACAAGCAGGGGCCGATACTTGAGAAGTACCAAGTAAACGTTGGCCCTATCAGATTTGACCCTTGCTGACCCAGTGCATGTATCAACTCAACCTGACAAAAACATTTACTATCAGAACTCTGCCCAGCTAGAAGTTTACTGCCTCATCTACACTATTCATCACAATTGCAAGAAATCAGAATTTACCCTATTTACTTGCTACATTCATAATCTTATGGTTAACAATTAATCCACAGGAAAAGGAAAATGTTTTCACAGTCACCAAAATCTGAAAATCAGCTTTGTTTTATTATAGATTTGTTAAATTAAGATTGAACCACTGATGTCACATGGACTATTTTAACAATGTCCTAACTAGCTTCCTTATCCTTGATCGTGACCCCAGATCGTTGACCCCAGAAAGCGGTCAGATTTCATCAGAAACTTCATTTGTGTTCTGAAGATAAATGTTGGTCTTATGTGTTTGGAACGACACGAGGGTGAGTAACTAATGACAGAATTTTAATTTTTTTTATACACCATCCCTATGTTATTAAAACATTAGAATTGTTGCATTGGTTGAAACATACCTTTAGTAACAAAAACTAACATTTTTAAAAATTGCTGAATCTACAACGCGCTTTTCAGACAGACCACCATATTGTCACATGACTGAACCTGAATGTTGATTATATGTCACTAAGGGACTTCCAAAGTTAAAAGTAAGGGATAATGGTTTAAAAAGACCTTTCCAGCTAACCAGTAGTGTTTGTGACACCTGCGTCCCCGTGGGTCCTTATGGGTTAACAACTCGCTACCGAACATCAGTGTTCTGCAACCTACATATGGTGAGGAGGTTCCTTAATATCAGACCACGCTTACTATTCAGTTTTCCATTTTACTCAGAAATGCATTAAAATGTTGAGGTAAAAATCTACCTCAACTTCCAGTTTATGTGGAAAAAAACTATTTATAATCAAAAATGCATTGTGAATACCCCATCAAAAATCTGTCTTCCAGAGAATGCAAATGTTACATGTAAAGCTTTGTTATAACCACAGGCAAATTTCTACAGAGCCTATTTCCTTGAGTTCAAGAAATATAATTATTGTAAGCATTATTGGGGCAGTTTCACAATGCAATAAGCAAAAACACAACACCTTCCAAGACGAGGCCATGTGACAACAACGTGATTCTGTTCTCTCCTACAAAGCCAGACATGTGGAGCTTATTTAGATGAGTACATCAGATCAGGCCTACAGAGAGAATGGTCAAGAAGCAGGGAAACGAACAGGAATAGACTTGAACAGGAATCACGTGCACGATTCTACCCACATTTAACAACCCCAGTTGACACCAGAGAATACAATTCTGTTTCTAATAATAGTTAACTGAAAAATCTGAGCTGTGACCGCAAAAATGTCTCTGGTATAATACATTAAAAGTCTTAAATGCAAAATAGACTTATTTTTATGACTGTTAGGCATTTGTAGGTTGACACTCCCATGACTGATTTTGTTTTGATCCAACCAATGGTCAAAGTTTGGGGTGGTTCATTTACTACCCCAACAAGGTGATTGAATCTGATAATACAGTAGACTCTAAAACAAGCATCTAATAAGCAGATTGAATAGGTCTGTTAAATTGCCACAGGCTATACCACACGTGTGTGATGCTGACCTGAGTAGTAATGTCCCAGCCATCCTCAAGACTAACTAGTACTGAAGATCCGCTGTCCAGTAACTCCACCACAACCAGAGCCAGCTGCAGAAGCTTGTGTAGCTGTTGAACAGATAAAGAATACAAAACAACACATTCTATGTTTAGCAATTCCTGTGCATATATTTTAACACTGCTGTGCACACTGCTGACTAAGAGCTCTCTGAGTGTCTTGGCAGAGATCCTTACAGATAATATTGTTTTATCGTCTGAGACACAGTGGACCATAAGGCCAAAGGGTTTTGTGAGTGCATGGGTTTTAGAGTGGTAAGCAACTTTGTTTTGCTTTAACTGTGTCATGCAATTTTCCCACCTTTGTCTTGTATAGCTTCCCATGCTTGACTAGTTTTAAGGAAAGACATTTTTAACAGGGTCAGAGTCACACAGGCCAACCTGTTCCTGGTGTTTCTTAAATACAGGCCACTGTGAGTCACAATAAGGAGAAGGTGCAGGGGTAATTCTAATAACAGAGGAATGTGTGTTTCGAGGTCATGCTAACCTGTTGCATCCATTCGCTCTCCTCCAGAGCCTTAAGGAACGAGTCCTCTGTGTCTGAGGACATAGAACTGGGTGCACATGCTCTCAGAAGCTTCTTGAAGGAGCCCTTCACCTGTCTTGTCTCTGTAAACTCTACCGGCACCAGTTCACAGTTCAGTGCTGAGTCCAGTCTTAAGCCCTGTCATGGAAAAGCATTTGGTACAAACTTTTAATTTTGGTTAGTTTAGTTGAAGAACAGAGCATTTGGATTATGCCTTTGGGTAGAACACTGTGTAGAAGTTTTGCTTGCTTCCAGATCCAAGACTATAAATTTGAGCAGACCAACTATTTTACTAATGTGAATGAAATTAAATTTCCACTTTACAGGCAACAACAAAAATTCAAAACAGAGAGTTAATGTACTGAGTAGGACCAGCCAAATAACTTTGAGTTTACGTAGCTGTCAACCACAGGGCTGATTTATTCCAACTATTAATTTTCCTTTTTTTTTTTTTTAAATATATAGTGAATGTTAAAGAAACGCATTATCGAAAAGGTAAAAAGCAGCACAAAGTTCCTTCGGGCATCCAAATGTAATATAATTTCAGCCAAAACAGTCAATAAATCACAGCTTTTATAAATGACTATTAAAAGTTCCTTATCTAGTCATGAATTTATTATGCACCGGGGAGAACACTGTCCAAGTATTTCAGGGTGATATGACCTAGTACACTTCAACATAAAAATGAAAGAAGGCTATTTAGATCTGAACACTTCCTTTCCCATAAAAGGTTCATCACACAAGGTCAACCTCAAATCCTCAGCTTCTTCTCTCAAAGAACTTATAGTAAGTGTTACATCTTTACCCTGAGATGAGACTTTTCACCAAAGATGTAGAGAGCGGCTTGGTGCTTGAGGAGCTGGGCCTGGAGGTTCTCAATGCCTGTAGGGGGCGCCAGATCCTTGCCAGCCAACCGCGCGCCCACATCAGCAGCAGCAGGATGCTGGATGAATCTGCTGCTAGAGCGCAGACTAGCCCACACACCTTTCAGAGAGAGGGGACACAGCACATGTGTGTGAACAGGTTGGGCAGGATTACAAAAATTGCTTGGTGAAAACAAACCTTTGTAACTGATTTCAGGGATGGACAAACTCTGCAAAGCGTAATGTGTCAAAATGTGCTTAAGAGTACTATACACATTTATTGGTTGCTTAAAATCATAATCAATTTAGCCACATACACATGTTAAACATCTTAGACGTAACGGGTAGGGGATGTGAAGAACTTTAAATGATGACACACACACATATATGTTCCATTTGAATATATTTTAAAATTTAACTGATTCCTATGATCAGAGATCAAAGATAAATTATCCAGGCATCACATGATCCATCAGCATCATTACTCCAGTCATCACATGGTCTTTCAGAAATCATTCTAACATGATATTGGTGCTTAATTATTAATAATAGTTCTTACTGTTATCGTTCATTGGATTTTCCTATTGAAATTGAAATTAGAAATGAAGCATTTACTTGTTTTTAATTACATATTAATATTAGAAAAACAAAAATTAGAAAAACATAAAAAAAGAAAAAGATCCTTTTTACATTTAATATTACAAAAAAAAAAAAAACAACCACCAAAAAAAACAATTGATTCCCAATTTTGGTTTTCTTTTCCTTTGTTTTTTGCCTTTATTGTGGCAGGACAGATCAGAATTTACAGGAAGTGAAGTGCGAGGGAGAAAGGGGTGGGATTGAGAATGGTCCTTGAGTAGAGATTCGAACAGTGGACACCCAAAGCGCAACGGCACTGTATGCCATCACGCTGCCCACAAGGCTATCAGCACTGACCAATTTAGGTTTTCTCTTCACCAAGTACTCAGACTGTTATGATCAAGGAATGATGAATATAGTTTCTGCGGTTTCATATTTTATGGAAACTATGATGCATTATAGTATTATAGAAATAGCTCAACCAAAAATGAAAGTTGTGTCATTATTTACCCTAAAGATGTTCCAAATCTCTATGAATTTCTACGAACACAAAGGAAGATATTTTGAAGAAAGTTTGTAACCAGGTTGGAACTACTCGAGGTGAGTAAATGAAGAGTAAATGAACTATTCCTTACATATCTGGCTTTCTCCAAACCTCTCAATCCTAGTGTCTCACAGTTTCCACAAAAATATTGTGCAGCGGCACTGTTTTTAATATTGATAATAATAAATTATTCTTGAATAACCAAATCTGCATATTAGAATGATTTGTGAAACTGAAAATATATAACAGAGTAAAGATGCCTTCACAAAAATAAATTACCTTTATTGAAACTGATCAAATAAATACAAATATAATACTTATTTATTCCATGTAATATAGATTGGCCAATAACGAAAGTAATAACCTCAATAGTATGCAACATACAGTTATACCATGTTTCTTTGGAATCCCATTATCATATAGTTTACGGAGCGCTCTTCTAATGCTTGTCCTGGAGGGTTGAGTTTTGTCTGACTGAGACTGAATGCTAGCTCACTCAGTAAACAGGGTCAATGCTGTGATGATTCAGTGCTCTGTCATCAGCTACTACAACACACTAAACGTTCAATAACATACCACTGAACCTCAAAACTGCAGTCGCTACAGACCTGCCACTACAAACTACTACAGAACTGGTCTTGCCACAGTAAAGTTTACTTCAGGAAACCAGAAAGGTCAGTGGTAACATCATTGTGGTAGAAGTTTCAGACGCCACAGAGGCATGGATAGAGGTCAAAGACAAGCTGAGAACATGGATTAAGTGAAGTATGGATTAGGTTAGCAAGAATGAGTAAAACAGAAACTATACCTTGATTGTGAATTCTTCCCTTAGCTGAAGCTTTTTGGTTTGAGTGAGTGAATAGTTTATCCCTGTACCCAAGTACTGGCAGATTAAAGGTTGCAGGAGTTGGTGGTGGCACAGAGAAACGGGAAATAAAAACAGAAAACAAAATTCACACACATGCAACAATCACCCCCTCCGAAGACCAGATTATTGAGACGGATGAGAGAGAAATGCTGCAGGCCTGTATAACGTTAGGGTTTAGAGGTCGACTGATTTATCGTTTTTGCCAACTCTTTGATACAACAGGAAAAAATTGACATTTCAATATTGACTTCATTTATATTATGATTTATGACTAATCAGATGCAAAATTAACATTTTGTTTACATAATATGTGTGTGCACTGTTATTATATAAATACACACATGCATGTAGATATTTAGTATAAATGTTTAGTATATATCAAATGTGTTTACACATGGGCAAATGCTCACTGCAGATCTTATTGGCCACAATGATTATGCACAATATCATTTTGAATATATTTTATTCATACAGATTTGATATATCCATAAAGGTTATCAAACTGGCAAAATCCAATATTGGTCGAGCTCTGTTTTCGACTGAATATAGAAAGATGAGGCATCAATGAAGACAATAAGTTGGTTTAATGAAAAAAAAAAAAGATTTACATGAATGACAGGAACATTATGTCAATGAGATGACTGTATAAATAAGAAGAGATCAAAAAATACAGAAAAATGTAAGTATATGTGGAATACTTGTTTTTTATGTAAGTGGCGGTTGTCTCATACAATGGTAAGGTGTTGTGAGTGATGGCCAGGACATCATTATGTGGTTCACAGGGGATTCTGGGTGGTTATTTACAGATCCAAGTCAATAGATTTAACTGTCAAGCCTCTAAACTGAAGCAGCAACATTGAGAAATGATTTATATAGCACAAGATTCAAGTGATATGGTACAGTCAGTTTTCCCTTAAGGAAACTAATCTTATGCTGTAACCTAACAGAGAACCTTCTCAGTGTATGCATTACTATAATTTTAGAGGTCAAAATGAACACCTAATTTACAAGTACAAACTAAACACTGATTGAGTGATTACATTTCAGTAAATAACTGTTTTTAGCTTAACATCTGCATTCATTCATGTTAACATTTTGTGCTAAAACTAGTTGTAAAGAGTAAGAGATGTTCGCTCCATACTGCCATTTGAACTGAAGTGTCTAATGTGGCCTGCACAGCACATAAAGTAACATAGCACAAAGCTTACTGTTCACATATTGACAGAAAACTATGATATCACTTCAGAAATATAAAGATGCATTAAAATCGATGAGTTGTCATTTTCAAAGCCCTTAAGCAAGTATGAGCAGTATCGATTCTGATGCTAATATAGCTAAAAATAGTGTTGCTAAAAATAAGGAAGTGAAAAATCAGTTCCACTTTTCCGTGAAGAGCACATGATGGGAAATGTCTTAGCCTGCACCTGCTGAAGTATATTTGGCTGTGTTAAGAGAGATTCATCTAATTTCAGTGCAAAGACATGATTTTTCAGCAGCAGCTGCTATCTATAAACCACATTTCAAGAAATATGACGAAAAACAACATAATCATGAGGTCACCTTCATCTTTGTTAAAACCATGAGCCTTTTTCCAAGAACTCAACCCCTGGCATGTTTTATACTGAGACATAATAGACAAATACAAAAACAAGATTATATAATGGAATCAAAATTCTGTCTTCAATTACATACACTCGTGTTGTATCAAACCCTTATGACTCTATATGAGTGTGAATTAATGACAGAATTTTACTTAAATGTACATCACCCTAAACGTCTCTTTGATCTGAGATGAGGTTTTAGTAATGGGGAGCTTGAATTCAGAAGATGAAATCTGGATCTATGTAATACCCTTCTCATGATGTACATTACAATAAAGCACAAGCCATTTTTTTTTTTTTTACAGCAGACACCTTTTAACTTCTTGCATGTAATATCGTATTCAAAGAGAGTGTGCAGATATTGACCTATCTGGGGGGGTGAATACTTTTGCACCGCTACAACTTCGAAAAAATCATTCACAACGGGTGTTCTGAAAGTATCTACATGGCCAGCTTTTTGGATTTTATGAAACACTGTGTACTTTGGAGAAATGTGGTGACAAATATCTGCAAGTTCAGCAGAACCATCACCGCAAAAAATGAAAGAGCGGGCCAAAGTCGAAGCAGCATGAGTGTGTGTATGCGTGTGGGAAGAGTTGTGGTCTGTGACAGAACACAGATAATGAGATATCAAGACAGAAGACAGTCGACTAACGATATCAGATGAAAGATGGGGAATTGGTTTGACGCTAAATATCTCCTTGGAGTCAACGGAAATGAAGAATAGAGGCCCACTCACCTCCTCTGGCAAAGCTATTGGTGAAGGAAATGTCTAAATGGACAGGGGCCATCTTTGGTATTCTTGATGCTCTTCTTTCGCTTGCTAGAGAGATAAAAACATACACGATGCATCACATACAAACATGCCATCATAGCCTTTTTCGAACCCTAGTGAGCTGCCAAGCACAGATACAGATAACATCCTATCACACATAAAGATATAAGGTAGATATGAAGATAGATATAAAGTAGTAGCCTATATATTTGCTGACTTGGTTTTTGTAAAACTTAGCCAAATACATGCTTGCAGTTAGTAAACATCTGCAGGCCATATCAAACATGCACTGTTATGGATCAGTTTAGTTTATGGATGCTGGTGTGGCTTGCATGCTGTGAAAGATCCGTTGCAGGGTTTAATTATACAGTAAATGTTTTAAATACACAACACTGCTTAAGTCTGGTTCAAGGTATCAAGACCGTAGGCCTGATTTGAATTTAGAGGCCTTAATGGCATGAAGCACTATCATCAGAACTAAGATGAGCCATTTGCTGGTGAGAGGAGGCTGCTTTTAACCCAGCAGGTGGGGATAAACAGAACATTACGGTGGCGACATTTCATAGCTGACGGGGCAGGATCTGTGTGGTCTGAGCCATCTGCAGTACGGCTGTGGAGAGCAGTGAGTGCAAGGAGAGTGATGGATGGGAGGTGACCTCGTCATGTCCTGCTCTCCTTACATAACCATACAATTGTGCTCCAGTTCCTTTGGAAATCAGCCCAAAACATAAATAACATTTTGTGCAACCAAGAGGAAACCAGGAGGAGATAAGAGCCTCGAAGAACACACAAAGGGGCAAAAACAAGTCTAAACGAGAAAGTGAAGAAATAAACGTTGAGTGAAGGGATGCACCTGATATCTTTGCAATACCTGGGGACAAGCCGATGAGGGAGCGGTTGGTCAGAGTGTTGCTGCCGTTGGTTTTGAAGTAGATGGGGATGGAGCTGAGGATGGCCTGCAGGTATTTCTCTTGTTCCAGACTGCTGGAGGTCTCTGAGGAAGTCGGAGCTGATAACAGCAAGAGAGCATCATTAGGACAGTCGTTTCTCTCTTGACAATCTCGCATTAATTATTAAGATAATTAATAAGGAATTAAAACACACCCACAGATGCATAAACAAAATCTAGATGTAAACAGAAGTATTTTCCCCCTTCAATAACTATTATTTGCACTGGAAAACACGAAACGAATCGTGTTCAAACAAATACATCAATCCTCCCAGTTTCTGTTTTTAAAAATGTGTTTTGAAAACAAGCAGATGTGTCATAATTACAGCAAAAATCCTACAGGAAATATCTTATGGCACCAATATTTAGAATATTATGTTGAACAATCAGGGGCATTGTGTCAAAAATGTTGAGAACAGGACTAAATGGCCAAAGGTCTGGTCCACATTGTGGCGTATTCTGGCCAAAAACCACCTACGACAGGAAGACACTGAATCAGACATTACAAAATGACCCACCGCAGTTTGTTTTCTTTACGTTTCGTTAAGGAGCGAGTTTTTCTGAAAGTAATAGACAGCCATAAAAAATATTTAACTAATGCTGTGGAAGATTCTATGAAAAGTCAAATCAAGTGATTATTTCATCTCTGAAAGTGCTTGTTGAATCAAACTAGTACTTTACAAACAGAAACCTTGTGTTCTTACAGTATATTCCCGAAAGCTGCATGAAGTCATCCAACCAAGATCAGAGCATGCCAGATCAAGATTCACTGTTCAGTGTTGTTTGCAACAAGCGTTTGATAGTTACTGAAAATAGCAAGCTATCCTGGGCTGAGACTAACCTTTTATCAAAATTATAATCTTAGAGCCCTGTCTGACTGTAAACCATCCCCAAGGCTGCTTGATGTAAAATGCATATTACTGCACAAACGTACCTGCTGGAGAAGGGTTCTGAGATTTGAAAAGTCCAACCACACTCTTGCTGTGAAAACCACCCGAACGAAGTAAAACTGCTTTGGTGCAAGGGTGCTTCCAGCACACGACTGGCAGACGGTTGTGTCGGTAGCAGCGGGACACCTTATGGAGACTGCTGTCCTGAATGGCTTGAGGCACCACCAGAAGACCAGGGTAACTGTAAACCACATATCATCACCATTTTAGAGAAACATTCATGATTCAGCAGTTGAAATTCCTTTGAATAAAGATTCAAATGTATGTCATTGTTATTTATAGGGACTCCTATACATAAAGAGCACTTAAAAGTTGAAATGAAATGAAAGAATCGGCATAGCCTTTCTTCCATATTAAGACATATCCGAGCTAAACAGTTAAATTTTTTAAATGTGAACATTGCAAACAAAAGTGGAGTGAAGAGCACTATGCCTGAGTTGTAGGCAGCAAGGCGGTTCACTAGGTTAGGTTACAACTTGCCTGCGGCACAATGAGTAGAGTCTGTTGACTGCCGTAACACGGAAGTGTTCTCCGCTTTTAGACCGTGTGGAATTAGTGCTAATGGTTCCCAGTCCCAGCCTCTGATAGTCGCGGAAACAAGCTCGCTCTACTAACTGCTCCATAGTGGACTTCTCTGAGGCCTTCAGTGTGCTGCTGGCGGGGAGCTCACCATCATCCGAGACTGAAACATCAACATCAGACAACTGAAAGGCCATGACTGCTGACGTGGAATATTTTTCTTACATTGTGAAATATACTTACTGGAGATGTCATCATCTTCATGCCATGTCATGCGACTGCCCTTTTCGTTTTTCTTCATAGTGGACTGACGGCCCATTGTGATCTTCCCTGCCCTTTTAGCCCCTTTCACAATGGTCTTCGATAGTGTTCTACAAGAAACAGATTTTCATTTAACTGAACAATACACCCAAAATTCTATCATTATTTGCTCACCCTCATTTTGTTCCAAAGCTTTATGACTTTTTTCTTCCATGGAACACAAAAGGACAATTTAACAACATCTTGGCCACTCTTTTAAAGTGACGTGTGTGCTATATTCCGAAACTGCAATATGACAGCTTTGCGTGAAGAACTGACAGAAAATTAAAGAGATCGTTCACCAAAAAATTAAAATGATTCTATGATTGACTCACCCTTTAAGCCATCCTAGGTGTCCATGGCCTTTATCTTTGAGACGAATACAATCAGAGCTATATAAAACAAAATATCCTTGCTCTTCCAAGCTTTATAACAGAAATTAATTGTTGTTCGGGTTTCCAAAAAAAGGCTCTATCCATCAAAATGAGGCTCTAGGGGTTAACAAAGGCCTTCTGCAGCAAATCAATGCATTTGAGTAAGAAAATATCCACAAAACTTTATAAATGAGCCGTGTCCAGTTTTGCTCTTTCCTGTCTACTTCCATGTTTGTCACTTCTCACTTGAGCGTACGCTGTGCCTACTTCCTATATCATCTTCTGGAGAGCAACTTTCTTGTGAACGCATGGAAGAAAACCAGTTTATGTACGGATATTTTGATTGTAAATTAGCGATGTAAATGGTATCAAAATATCACAGTAAGGTAATTAAAATTAACCTTCCACACATCTGATTAAAAAAACCCCGCTTTGGATTGCTAGATGATGTCATATGTCAATTTGCATATTCATTACGTCAGTGCATCATATTATCTTGCTTCTCTGTGGTTACATAATGTTATTCAATGCACCCTAATTCTCAATATAACAGTTTTCACTGATATATTTAATGGTTTCTGTTGTCAGAAAAACTGAATGAATATGAAATAGCGACTGAAATGCACAAAATTATAAGACCTACTGAATTAGCTCTACCTTACAAGATTAAAATCCTTACTTATAATAGTTTATAATTATATAATTATATTTATAATTCATAATAATGAAACCAAGTACACATAAGATATAGACAGTGGCTATGCTGTGATTATGGCTATATTTGCATATAAAATAGAGTTAGAAGCAACATAATATCTATTTTAACTGAAAGCCCTGCTCCTCTCAGCCACTCTCTGAACAGAACAGACGCAGAGAGAAGTGTAAACACTGACACGGTACTTCCGCCTACGTCAAGCTTGACCTTTCCAACGTAATTGCATATTACGTTACTTCACCAACGTGCATCACAGAACAGAGCAAGCCGAGCGTTTGTGCTTATAAAACTTAACTTTTTTATTTCTTTTGGAAATGACTGATCGTTTCGCTAGATAATCCTTGTCTGGTATCGTTTAAAGCTGCACTGAAACTGTCATTTAGACCTTGAACCGTTTGGGTCCCAATAGAGTCCATTATATGGGGGAGGATCCTGGAATGTTTT
The DNA here is from genome assembly GCA_032357475.1 of Enteromius thamalakanensis. NCBI lineage: Eukaryota > Metazoa > Chordata > Actinopteri > Cypriniformes > Cyprinidae > Enteromius > Enteromius thamalakanensis. The sequence goes on along the minus strand of JAUCMT010000134.1, from coordinate 29,449,729 downwards.
CATCAAAAACATTCATTTCTTTTCGACTGAAGAAAGAAAGACATGGACATCTTGGATGACATGGGGGTGAGTAAACTATCAGCAAAAGTTTTTTTTTAAAACTTCTCCTTTTAGGTTTTATGCTTCAGGGTCACATATGTTGTTGATCCTAGGCCTAAATTTGATCTAAACCTTTATTTAACCAGGAAACTAAACTCTTGAGATTTAAAATATCTTTTACAAGAGGGCCCTTTCTGTACCTGAATACTATTAGACCTTATACTGTATTTCCCTAGGCTTGTCATTTGTGAATTTGCCCTGTCTACTGACTGTTCACTTTTCTTTTATCATGTTTGAACAGACGTAGTTTTTGCTGTGGTACTGTGGTACTTAAAGTTATAAACAAAAAGCAAAGCTACATTGATGTAAATGAATGGCATTCATGTTTTGGTTTGTTTAAAAGACATTGTAGAATTGTGACATTGATGTAATGCTAAATCACTGCTGGTCACTTTCAGAAGCTGCAGTGACGCTTTCTTTTCCAAGAAAGAATGTGTAGAAAAAATAATAGTATACTGACATTTTGTTTCAGAAACGCAGTCGCTTTGGACACATAACATCTAAAAACTTTGTCAACGCCATGACTTCTCATAAAGCTGCTCTGAAACTAAGCGTACTGTGAAAAGAGCTTTCTAAACCAAACTGAGATGAGCTGACAGGTGTAGAGAATGACATTAACCATTGATTAACCACTAACTAAGACTCATCTCTAACACTACATCTATTGATTGACTGAACAAACGTCTGTCAGATCTGTGTTGACAGAGAATGACATTTACTGACTCATAAGGAGGGATCTGTTCAGAACAACTACTAGTTGTGTCAAACACTGGTTTAGTGTTGTCAAATGATTGATTGCAAACGTGCTAAACGTTTTTGTGTGTACTGCGTAAAGGTGGCATTTTTTTAAATATTTGCATGTATAATTATAAACATGATTTCTTGATTGAATATATACATCAGTTTATGTATTTATATGCACATAATACATATACCCAGCAGAAGTACATGTATTACGTAAACAAAATGTTGATCTTGGATGTGATTAATTGTTTGACAGCACTACAACGGTTGGATGAGTAATAGTCCACACAGCCTTGATTCTATTCGAGTCATTTATTTAGTGAACACTAAGAGAATTATCCATCTTAAAAGGCACATTCTCTAACAAACATATGAATTACATATAACTGCTTTCCAGGGTCACAAGTAACTTAGCACAGGTATATTGCATGTTTCTTTTATGCTCAAAATCATTAGGATATTAAGTAAAGATCAGGTTCAGTTTAGATTAGCAACCCTCAGATTAGTTTTTGCACCCTCAGAATCCAGATTTACAAACTATTGTTTCTCAGACAAATAACGTTATCATCCTTTCCTAACAAACCAGACATCGATGGAAAGATTATTTATCTAGCTTTCAGATGACGTACACATCTTTATTTCATTCAAATGACCCTTAAGAGGTTTGACATATTACGTTACACTGACAGTCAGCTATTTTACCATAGCATCGGTTGAAGTAGCATGTAAACAGTATGGTAAATGACCGCGGTAACGATAAATCACCACTGTTTACCTCAGTAATGTGCTGATTGGGTGATAATATTAAAGTAGGGACAGATCAACACTTAATCCAGACTCTGGCGGTAATAATATGAGGTGAAACGAAGGCAATGGAACACCGAAGAGGGTTGATGATCGATCCGATCATCTGATCGTGTAATGCGGATAATCGATCAAAGCCCACAGCTCCACACAACCCCTCAAACATCGACAGGAGCTCATAACTGTGTGTTCGGATGAGTGTGTGAGCGAGTTTGTGCGCCAGACGGATGTTTGTGTCGACGGTAACGAGCGTGTTTGATCGGCGGCGGTTAACGCTAGCGGCGGCTAACACTCATCTTTGACACATACTAAACTGGACAAACTCACCGACCCGAGCAGCAATCATCAGCACGACCCAACGACGATCGGACACTCGCGTTTCTGCTCCCGTTGTGCTCTTCATTCGTTTATTTTCTCGCATCTGTTCTTCACAGCTGCTGCTGCTTCAAGGCTGCCGCCATCTTGTTTACCTCCCTCCCCTCGCTACACTGCGCATGCGCTTCCATCCAGAGCGAAATACATTACATTTCATATCAACGTTCAGGCTACGAATGTAACACATTTTATATTACCGAAAAACCGAATATATTAGACCTATTACCACAGAAGACTGACTAGGTTTGCACGCAATTATAATGAGATTTAGGTAATTCTGAGATTAAACTTTACCTCGTGTAAACGATTAAACTAATAACGTACTAACTAACCTATTATCTTGTTAAAATATGTGGCGTATGCAGATTGTAATCTCTGCTGGAAAAACAAAACAAGAGACTCCATCACAAGCTGTAATAATTTTCCTGGTTATAATGGGACTTGTATTGGTTTTAATGGAAACTGTAATGATGCCTATCGGTGGCCTGTTTAAACCAATAAAATGCCCCAAAAGACACTACAAAAAAAAAAATTAAATTAATAAAAATAATATGTTATAATGGCTAAAAGTTGATATAAGTTCTAATATTTGTGATGAATTAGTGGAAACCCCTTTGTTTTGTTTTTAGCAGGGATCTCTCTTCTTTTTTTTAGGCTACTTTATTTATTGCAAATATATATTTTAAATGTATGCTCAGCTCAGTGCAGAGAATTATATTTCTGAAATTTAAAATTCAGTCATCGATGTTTGAAAGGGGATCAAAAAAGTGCAACAAAGTGCATATATATATATATATATATATATATATATATAAACTTGCACACGTAAACTTATATATAAAGCACATGTAAATATATTTTGAAACTTTTTAACACATTTATGCTTTTTTTGTATATTTTGGAAATGATTTAAAAATCTATATGAAAACAAATTAGTAGCTTTGTTATTTGCCATACGAGTAATGACACTGTTGTCCTCCACTGCTTTATGATTTATTTCAAATAAATTTCACAACATTATTGTATTAATGTGAAGCTGCTTTGGAACAATCAATATTCTAAAAAGCGCTACATAAACACACATGACATTAATTAACAACGAAGGCTGCATTTACTACAACACCTGACAGATCTGAAGACATGGACTTTTTTTGTCATGATTTCATTTTGTGGTGTTCATGAAACATGCAGAAGGTTGCTCAGAGCACAACGGATGTCAGATTCAAGAGAATCATAGTGTTTTTATCCACTCTAAACTCTATTATTTGTAACTGCATTATTTTGGATATTTCCTAAACTTCAACATTAATGTTATCCCATGCCTTCTGTAACTCAATACATCTGTCCAGTTTATTTTCTAACTTGCCCCAAATTAGCTCGAGGAGTGCCCGGACTTTGAGATAATGTTCAAAGACAAAGTTAGAAAGCTCTCTCTCTCAGTGTAAAATCATGAAAATGTTCTCTTTTCTCCAAAGATGATATAATAAAGTCTATTGGGTTTGAGTCTGAGGCAGACTCTCTCGAGCCCTGTATCATGGAGGGCCAGCTTGGCTCGGCTGGTGATGTGGGTTATATTTAACTAGTGTTAACCCTGTGGAATGTCAAACTCAAGCTCCGATTACAAGCTCACTCTGACTTCCCTCATTACAGTCGGTCTTAATGAGCGCAAGCACAAATCAAACAGCAAAATCTCCACAAGCGCTGACACTTTCTCTCGAGTTTCTTTGTAATCATGATCAGAGCTAACAAGTGTTTTAGAGGAACATCCCTCACTCACTAACCTATGCCTTAACTAGCAATGCTCGGGATTTCAGAGCAAATGCATGAATCAGAAGACCAGAAAAACAAAAGCAAAACCATTAATGTCATGCAAAGCTCAGGAGACCCGAGAAGAGATGCAAAAACTAACACAACTCTTTAAATAATTAAACAATTAAACAACTGTGAGCACCAACTAATGGACATAAAAAGAACATTGCTTGCATTTCTCATTTGCAAGGCACTTTGAATAGACGTTTCTGCTGAATGAATACATGTAAATATGAGAAGGATCCCAATCACCTTTGTGTCTCCCTCTAGTGGTGTTTTACTGCTTCAGCACAAATAAAGCTGTATTAATATAAAAAAAAACTCATAGGGCACTGTCTGCATCTCTGAATGTGAGATTAATTATTGAGTGAATGCACAAATTACTCTGTTATCTGCTGAGAATCATTCCTGTCACTAACTTAACTCTGTGTATATATATATATATAAAACCTCTAAAATAAAGGTTTGCATATGTGTTTTATAATCATATTTGACCCATCAGGCTTTTACAGCTCTGAAAATTAAGAATATGGAGGAAAAAACAGCTCAATGTTATTCAGATTCAAACTGAGCAAAAAAAAAAAAAAAATGAATTTGCTGAAGTTGTTGATGAAATTCTGAAATTCTGCTGCTGTTTGTGATGTAATATGTCTCAGTAAGATGGGATTGAAATGATCTAAACATATAACGCAGTGCTGATGGAGAGCTGAAGAAAATAAAGGTTCCTCAGAAGATGTGAGATGTTTTTGAGGCTTGTGAAGATCATTGCTCCGCTGAGAAACATTGAAGGTAAAGCTCCTTAAAACATCCTGAAGATCAGATTCTTCTAGAAAATGATTGATGGAAAATCAAGTAAAGCTGAGCTGCTTCTGTACAGAAAGAGTTCATCTGGAGATATGAGCATATAAGTTATTTTGACTCTTACTTCATCAAAGTCAGTCCAGATCTGACACCAGAAATGTTTCTACAATTACATTAAAGGAGCTTTTACTAGATAAAACACTCTAGACTATCAATCAGAGACAGAAGAGATGAGGAGATTTATCATTTAGATTAATTTGTGTCCAATATAAGGTTGATGAGCTCATCATGTTTCCTCTGAAGCTAACTTGTCTCTATGAAGTCTTTGGAAGAGACGATATTCAAAAGCTAAAAAGTTCCACAGAATGTTACAATGAGTCAATTTCTGACAACATTTTAATTGGCTCAACCTTTAGTGAACTATAATCCATTCAACTAAAATGTTTTCATGAGTCAAACATTATAGGCTGTAGCAAATTATGTTAGAGAAAAATGTATCCGTTAACCCGATGTGTTTTTGAAAGGTCCGGTTTACTAGCCCCGGATTCTGCGTGTATGGCTTTTCCTGCACTCCTGCCAAAATACTCCAGTTCTTCCAACTTTGGTTTTTAATTTCAACGTTTTAGCTAGCGGAGCAGCGGTGCTGTTCAAGCGCTTCAGGACGTGCAGAACTTCCAAAATACAGACAGCATGTTACATGTCCCACCAGAGACAGTAATATACTGGATCACTGTTACACTGCAATAAAGGATGCATATCACCCTGTCCAACGAGCAGCTTTGGGACCTTCACTGTTTGGTTCATCTCATACCGACCTACAGGCAGAAACTGAAATCAGCTCAACTTATATACAGAGTCTTGTACAAACAGGCAAAATACACACTGGAAAAGGAGATCAGAGTAGCAAGTAGGAATTATTCCAAAAAGCTAAAAACTTATCCTCTGGCAACACCGCTTCCGTCTGGAAAAGTCTGAAAGACAATTTACAATTAAAAACAAATTGCAAGACAATTGCAACAACTGGCAGACGATCTGAATGAGTTCTATTGCAGGTTTAAGAGAACACCATTAACTGCAACCCCCCTCTCCCCCACTCCTGCTGTATTGATCAGTGAAGATAATGTGTGCCAGGTCTTCAAAAAGAACAAAAGAAGGAAGGCACCAAGCCCAGATTGTGTGACTCCAGCCTGTTTGAAAACATGTGCTGACCAACTGGCCCCCATCTTCACACAGATCTTCAACAGATCACTGGAGCTGAAGTCCCATCTTGCTTCAAATGCTCCACCATCATTCCTGTTCCAAAGAATCCCAAAATTACTGGACTGAATGACCACAGACCTGTATCTCTAACGCTTGTGGTCATAAAATAATTTGAAAAACTGGTGTTGGACTATCTGAAGGGCTTCACTGGACCCTTACTGGACCCCCTGCAGTTTGCTTATAGAGCAAACAGGTCTGTGGAGGATGCAGTCAATATGGGACCTGCAACATACAGTATGGACAGACCAGGGTCTTATGTGAGGATCCTGTTTGTGGACTTTACCTCTGCCTTTAACACCATCATCCCATCACTCCTCCAGCCCAAACTAACTCAGCTCTCTGTCCTTAGCTCTGTCTGTCAGCTGGATCACCAGTTTTCTGACAGATAGGCAACAGCTAATGAGAATGGGTAAAACAACATCCAGCACCCGTATGACCAGCACTGGCGCCCCTCAGGGCTGTGTTCTCTCCCCACTGCTCTTCTCCCTGTACATCAATGACTGCACATCTAAAGACCCCTCTGTCAAGTAGGGATGGGAATCAAAAACAGTGAATCAAAATAGTTTCCAGTGTTTCAATTCCTTGGAATCGTTTGCAAAATTTGCAAATGATTCCCTTAATGATTCCAGAGGGCACGGATGACGTCATCAGGCGCATTGCGTAACTTACACACATTGCATAGCATACGCTCAGTCAACAGTAAGCATGGCGCCTAAGCGGAACAAATGCTCAAAAGTCTGGTTGTATTCCACCAAAAAGGACGAAAATAGGGCAACTTGCAATACTTGCAGCGTAGATATTTCCTCAAAGGGAGGGAATATCACTAACATGCTAAAACATTTGCGCACACAGCATGCTATAACAATAAAAGAATGTTGCTTTTTCGATCCGCTCTGGACTAACAGTTCTCAACACTGCAGCGGCAGCAGCAGCAACAACGTTAGCATGTCCTCGGCTGCAGGTAAAACTGCAGGTAACTAATTAACTAACAAACACTGCCATCATATTAGCTGTGTAAAATTACTGTATACTGCAGCCATTCACCTGGGGGCAATCAAAAATGCGACGGCTTCACTTTTCAAGACACACCCGCTCACATCTTATTTTAAAAAAACACTTTTGTCCTGTAGAATGACACAATCAATCACGAGACATGCAAAAGCCAATAGCATTTCACAATTGCATGATGCGTCCATGACACACAAGAGCCAATAGAAATTTACAACCAAGGCTGACGTAAGGATTCTCCTGGCGCATTTTTTTATTTATTTATGCAAAGCAGCAGCTGCATCACGGATGACTCACGGCAGATGAAGAGATGGTGTTCTCTCACACAATTAATCCTTTAACTTTGGAAGAATTGGAATATTAATAATTTTGAATAAATAATTTTGGTAGTTGTATCTGCCAGTTTATCTTGTGTTTTATTAAGGGACGGTAGGTTTAGGGGCAGGTGTTGGGTTATATGCTCATAAATGTATAAATAAAGTAAGATAAATAAATTAGTTGTGACCATTTACAGTGAAAAATCACACCCCGATACTAATGCAATAGTGGCAATATCATTACCCAATATTTCAATTCAGATATCCGTTCGTGGATTATTGTGATGTTTTTACCAGCTGTGTGGTCTCTCATTCTGACAATGTTTTATGCATGTTTCAGTGAAATGACACACTTAAATTTTAAGAATCAAGAACCACAAATAATTATATATATATTTATATATATGGAATTTTTTCGGGTGAACTATGCTTTTAAATCTTTTAGCTGAAATGAAATGTTTGCTAAACTCTGCGGTCATTATTCATGTTTATTGTAAGTTCATCTTTACTGTGTGCAAGTCACAGATGATCTGCAGGGAAAGTGCAGCTGTTTTCAGTCCAGTTAATTGGGCTGAGAGAAAACGGTCTCGAAGCGAGGGTAGGTGAGTGTACTCACTGGTTTCATCAGTTTTCATTAGAGGTTTGAAGAAGTCTGACTCACTTTGACACATGCTCAAATGTGTCTTAATGATTTTTGCCAGCTTCAATGGTCTATTCAGGATGTGTAGTGTGTTTAATTATTGATGTCTGGATTGCAAGACCTGAGTAACCTTAGAAATCTACATCCACAATTAATGATACTCTGCCCTTGATGAGACAGGAAATCAAAACAAGGTGATCATGCATCCATCTATCTATCCATCTATCCATCTATCTATCTATTGTTTTTTTGTTCTAGACCATTCTGTCATTCTATTTATTTAATTATATGTTTACATACTGTATTTAGAAATATATTAAGAATAATAACTTGTTTAAAGCAAATATTGTATATAAGTAAAGGGAGTGTGGTTATGAAAAAAATATATAAAAAAAGAATATTAAATATAATAGTAAACTACAAGCTGAGTTTACTTGAAATATTGTTTGATAGAAGCAATGATTCAGTTTATTGCATTTATTTAAATTTGTAAGTTGTAAATTTTTGGCAGAGAAGGTAGACGATAGGGTTTGGACAGTAGAACGAAAAAAACACAGTGAGTCTACAGTAGTCTTGCCAATTGTCTAATTTTATAGCCATTAAAAAAACATTTCAGTACTTTGAGTCTGTAAGTGCAACAGTCTGAGATAATGACTGTAAAATGTGCTTAGATGAGAGACGCTCCCCATTTTTAACATTAGAGTTTTTTAGAGGCTGGATCAGGAATTCTCTTGTTGTCTGTATACTTCTGCCATTTAAGAGTTTTAATGCTGGTCTCTGCATGTGTTTCTTCATTAATATACCTCAACATGATATCAAAATGATTGTTATTTGCTTTCTAACAGTACAATTTTGGTGTTACCTAAACACCATAATACCTAAAAAAAAAAAGTTATATTTTGTGTATATTTCTAGGTTACGAATGTAACCCACTTTCCCTGAAGGAGCATATGGGAACTCACCAGAGAGACCAATTGCTTTTGAGCTTAAAATAAAAGGCCAATGAATACAGATTGCATTTTGGTGCTTTTCGCTTCGGTGCCTTCACCGTTTCTAAGCTGGAGACCCCCTCTGCTTTCGTTTTGAAGTTGGAGTGGAGCGTCATTGAAAAGAGTTCCTGCGATCACCTGCTCACTCGTCTGACGGCATTCACTGGGCAGCTGTCAGCCTTTTTTAAGGCTGGCTGTGCCAGCTTTTTGCAATCCAGCGAGCATAGATCTACTGAGTGCATGGAGTTGCCACGAAAGGTTTTACCTGGGCAATCCAGGAGGAAAGCACAATTTCTCACGGTTGGTGAAACGTTCTCCGGAATGTCGATCCGACCGTGTGTTTCTGGGTGCGAGAGTTTCTTTGTTGCCAGGGCGGTAACCACGGAAGCAGGTAGGCGCTGCCCAGAGCAGCCAGACTTTTCTCCAGGACGTTTATCCTTCTGGGATCAGTCCCTGCCCCTTTCCCCCTACAGGCTGCCCCACCACAGGCAGAGCAGTCAACGTTCCCTTGTTTCCCCTAGCGAACCGGCTGGGAGCCTGGATAGCACTGGATAGGTCTCAAAAATAACACAGCCTCAAGAGTAGTAGCCTGTTCCATGGGTGTTCCCATATGTAATGTCGAAGTGATTCGACTGAAAGGGTAACGTCTAGGTTACATAACCCACGGGAATGGAGATGTTACACTTTCATGCCATGACTCTGAGATTGTGCTGACGCCGACTCGGCTCCTCAGCGAAAACCAAGTGCACTGCAATCATGCCCTCTTATACTCGCGTAGTAATGAGGTGCACCTGAATGCAATCTTGGCACGCTCATATTCATTGGGCTTTTATTTGAAGCTCAAAGGCAATTGGTCTCTCTTGCGAGTTCCCATATGTAACGTCTCCTTTCCCTCCTTCAGGGAACGTAGGTTATGTTCGTAACCTAGACGTTTTCTTTAATTGTCTTCCTAATTTACAATGGGCACTGCTTAATCTGTGCATATTTTTGTCCTGATTTGGAAAATACGACTTTTTCCATGAAGAAAGCATTATTATGGTTATGTGAACTTATATTTTAGCCTGAAAGCAAATGTTTTAGGATAATAAAAACATCTTAATGATGGATTTGTTTCTTACAAACACGCAGCTTTTGCCTTTACAGAAGTGGTGTGGATTTCTGTGTATTCTAGTGACGTTTTAATCATTTACATTTACATTTATTTATTCATTTAGCAGACGCTTTTATCCAAAGCGACGTACAAGTACAAGTCTTAAAGAGGCAAAAGTAACTTAGAAAGTGCACATAATACTGCATAGTAGGCAATGTTTAGATAAGTGCAGGCTAGAAAGGGAAAGAAAGAGTA
>JAUCMT010000134.1:29407323-29436035 GCA_032357475.1 Enteromius thamalakanensis | reverse complement strand
AGGAAAAGTATGCAACGTTTTTACAAAAACCCGATATTTCACACTTTGCCTAAAACCGTCAGGCATTCTATAGAATGATTTCACACATTGCCGGTAACACATATAATACAAGAAACTTGTCCATCTTTAACTACACATAATTTCATAGCAATCAACAGTTTAAAGCAAGAAAAAACAAACATATTAATGATAGATTGATTTCACAAAAAACATGCTTCCTTTCACGTTACAAGACATTAACTGAAAGCCTGCATCCATACAAAGCCAGAGCTATCTTTTTTAACTTATTCTAAAAAAACACATCTATAAACACGTCTCAAGAAATATCTGCGTACACACATTCAACTGACATAAAACAATGCAGTATACAGTACTGTACATGCCAGACCAGTATATGGTGCTGCAATTCTGCTACAGAGATGCACTTAAAACAGAAAAGAGACTGTGTACACAATGACATCATCATTTAACGAAATGTACTGTAAGCATTTGCTGTAGACATGAAAAACAACTAGAGCCCAGTTTAAAAAAATAGTGGTTTCAGGCTCTCAAAAAGCTGGATCTGTGCCAATGAAACGCCAATATGACAATTTCCCCCCCTTATACAGCCAAATGTGTCTCTTTGCGGAAAATTTGATAAATTATGGATCACTGTGATATTTGTATCAGCTGTCTGGACACTTATTCTGAAAGCACCCAATTACTCAGAAGATCCATTGGTGAGCAAGTGATGGAATAACCAAAGCATATTGAATACCCAAGACGTGTCGCTTTTGTTTTGAATCGTCTATCGAACGAAGCCCTGCCTTCTGAGCAAAAGAACCAATCCCGAATCAGTAAAGTCAGTGCGTGACTGTAAAAGTCCCGGTTGCTATAGAAACAGTAAGCATTCTGAGACATGCGTCTAAATAAGACTGCACATGCGTACTAGCCAGTCTACCCTAAACAACAACACTATTTGAGCAGATTTGTTGTTAGATTTTATTGGTGATTTCAAATATGTAATTTTATTGAAAGCGTGCGTGGTGTACATTTAATCCATTAACGAGTCATTTTGACCAATTCATTAAAAGAACAAACATCTTTTTACTAGTGGAGAGCAAGTTCTTACCTTCTGAATGGGAGGCAGTCGTCTGCTTTCTCTGTGGACCGCCTCTAGAGTCTCCATCTGCATTGCCACAAGACCTTAAGAAACAGATGCATACCTTATTCAGGAATCTCACTGGGTAACAGTACTATCCATTTCAGGTTCATTTTCCTACCAAACTGCTTAATATATTGACTTGTCCTACAGAGTGAATCCATTTTTCTTTGAATGCCGTTTTTTATATTATACATTGCAACTATTTTCCATGCTATTTGTGATGCAAAAAATACATTTAGACTGAACTAGTACTTACAATCTTTATACAAATGTATCCATTTTAACCTAAAATGGTAATGTTATGCAAGTTCATGTCCGTGTACAACTCTCAATTTGTTTCAGTTTGTATTGAGTGACTATGCATTCATAGTTTTACCTGGAATCATACTATGCAGACTCTTGATATGGTCCTGCGTCACTCCACTCTCTGTGCACACTTTGTCAATGAAACGAGAGATAAATCTCCCCACAGAGTTGGCAACGTCACTGGTCTCAGAGTCTTCAAATCCACTCTCGGTGTCGAAGCTCTCGGCCACACTTCCTGCAATACTGTTTTTTATTGCACGACACTAGTTAGTGTATAGCAGGCTTACAACACAACCTCAACAAAAGCAATGCTACTCTCAATATTCTTAAAATAACACGCGGCTATTTAAAGAAGCTTTGATGTACCTCTGCTACTTTAGTTTAGAGACCCGTCACAATTCAATGTCTGTTTAGTCTGTCGCACACAATTGGTCTGAAATACCACAGTTAGGAAGCAGACGGCTCTGATATCTCCTGGTCTTAGTGCACATTGTGCTGGTGGAAAAGTGACGCAATTTTTACATTTTGTAAAATGTAAATTCGGCAGAATAACTTTTCATTAACAAGACTTGCTGGAGGTTATTACATTTTATTAAGAAAGCTAATTATTAATTATATTGAAAGTAAAATTCAAATACATATATGGGGCTGCACAATAATCACGATATAGCTAAGTGTGGTAATGCTTAATTTTAGCTTCATTTAAATAACTGTATAGTTTTATTTTTTTAGTTTTGTTTTTTTATATAAGTTTTTTTTCTTTTATTTTATGGTACATTTGTAATTTACAAAAGTAAAATATTACAGTAAAAGCACTACTTCGGTAACACTTGACTTTGCAATAAGGTTCATTAGTTAACATTAGTTAATATGAGCTAAGAATAAACAATACTTCTACATCACTTATTAATTATTACATTTATGTCCATTTCAGCATTTACTAATGCATTATTAAAATCATAACATTAGTTAATGCACTTTGAATTAAAATGAACTAACTGTATGTTTACTAAATAACATTAACAAAGATTAATAAAGTGTGCAATAAATGACACCTTATTGTAAAGTGTTACCTTTGCTTCTAATAAACAAATAATTATATATATATATATATGATCAACATCAGAGAACAATGAAGATGCATATGTGTCATTAAATTATTGAAATATTAAATACAAATCTATTGTTTCAAATAAATATGTTATGTCTCAGCAGTTTAGCTGACAAAAAAAGTTTGGGAATCCCTGCCTTAAAGGATTTTATTGTCTAGCAGGTGAAAATGGTAAGTCCGATCGCTCAGCAACATAATAGCATACTTCTCAACAAATGAGGAGTCATTTACAAAATTCCCTAATCCTGGGTGTAAGAGAAACTAAAATGATATGCTTGCCATATCAAATACCGCTAATTAAAAATAAATAGTAGAAGGAAAGCATGTGACACTTGAGACAAGCACTTAAAACTCTCATCGTGCGGTTATTGGCCTTGAAAAATTCTGAAAGGAAGAGAAAAGGACAAGAGGAGGAAAAGATCAACCCCAGAGACATGCATTTGGCTAAACATCACCTGTTTTGACTATGAAGCCTCCCAAAACTCACACATATTATTATTACTACAAAGCTCTACATCCTGCTCCCTTCATCTTTTTTTTTTGCTTATGGCTGAGTGCTCCCTCCACAAACGGCCAACTCATTTCTCCGTTCTGCTACAGCAGGGCAGCACTCGGGCTACTGGAAAGGCTGAGAAGGATGTGTGGGTGTAAAACTGGACAGGGCTCTTGAGGAACTACACCAGGCTACTTCTATTTACGTTTTCGACTGAATCAACTGTACAGTTTTCTGCTGAGAAACAATCAGCTTGATTTATATTGCAACTATAGTGTGTTTCGTAACCGAGGTGAAAGGACAACCGGCAGCCCTTGCTGTGCATCTTTTCCATTTTAGCTGATCTGATTTAAACCAGACGTACTGGAGCACCACTGACCTGCAAAAGTGTTTAGAGCTAGAACCCGTTCTCCTACTTTGCAGGACTACACATGACACATTGAAATTTTCCTTCTCTGTGACATTTTTATTTCGAAGCAATGAAACCGATTGGAATTATTTTCAAATGATTATGTAATGGTATAAAGCTAATTGTGCTTGAAATATGCTTTAGTTTTAAGAACCACCTTAACAAAATGATTTGATTTAAACACTTTTGGATGACTTTAATTCCAAGCTAGTCCAATGAAACCATTTTCAAATGCTGCTACAAAATGTTCTTCATCACAAGCTCCATTTTTAAAGCTGCAATTGATTTCAATGGTTTATCTCCAGATCCTCTAGACACTGAATAAAGCAGCCACATCTAAACACACATAATGACTTATATGTTATAAGTTTTGTAATTGGCAGAACAAACAAATTCCTAGGAGGTTATGCATTATTATTTTAAACAATTCAGATTCCCATAGCATCATTCTGCCGCCCCATATTTCACTATATATATCGTGTTTATGAGTTTGGAGAAGCATTAATTTGCTCAGATGTCAGATATCATTTGAGCACAAAATATTCTCCGCTATAATGAGTTACTATTAAGTCTTTTGACAAACTGTAATTTTATTTTACCCAGTTCCTTCTGAGTTTGTTCCATTCGCATAATCCTGACACATTATATGGGCTGCTGGATCTTTAATCGGTACTGAATCTCCTTCATATGTGATCACTGACCTCTATGTGGGTTCTCCTTGATCGCACAGAGAATTTAGAGTGACGACCTTTATTAATCAGTCTCTGGGAAGTTTGTTGTAGTGGGCTTCCTGAAACACACAATTTTCCTTTCTTCCTTACGCTCTAATTTCAGATTCACAACTTACACAATGATCCATTAAACTTAGGGGATTTTATGTGGAGAAAATGTGGAAGATATTTTAATCATTTGCAGGTAGAGGTCAATCGTAAGGCAAATGAGTGCGCAAGAAGCATTCTTAAAGGAACCGTATGTAAGAAATATATATGTAATAATCATAAAATGCCTCTGTTATGTTCAACAGGCATTAAGACATCATGTTAATTTCAAGTACTTGTATTGCTGACAGCAGTAGTACAGCCTGGATATTGTCGTTTAAAAAGCGCAGTTGCAGCCCTCAACTGATGTTTATGTTGTCATGTTTTGTTTTGGTCTCTATCTCCCAATCACGAAGTTAGTAACGTTTTATCATCCAGGTTGCCTGCTCTGCATAAACACAGCGCATTCATTGTCATTGCGCTCGTTTTAGTTGCTGTCTTCAATTTGGCAACCTGCATGTGCGTCAAGTCTGAGTAGGAAGGGCCAGGTGGAAAAACATCTCCAGTATTTTGAATTTGAACTGCAATACCTAGTTCAACCACTCGGTGTCAATCCTACATACAGTACCTTTAACTTTTAAATGTATTATTTTATTTGCATGTTATGAGCTAAAATGGCATATAAAATTATATTTTAGATTTTAAAGCATCCTTTTATGGATTTTTGAAAATGACCTTTCACGCAGTGTGTAACAGCACTAGGTGAATAAAAACACCCTGCAAAGTTTTAAATCTGAAAGTGCACCGTGCATAAAGTCTCTCAAAAGGAGTGAACTCGTAATCACAGAGTCGTTTTTTTTTATGAATACGAAGCCTTTTCATTTTGATGTCACATATTGCCCGCCCACTTAGTAGTCTTTTCGCGTTGGTCAGAATAAAAAATGCTAATTCTTTGCCACTAGGTGCCACATTTGGAGTGGTAAAATAGCGTTTTCTGTGGTAACAAAGCTTTTAAAAATACGGCTTTATCAGACAATAAATGCATGACGAAATGAAAATGACAGAGATCGCACCAATCACTGCAGAATAGGGTGGGGTTTGGAAAAATTAATCTCTGAGCCAATCATTTAGGAGTTGTTGAGCCTGTAAGGTAAAAATGAACTCATATTTTAAGAAAATGAAAGTGTTTTGTTGTTGGGGGACTGCAAAAACTAAAATATGAACCTTTTATTAACCATAATAGGAGCACTTTAAGAGGCTGGAAAACTACATTCAGTAAAGTGAAACAGCAGAGATAACCAGTAACTCAAGCAATGCCAAAGCAGCAATGCCAATGTCATGTGTTTGGAGTAGAAGGAAAGTAGAAATCTGTGCCTGGAAAGGTTGCTTTGGATAACGATAAAAAAATTAAAATCTGCCAAATGCATGCCAATGTACTGTAAATAACGTATATAGAAGGAAATCTCTTGCCTGTTAGTGAGGATGCTGTTACTGCCGCTCTCCCAGTCGGCAGCAGGCGTGGAGCGCAGCAGCTTGTTTTTGCTGGTGTCCAGTGGTACGAGCAGATAGACCATAAGGCTGGCGTAGTGGATGGCCTGGCTGAACACTGTGCTTTCCTCATTCTTGACCAGCTCATGCTGCTTCTCTTTGCTCAGACTGGGCCAAGCACGCAACTGCTCTGCTGCGAGGTCCATAGCGGTTCGTTCTGACTCACTGGATGCTGAGGACAATGTAGTCTGTTCCTGAGAAAGAGAGATGGTCAGAGAAACAGGGTTAAATGATACCTGTTTCTGCAGAAATTGAGCCAGGGGCAATATTTTTGTCAATTTCAACCAAACTCCATCATGTTTTGTCTGACTTGAATGACAACCAAACTTGTTACCACAAAATTTACTCATGAACAAACATGGCACACTGGTCTTTGTTTACACCTAGTAAGAGTTTCATTATCACTTATAAACATAACTGCAATCATAAACATAATGGTAGCACTTTATTTTACAGTCCTGTTTCTCATACCTAGTACATGTATGTACTTATAGTAACTACTGTACACTAACTAGGTAGTAACCCTGAACCTAACTGTAGCCCATGTAGCTATTAGGTATTACCGGAACTGAATAAATTAAGTGGGTCAATTATAAATATAATACTCCAAAATAAAGTGAAGGAAAAATCTAATTTGATATGCGTGTACCAAATTTTCTAAAATGAAAAGTGTTCATGATGGTCTTTTTGAGGCAAAAGTTTAAATTTATGTGGTGGTCATGTGGTGTAACCATCAAATAAAAATAAGGGAATATTCATGAGTGCGCACATCTTAATTTTTATTATTTATTTATTTATTATATTTTAAGTAAACCTACAAATTATAATTCATAAAAATCAGGGTTGCACCATATGACAGTTCGAAAACTAACCTTGCCTTGTCATGAAAGGTGAAGTTATCTGATATTTTAAGAAAAATATATTTAAAAATACAATTCGGTTGACATATGTATTCATATAATCGCCTTTCCAAAAATGTAGGGATTAGTCAAGCCAAAAAGTTTATTTCAAGACTTTACCTTGATCTTGGCAGTGATGAGTTGTTTTTCCTCAGGAGCGGTGAGGTAAAGCGCTCTGATCTGGTTTTGCACCTCAGAGTAGAAGGTGGCCTCCCAGAATTGCTGATTGGTCCAAATGGGATGGTCTTGTACGCAGGTGTAAGCGAACTGGTCCACGCCAGCTGCCAGTTTCTGTAAGCAAGAAGATGGATCAGCGGCAGCCCAATGTGAACTGAACTCTGGCAGCCTGCTAAAATAAACACAGTGCCTGCTACTGTCTATATAACAGGCCAAGCTGGGGTCCTCACAGCTCATGAAACCAACTGGGCAGTTCGGCGCTTGTAAAGAATCTATTAAAAAGCATGGTGAAAACAGGAAAGCAACACAATGCTGCCAACGGTTTAAGAGCAATCTGTCATTTTTAGTGCTCATAATGTTCTCAACACATACAGTAGGCCTCATACAGAGAGATTGCAAAGCAAGACTTTAAAAACATGACTCTAATGTGTTTCTGTGCTTTCCGACGCAAAGCAGATCACCTGTGGGCTTCTTACTGACTCTGAACGACATCTGCTAAAGCTATAAAGACTGTATTTATTGTATTTGCACATACGGATGTAGAACTTGCAAACCGTGCATGACGCTATTCTCACCTTCCATTGGTCTGTACAGCTCACACCTCAGATTAAATTACCATCTAATGTCATCTTCTTAAAACCCCTGAACATACGTTATGACAAACTGTCTCTGCTACTTAGCTTCCTTACAGCTAACCAAACCACAATCGCAAGTGATACGGCAGATGGTAAAAGGGAAAGAGAAAAAGCAGCAATAATGGAAAGACAGAGGCAAACATTGTAATAAGCAAGAACAGATTCTGGCCATGTCCCAATTAGCATACTTTACTAGGCACCTAAAGTATGTGCTTTACTGGTGATAAAAAGTATGCACATTTGACGATGCAGAAAGACAATATGCCAGTATAGATATTTACTTCCAAAAAACCGTGTGTGTTTAATGCAATTCCTTTTGAATTTGTCCTGCATTAAAAACAGCTGAGGCTGATTTGCCATCACTTTTTTTGCTATTAATAAATAATATCGTGAGAGAACCATCAAACTCATCTTCCATATCACAACACGTTGTATTTAATGATAAATAAATAAACATGAAAGCATAGATGCACCTGAAATAGCACACTATCTAAACTTACAGACATTACATTACATGAAGTGTACAAAATGCAGACTTGTTGCATCCCTGTTCAGCAGGGATGTTTGTTGAAGAAAGAACATCTTCCTTTCTGCTATTTAAAACTCTTGAGGTAAGACGGTTCATGAAGACGGTAGATTGTTTCTTTATGGCGGTGGTGTATCAGCTCAAGACTTATGCATATTATTTACAACAGACAGCATGCAAAATGAGACACAACTTCTAAAAGTGAATGATTTCGAGATCAGCTCAGCAGAGGATCTTGGGAAGCCCCTTTTGCTGTTTCAGTAAATCCAAACCCAAGCATGTATAATGCGTGTACATCTGAAGGCTGTTTCGCTTTGACAAATATGCATTTTCCCACTCTCTATCACTGGGAAATTACCAGCAAGGACATTAATGTGAAGGTTTGTTTGGACAGTTGATCTTTCCCTATGTAGTCTGGAATGTCTAATATGTATTTCAACACCAGGAGACCCTATAACACCGACTTGTCCACATCAAGCTGTGCTGATAAATCCAGCTCATCCATAATTCTGCTGGCCAGGTTGAAGCTCTGGGAGCTTGCAGATATTCTAAGGCTGTCTAGACCCCATTTCCTTAAGGTTGACATACAGATGGAGCCGAGTGAAAAAGTGGCAAGAAATGCCGCAGTTGAAACAGTGCAGTTGTTATTGTAGGATGCGGACCAGGAACACACTGCCAGAGTAAAATTATTTGTCTTCAACACGGTTGTGACTGGCAGCAGATGGGGGTTGAAGTGTGCCGATTTGCCGGTTCTCCAACAGCAGATGTGAGGGGGTCAGCTCGACCCCTTCCAACTGTACAGCCTTGGCAAGAAAACACATGTCAAGACATTAGATTCCAGGGGGGATTTTATTTGATCAGACTTGGTGAAAGTGTTTAATGGCAGGCAGGAGATGTGGAGTTAAAACTGATGCCCTTGAATTAGTAGAAGACATTTTGATGGTCTCTCTTCTAAATAAAGGGGGTCTCGATTGTTGGTAGTCAGTTGAAGTTTTTGCTCATGTCGCACCAAATCACCAACCTTCTCCTAAAAAGTGACTTTTTGATTATGATATTTCACTGCCAGGTGTGCTTTGGTCTAATATGGCCTATCAGCTTCAGTCACCTTGACCAAGTAGGTCTATCAGGTTGACCTTGGCGCCTCTGCCAGTGTTTTAGTTGAACTTCCCAAAAGGGATAAAAAGCAAACGCTGAAATGGTTTCAGAAAAAAAAAGATCTCACTGTGATCCGTGAACAGTACAGAGTAATGATTTACCAACATTATGGAACAAATCCCTGCTTACTTACTACTAAGAGACATTCCATTTGCTGAGCCAGGAAGGAATCAAAACAGTCCAATTTAAATGCATTGTGTCGTAAAATATGCACGTCTACGTGAGCTAAAAGACATGTAGGATTAAACAGGTTATTTACAATTATGATTTATGTCAAACAAGAAGAGCAACAAAGAACATCAGGGCAAAATGTTACTTGGTTGAACAAACAGAGCCGTCTGGCCCATTGGTATGCAGGACATGCTGTAATCATGTCCCACAATGCAAAGTAAACAGGAGAAGGTCAAGCTGTGGTCAGCGAGAGCCATGGCAGGGTTATGCTAGCTAATGAATTGACAAGAAATTAATGTAACTCCTTGACGACAACAAACACCCCAAATCTTGAACTGTTTGCTCACCCCAAACACTTGCCTGCTGCAGACTGTGCCAGAGACATTCGTGGTACTTTCAAACCACAATTGTATGCGCAAATGGCGTTCATTTATTATTTTAAGACAGATACCCGATACTTTACATAACAAATACAGACATGACATTATTTACAGGCAAACAATGGAAAATCTCCCCTTTCCCATAAAACGGTCACGTGGCTCTATGCAGCATGTGACAGTCTGCAGCGCAAGTGGTATGGTCAAAACTGAACCATTCTTACTATCTTTTTGCATATTCAGACCTATTTTTAAATGTATGTATTTCAATTGCATATACAATTTTTATTCATTTGGATAACAGGGTTTTAAGGTGATACACTGCAGGGAAAACACTTTTTTTTATTTAACATGCTTTTTTTTTTGGCTGTTGACAGTATTTTCTGATTTATGGAGTAATAAAAGGAAATATCCAAGATCCTCTATGAAAACAATTTTGACTATGTCAATAAATAAATCATCCAATGTTAACTTTTTTGTTCTTTGTATGCAAATTAATAGGGATGTATATTGACAACCAGTTAAATTAAAATTAATAGGACAAAATACAGAAGTACGTATATGAAATGCTACATACAATGAATAAAATAATAAAATGTTTTTGTGACCACGCAGCACATCAAAGTGAATGTGAGAAGAGCGATTTCAAACACTGCTATCATCAAGACAGACTACACCAGTACCGGATGATCTTCCCTCATTAATATGCTACAGGTGTGCAAGCAGAACAAAACAAGCTGCTTAAAGGTCCACAACCTTCCCAGTCCTCACAGCAGACATAACTTTACAGTGCAGCAACAATGACACCTGACGATCTCGGTCGAGACTGGGGTAATCTTTTGAGATTGAACATTAACTCACATTCACTCAACTCAGAGCTTGTTGAGCATGTTCTCATGTCTGATGGCATGCAGACCTTGACTACAGAACAGCATAGCCCTCTGGGAAAGACGACAATGTGCTGGAGGATTGCCACAATGAGCCAGCTAACCAAGTAAAAGTGCACAGAACAGCTCTCATATTCTCACAAATACAAAAACATACATTCATCATGACAAAACGGCTGAAAAACACATCCATCCATCGATTTTGAAATATTCCTAATCAAGAAGAAAAAATTCTGTAGCTTTTTTTTTAATGGCAGTGCTGCATTTTTAAAGACGGCAGGAGTGTGACAAGGCGCTGACAGTTTATTTCACGCTGAGTGCTGCACACTCAGGGTGTTTTTTCTTGGTGGTGAGAGTTGAAGAATGTTCAACTTTGGGGTACAATCCAGCGCACATCACTGTCACATCTCAACCAGCCATCCAATCACAGTTAAGGAGGAATAGGACAATACCAGATCGACCAACCGCCACCTTAAAGCAATACATGACAACAACAAGCACAACAACAGAACAAAATCATTAAAACAAGTTTCAGAACAAGTACGGTACAGCAGAACACTTAGGTGGACACGTGGCCTCAGGGCAGCTCTGAAGATGAAGTTTGTTTCGTGCCCGCATATAGTGAGATGGCAGAAGCTGAAAACACAGCAAGCAATACATGTGCTTTAATGAGTGTGTAACAGACAACTGTGCCAATCATTGAGCCAGAGAAATGCAAAGCAAGCAGACTGCAGAGCATTTCTTTTCGCTCTTAAATATTCAGAGACCACAACACAATTTGATTATGTTTATAGCACAACATGACATTCTGCTTTACACTGTAAATTCTATATTTATGACAGGATTTATTGTATGCAAATCCAGTGTCAAGCATCGAGCAACAGGAAGATTTGACAGTTGAATTAATTGAACTACTGTAGCATTTTACAGGGTCGCGACCTACATTCAAATCTCACTGACCTAAAATCCTGCCCACAAATTGATGTTATTAAACATAAAATATGTCTGGAATGGCTGTGATTGTGTCACGTCGCAAACAAATTATTTTATACTCAAAATCTGTTTATACAGAGAGAAAACGCAGTAATAAAAGCCAGACTCTGACCTAATTTTTTCCATATCTACTATAACGCTTCTTTATATGCCATCTTTAACTGTTCAGTGAGCAGGAAGGCTTGATTTAAGTGATGATCTGTGAATGGCAGCCCAGTCGACGACCTTGATTACTTAAGATCAATTAACAGCCCTGAGGCTCAGCATTTCCCAGAAGATAGAGAACGAATCAGAACTCAAAGGTTAAATGAGATGCGTGCCGATCACTTGTGAGAAACCTTTTGACCTGCTACGGCAAACCTGACCGTGTGAGAGAGAGCGCGTGATTTCTAACAAGGAAAGCAATTACGTATCGAGTGTCAAGTTGTTTTTCGTCCTCCAAATCTCCATTTGAGGTGACTTTGAGGCATCCATGGCAAAAAAAGCATTCTCTAACCGAAAAACAATGAGCTAAGAGTAATTCAGGTTATGTAAAAGCCCTCATTTACAATGCTAGGTTGTAAATCAAGGCGAAGAGGTAGTTGTAAATGGAGCGGATCTTTGTGGGAACTGTTTTGTTGACTTTGTGGTCGAGTCTTTGAGTCCCTCTGGCCCAAAGGTTAAAAAAAAGTGTTTGGTAAGACAAGCATTGCAGTTACTTATACTTTGGGATTAAACAAACCCTTATCCCAGACGCATAACCCATTGATCATTCATATTCAGCCATTTGTTGTGCTATTATTGTGAGAGATCACACTTGGGCTTCAAGAATGCAAATGCAACACTGAGCTCTAGTGTGTCTGCGGTAATGTCCATACTTCAGTTGGGTCATCCTTAAGTAGAGTGGCGGGAAGCCTTTATCTCCTGCCAAGCCTGCAAAGAAAACCTCAATAACATGCAGTGTGGTTTAGTACAAGGCTACTGGGAGTGAAGGGGAGGGCATTTGGATCTCAGACTCTCGGAAAAATGCATGAGGGTTTAATTGTTGTGCGACACAGGGATCATCTAAGGATAGCCAGAGCCACCGCACAGCATTTTAGTGCATCTTGCTGGAGTTAGAACTGATTTGAGGTGATATGTGAAACATATCAATTAAAGGTGCTCTATGCGATGCCAAATGGTTGGCCGAAGTTTGTTTGCGTGCATTAAATCGCACCTCTTCTTGCCGATTGGTTGGCCGAAGTTTGTTTGCGAGCTTTAAACTCCAACTCTTCTTGCCGATTGGTTGGCCGAAGTTTGTTTGTGCGCATTAAACTCCAACTCTTCTTGCCGATTGGTTGGCCGAAGTTTGTTTGCTCGCATTAAACACCACCTCTTCTTGCCGATTAGTTGGCCGTAGTTTGTTTGCGCGCATTAAACCCCACCTCTTCTTGCCGATTGGTTGGCCGAAGTTTGTTTGCGCGCATTAAACCCCACCTCTTCTTGCCGATTGGTTGGCCGTAGTTTGTTTGCGCGCATTAAACTCCAACTCTTCTTGCCGAATGGTTGGCCGAAGTTTGTTTGCACGCATTAAATCCCAATTTTTGTTGTGGTGTTTGTTTTGGTATTGCAGCCTCTGTGTTATCTTTCGAGACCATGTTTTTTCCCAATGTATTCAGAGGGCAGACAACAAGAAGATCAAGGAGTGATGCATACAGTTTGAGATAAAAATGAAATCGAGCTAAAATCCTGCAACATTGCATAGAGCACCTTTAAGCTGAATTGAATAGTTTAGCCTTTGGTTTGCGTGAAAGCAGTGGCATGAACCATTCTGGAGTGCTACTAACCAAACAAGGTTTCATTTATCTCTCTTGTTGAACGTGCTGTTTATCTCTGCCATGAGGGCTTCACAAATCTGACTGTCAGCTCTTTTTAGTGTAATGCTTTAATCAGGATTTGCTCTTACATAAAAATGGCAAATGAGAAACAGGAAAAGAAAAACAAAAAAACAGGAAATTCAAGGTTTGAATAGCTTTCAGATGTCTTAATGAAATACTTGAACTGTTTGCCTCAATGCACGAAATCTTCAGCTCTCCAAAACAATTTGTGGCAGGTGCAACTCATCAATTACAATGACTGGGTAAATATTTGGGATTACAAATCTCTATAACTAATTAGTGGTGCTCAGTTGCATGTGAACAAATTACTAACTGATTATTAAACTTAACACGTAACTATCCAACACTGTTACGCAACATTTTTGTTCTTTTACACACATGTGAAATGACACAGCTCACCATAAAAGTGCATCTGAGATCATTTAGACTACCGCTTGTAACTTTTCTAATAATTCAAAGGCCTGTCATAAATTACTTCCTTATATATTAACTACTTTTACATGCATGCAAATACAAGTAAATATATGAAAAAGCAAGAAATTAAGAGAAATATTTTAAATACTGGAGTAGTTTTTTTTTTTTACATTATTTTTTTAACTAGTAACTAAATATTACTTGCTGATTCTTTGTAATAATTGGTGAAACTTGGTAGCGAATTCTGTGTGGAAATGGTTTAAATTAAATACTTATTTGTTTCTCTTTTTTTTTACAGTTACTGTAAAATGTATTATACAAATTTTTCTCAATTCTGGAGTGAAATTATTACAATAATGTACAATTTTTCTTAATATTTAATAGTAACAACATCAATAATAATTGTTATTCATATATAATCACAACATTGTACAAACTGTACATCCCTACAAATAAGAAAAGCAAACATGGAACTTAAACATTTTTAAATTTTAATTTGCAACCACAATTTCTGAAAAAAAAAAAAAAAGAAAAATCACCCAATTTAAATATTAGTACGATTTTTGACCAAATTAACATTCTGTAATGCACTAGCAAGTGCATGTAACTCATGTGCAACTGACTGCAATGTGAGCCTGGCCCTTCGAGATATACAATTCAAGTAGAGTCTTTCTGATAAACTGTTGTTATTTTCAGAGTCACAGTTTCCTGCAGGTCATTCCCAACCCAGAGGAATTTAAACCCATTCCTGGATGGGAGAAACAATCCTATCGTAAGGTTTTGGGTTACGTTGACCATGAAAATTCACAACATATAGTGTTATTGCTAGATGTCCAAGGTTTAGACAAGTGCTATTGTCCCACAAACGAACATGAGGGTCACCAACGAGATATCTGATTACATCACATGTCTTCCGTGCATAGTGTGAGTTACAGCAGACGGATCGCAGAGCAGCCCACGATTAAAAAGCAACAGAGTCAGTTGTGTCTGTGTCTATGACAACTATAATGTGGGTACGTGATGGATTGGTGTTGAAAGCCAGACACTCTCCAAATCCTGCAACCCATACTTCCCCCTTTTCCCACTGTGCCACAGCGAAACTGAACTAGGGTAGAGTGACTGTCACGCTTCTCACTGGTTTTCTTCTGCAATGGAGTGGATCACTAAAGTTCTTTTTCCCTTCTTTACTTGGGAGTAAAAGGAAGTATGAAATACCTAAGCAGTGATACAAAATAATTTCTGCTTTGGATTTTAAACTGCTCTCCTCTGTTGAAAATAAAGTGCTTGCGAGTGCAAAACGTGCTGCATGTGAACAGCCCTAAGCCTTTGGTGACACAAACACCACAAAATTAAATTGTGCATTTCTCCCCTGTCGCCTTCTCACACGTGGACTGTCCCGCAGGAAGACATGGTGCCCTGGATGTCAGTGGATGGCGCGCATGGTCTACAAATGTGGGGCGCTCAGCTTTCACGATTTGAAATGGCAGAAATCCACTTTATATTCAATTTCAATTAAATCAACAATGACTTTTCAAAGCCCCCATATACCATTCCATATACCACCGATACCCACCCCCCACCTCTACTCAAAAATTATTTCTCATCGGATCTACACGATTCACATGGGTCACCAAATTTTGCTGAAAGGTGAGAGATTTTCATGCCTGATAACAGTTACTGATCAATGGTGGTTTGAAGGCATTTTGGAAAGTTTGCATTGACAGCTCTCATAAGGAACTCCAAACAAACTTCGTTTTGGCTGATTTACATAATTCAGGGCCTTAAGAGTTAAACTGAGCAGATGGACACAGGTGGAAATTGTTCCCTTCTTCTAGTTTTAATGAACGTTGGTGCCAGTGTTGATGTGCTGTGATTAAGATCCAGTAACTAGAGCTGCCAGTATGCCTGCTGTCAGCCTGATCTTAACTCTTACTTACCCGGTAGAAGGCCGTTGTCAAGGGCAGCAATGCGGCGGCTACAGTGTATTCCTCTGAGCTGGAGCAGTCCTGCGGGTAAACAGAGACAGGGAGATGTTAGACGATATCACTGAAGTGTATAAACTGATGATAAAAAGAGCTTCGACCAATTGTGCACAAAACATGACATCACTTGCTATTTCCCTTCGTTATATAAGTGCCATTACCAAGGCATGACAATATGTCATAGTACTGGTTGCACATCCAGGCATCGCATTTATGTTTTAATGAATATGGATAAACAAATTGCATTTGGAAAAACCAAGTCGTCGCTGTGCTTATTTCTGGCTTGGCTTGCAAGCACTTCACTTTTTGGGTTGGCTTTCATTCAGTTGGTTTCCAGTGCTTTGGAGCTGTTTTAATGCATATGTTTTTAATATTTTATATAATCATGTAAATTGGAAAAGCCCCTTTTCAGGCTGTTCCAATTATCAATTTAGAAGAAATTTCATATTTAAAATTCTTAACCGACATGACACTGTCGTATTTAAACTGGACAAAGTTAATAAATCAAAACTTGTTGCATAAAAAGATCAACTGGTGTGGGAGTGACATTATAGTTTAATAGGATCTTGGAAAGCCAAACCCAGATGACATGACTTTTTAATAATAATAAAAAATTTAAATAAGGTTTTATAGCCTTATGAAAAGTCCCAGATTCACGATTTGTAATATATGATGTGGCATTCTGTTAAACAAAATCTTTATCTACAATAAAAGCACATTTATTTTTCAATGATTTGTCACTTTTATGTGTTTTATATTGTCTTATATATAAGGTGGTGGAAACAACACCAGGATTATATTTCTATACAAACCCCAGTCACCATCTCTGTTCTCCATCCTGGCACAAACATCTGAATGTAAAGACAGAGGCAAATCTAAAACATCAGTTCCTGCACAGATCATGCGTGCCTGACGCCCTATAGATGCTGCAGCATGACCTATTTTTCCTTTAGTTTTCTGGTTTCACTTTATTTTGATGGTCCCTTTAACATATTCTGTTGATTATAAATAACATTGCACCTACATATCTACTAACTCTCAATAAAGTGCTGGCATATTCTAATGAGAGTTAGTTGACATGTAGGTGCAAAGTTACTTATTATCAACAGATAAATCAACAGAACAGTCCCTGTTCAAAAGGGACCATCAAAATAAAGTGTTACCCATCTTTTTTCTTTCTTTCTTTCTTGTCCTAGCCCCATTGCTCCAAATTTAATTTTGCCAAGAGCTGAAAGGATGATATTTTTGTAGGCTTAAACCCACAAATGAGTTTCATTTCAGCAATGAATCAGTCTTTTTCTTTATTTATTTTTAACTGGTCAGAAATAGGGTCTGCTTTGACCACAAGCTCAAAATATTTTCACATTTCTAATACTATTAATGATAATAATAGTGTAATGGTGCCGATGCTGAAGTCATGTGACCATGGTGCAGTTTGTTTTACAGATAGGCTACAAAATTCATTAAAGCTGTGGTCATTGGTGAAGTTTATCACGATGAGCAAAACTCTTTCTAGTAACAAAGCTTATGTCGATAGTCTACTTAACTTTAGACACTCTACTAACAGTAAGTAACTACATGTCAACTAGCAGTCATTAGAGTACTAGTAAACTGTCTGCTTAATATCTTCTAACACTTTATTTTGATGAGTTCACAACATACTACATACTTACTATCAGAAACTTTACCCTAACAGTCTACTCTGAGAGCTAGATATGTAGCTGTGAGTTAATGAGAATTAGTTGACATGTAGTTACAGAGTTACTATAGTCAGTAGTCTAAAGTCTAAGTCTAAAGTGGACTATCAAAATAAAATATGACCTTATTTTCTGCAATAATCCAAAAGCCAATGGAAAATGCTGCTGTGTTTTGTCGAGTGAGCCAGGCCAGGTTGGCCTATAAAATGACATCATCACTGCAGTGCTTTATAAAGGCCAATCGAATTCAGTGTTTAATTCAGCTGCTCAGTATCCATATCTTCCAAACACTAATCATTTAAAGCTTAGCACACATGGACATCCTGAGAACTCATGACAAATTGTTTGTGATGGGGGCACTGTTATATAATGATAAGAACTGGACTGCACATGAATGCTTTCTTTCAGACGTATCATTGATTTCTCCTCAGTGGAGATCATGCCAGGCGGACAAACAGAAGCACAGAATCAAACTCTTTCATTTCCAGTAATCTGACAATGTTTTTGTCTATTAGGACGATAACATTAAAAACATATGTTTGTAAGAATGTAAGAAACATCTTAAGTTCCAAACCTGAGGGGATTTCTTTGTTCTGCTGAGCGCAAAGGAAGATATTTTGATATTTATTCCCCTACTATTGAAGTCAGCGGTGATTTAAAACAGCCTGGTTACAAACTACTGTCTTCAAAATATCTTTCTTTGTGCTCAGCAGAACAAAGAAATCCCTACAGGTTTGGAACTACTCGAGGGCGAGGAAATGATGACAGAATTGTAATTTTTGGGTGAGCTTTACAGCACTTCAGCTTTAGGGTTTGAGGGTGAGGGTGAATAAAGATATGAATATGGGTCAGTGTTCACATATAGGTTGTGTATTACTGCATTCATCTCTTCTGCTGTAGGTCTACTGGTCTTGCTAGGGTTTAGCCTGTGTTAACCTAAATGGGATCAAACAGATTTAAAGGGCTGGGTGAGTGCAGTGACGCAGGGCTTTGTGTCCGCTGATGAATCCTGATTGACAGCTGCTCCACTCTGACATGAGCAGAAGACTCACCTCTGCCTGGCCTCGCTCTATCACAGACAGCCCTCAGTCGTTTAAGGTTAGGAATTTTGGACGTGGCACTTGGTGGGGTTTTCAAAATGAATGCTCATTGAAGAATACAAAAA
Source organism: Enteromius thamalakanensis (assembly GCA_032357475.1). NCBI lineage: Eukaryota > Metazoa > Chordata > Actinopteri > Cypriniformes > Cyprinidae > Enteromius > Enteromius thamalakanensis. The sequence continues at coordinate 29,417,332 of JAUCMT010000134.1, read as the reverse complement.
TAATGGTTCTTTATTGGCACTGATGCTTCTGTGAAGAACCTTTAACATTGACAGAACCCTTCCCTCCCACAAAAGCTTTACTATAGTGATATACGTCTGTACGTCCCTAGAGGGCAATAAAAGACACCAAACTTCCTGTCGCACACCCTTCATTTACTCTGTGTTGTATGGACTTGCATTCTATTTCTTCTTACGTGCAGAATGGCATTTTTGTATTACACTTTCAAAACAATGCAATTCTCTATGATGTGCTTTAATTAATATGAATGTTGCATATTATCTATGACCTTGCAAAAAAAAGATTTCTTCGGTTGTGTTAACTGTGTACTTGTAGTGTGTTTCTAATCTTAAAGGCACAGGTCTATTTAAAAAAAAAAAAAACTACTTACAGATAATTGTAATGTTAATGTAAAAGGCACCTTAATTGCACTTAAAGAGAGACACTTCCAAATTAAAAGTTTTACTCTAAAGCACATTTTAAACTATTGTTTAAATATGTTTTTTTATTTTTTATTGTTCACTAAAGACACGCTTATTTTGATGTTGACTAATGTAAAGTACAGGACTATAAATTCAACTGTAGTGCTTTCCAGTATTTCATTTCATTTAAATATATTTTTAAATAAATTATTTATATTCAAATATATTTAATAAACTGCAACTTTATTATTACAAATGTGTAGCTGCAAACATATTTAAATATAAAAATATCACTTAGTTTACCATAAATGCTTGTCATTATTATTATGTCAGTATTGGGAAACACTTTATTTAAGGTGTTCTTGTCATGTGTAGGCTTCTAATAAAGTAACCTAAACCCTAATTCAATCCGTAACCATAGCCTATAGTAATTATGTATTTAATAATGCTCAGTAACTACACTGTAACATGAATAGCTATCTTGGTGTATCTAAATGTGAGTTTGAGCTCACAGCTGTGGAGAGATGAGTCGTGTGTTTTCAATTGGTTGCTGCTCTGTGTGTGTGTGTGTGTGTGTGTGTGGTGAAGTGATAGGCGTGACCAGAGGCGCACAGAAAGCTCCAGCACTGCCAGACTGCTGTCATACTCCACTCTCTCCAGCACTGCGTGCGCGGGTTACCCTCTCCACAGCAGCACCCAGAAGAAGGACAGAGCTCCGCAGCGTCTCGCGTCAAGCGCATTATGCGTCTCCTCAGCTCTCCTCCTAACATCTCCAGGCAGTAGATCGCTCATCGACTCCTCCAGCAGACGCGACTATGGCTGAAGAGGACAGCGCGAACTTCAGCGTGCTGAGCTGGGAGCAGGTCCAGCGGCTGGACCTTATCCTGACCGAGAGCATCCCGATCCACGGCCGAGGAAACTTCCCCACGCTGCAGATGAAGCCGCGGCGGATCGTGACGGCGGTGCGGAGCCGCATGCGGGAGCAGCGTATCCATGTGCGGGACGTGCGTCTGAACGGATCCGCCGCCAGCCACGTCCTGCACGAGGACAGCGGGCTCGGCTATAAGGACCTGGATCTCATCTTCTGCGTGGACCTGAAGGGAGAGACGGAGTTTCAGATCGTCAAGAACATAGTGCTGGACTGTCTGCTGGACTTCTTACCTGATGGGGTCAATAAAGAGAAAATCACTCCGCTGACCCTGAAGGTGAGTGCTCAGATTTACGAGAGCAGTGGACTTTACAGTTCCAAATGTACTTGTACTTGAAAAGTTTATATATTAGGTGTTTATATGGTCGACATTTCTTTAATGACGTTTACAGTTCATTTCCACAGTTCTGCAAACAGTTTTTAAAAGTACAAATATCCAAAATCTCATAACAACTGAATGCAAAACGTGTAAGTTTTTTTTTTTCTTCTGAATCTGAAGTTCATATTGTACAGTTATGAATAAAGAATCGTTGCAACACTAGAATGCGTTATAAACAGCCTAATAATTGGCTAGTCATAGTGATTTTATATTAATTAAAAGTGGTTTTGCCATCTTTATAGTTAAAATAATTTGCATCTTTGAGCTGTTTCTAATATTTCATGCTCATAATGTTTGTATTCCTCCAATCAGTACAGTAAATGGTGACTTTAGTTTCGAAGGGCCACTATTTATTATTAATCAGCAAACCGTTAAATAACCTCAAACTGAACCTTTAACAATAATTTATAAGAAAGTGGTGTTTAAGATACTCAGCAAAAATGAAGTAGAGCATGTCACGCCAAAGGACACCGCTTTCAATGCTTGACTTCACATTGCATTGTGATTTTCCATTCAGTACGTTATTTAAGATCATCTGCTTAGTCTCCAGTGACATTTAGTAGAAATGCAATTAGAGTAGTTTACTGATAGGCTGGTGAAATGTCGGTTTTCTGTCAGTAAGAGGATTGCGCTAAAGCAGGTTAAAGCCGATCGAGCCTCTTAGATCTCCTGCGACAGGTAATGATATAGCAAACGGATGTGCATTTGAATGGATCTTAATGCATTTAATGCTGAAACCATTCCTTGTGTTGCTTTGCAGGAAGCATATGTGCAGAAGATGGTGAAAGTGTGCAATGATTCGGACCGCTGGAGTCTCATCTCTCTCTCCAACAACCGGGGCAAAAACGTGGAGCTCAAGTTCGTGGACTCCTTGCGCCGGCAGTTCGAGTTCAGCGTTGACTCGTTCCAGATTAAGCTAGACTCTCTGCTTCTCTTCTACGAGTGCTCAGAGAACCCTATGGCCAAGACGTTTCACCCCACCATCATCGGCGAGAGTGTGTACGGAGACTTCCCCACCGCGCTGGACCACTTGCGCAACAAGGTGATCTGCACGAGGAACCCAGAGGAGATCCGAGGAGGTGGCCTGCTGAAGTACTGCCATCTTCTGGTCAGGGGTTTCCGAGCCGCTTCTGAGTCGGAGATGAAGTCTCTCCAGCGCTACATGTGCTCCCGCTTCTTCATCGACTTCTCGGACATCAGCGAACAGCAGCGCAAGCTGGAGTCTTACCTCCAGAACCACTTTGTGGGCTTGGAGGACCGCAAGTACGATTATCTGACGACACTGCACGGGGTGGTGAACGAGAGCACGGTGTGTCTGATGGGACACGAGCGGCGGCAGACCCTTGGGCTCATCGCTATGCTAGCGGTGCGCGTGTTGGCTGAGCAGAACGTCATACCCAACGTGGCCAACGTCACTTGCTATTACCAGCCTGCCCCTTATGTAGCAGACGGTAACTTTAGCAATTATTACATTGCCCAAGTGCAGCCGGTCTTCACCTGCCATCAGCAGACCTACTCCACGTGGCTGCCGTGCAACTGAACGCCAAAAAGTTGAGCTGAATCATTGCGTCTTTGTATCCATTTCGCAATTGACCCTGAGCGCTACCGTCCACTTCCCCAATGTGCATCGATGCTTGAGTGAAATGAATGGGGTTTGTCTGTTAACTCGAATGGGTTGCATTAGATGCATTAAAAAGGGAAGTGCGAGGTTTTGGAAAGCTGCAGTTGCACCCTTTAGTCCAAATGGAAACCAGTGTATTGCTAAGAACCTTTTACAAAGATATTCTGAAAGAGGGGAGGAAGTCAAAAACCAACGATTACAGTTTGTACAAACCAAAGATTTTAAGATTGTATTTTTATACTACCCGGACTATCAATCGGTGTGATAGTGCTGTCTATATTTGTACTTGTGAATGCATTCAAAGTGCCTAACACCAATGCAGTATGCTGAGATGAGCGAAATCGCGAAACACGACAAAGACTAAAAGCTTGTGAATGTACATGACGTGTTGATTTACGAAACAAGCCTAAGTGTGATATTTGTTTGTGGTCCAGTCTCTGTCTCTTAATTTATTGTCTCTGGGCAGCATCCACAGCTTTGAGAAGCCATCTAATCGTCGAAAACAAAGGAAACACTTGTCTTGTGGGCTAAAACGAAGTTCCTTTCTGGATGAAAGGTGTTTGCTCTGATAGCGGGACGTTGTTTGCTGTAACATCCGAGCAGGGAATTCGACAGCTCCTGCTGAAGTAAAACCCGCTGTGTTCCTGCTCTCTCGTCACAGCTGCTCCGCCGGCTGAACCTGACCCCACGTTCACCCGCTGTTAACAGAGTGTTAACCTGCTCTTGATTAATAGCGCTGCGGAAGGAAGCAGGCGGGCCGTGGCATATATGTTTAGACTTGACAAAGAGACTTGAGAGGAGAGTGAAAGTGCGAGGGAGAGCGAGACACAGACGAGAGTGAGCAAGCGAGGGAGGGAGGGCTGGAGGAATGGGTGCAGCTGGTGAAGGGGTTTATCTCCTTCAACAAATGTCTTTTAATCAATACAGCTTCTTTCATTACTGTGGGCAATTTGGCTGAACAGACTCAAGGATTTAATAGGACTGAGAAGCACAGATCTGTTCGCTTCACTGGAATGCAAACTTTGCGATCAAGCTTCCAATATTCTTCATATCACAGCGTGCGACTCAAGTGTGCTCAGACATAGACAATTTGGCATTATAAAGATGAAATTGGCAGAAAAAAGCAATGCATAACACGGATTTCTGATTATTTGCCTGAATGAGATTTTAAAAGGGTCTTATCATGCTTTTTCATTGAGGTCCATTCATAATATTTTAGATTCTGATTTAGTGTTTTTCCTCCACTTTCTGATGTTTAGATGCAAAAGGCCCTTGACCAACACCACGTGTCAGACCCTGTGCTTTGTTTGGCTCATGCACAATATTTAGGTTTGCTGTCTGGTCCTTTTTCATTTAACTGCTTGATTTTTGTAATGGCATGCTCTTTGTGAGATTCTGATCACACAAAAATGTATTCATCTGTCTGTTATGAGAAATTTGTAGATGCTAGTCTGAATAAATTTTTATTTTGGACTGGGAAGCTAGTTTTGATTTCTAAAAACAAAAAAGTATGTTTATTACCAAGTGTATTTGTCTGCCGAATCACTTTGACCCTAAAGTATTTACTTGTATTTACTTGAAGTTCATTGCTGGGATTTTTAATGAATATTTTAATAATGACAACAATAATAACAACACAGCTGTATGTTCATGGCTCTCTGATGTTGGTTAACTGTCACTTGACATTCAGTTAAACAGATACAAACAAAAAAAGTGCTTTGTTTGAATATTTTTTTCCCAAAGTGATTCAGGATTCCTCTATTTTTTTGTTGGACTGTTTGCTTTATTCCTGCTCTCCTGCTTATATGACTTTACTAGGAGTTGCGGTTGTATTTTAAATGTTTTTCTATTTTTAAATAATTTATTTAGATTTAGAAAATAATGTTTATGAATTATTAGCTTCTTGTGAATGCCAGATAAGGAAACCCTAATACAGTACAGAAGCAAAATGTGATTCTTCATAATATGGCCCTTTTAAAAACATCAATGGATGCATTTCTAAAGAAATGAAGACAAGGCTGTTCCAGTGATTGACATCCAGCAGAATTTGCATTAACACTTGTTTTTAATGGATGTGATCTGCAGTGTTTTTATGGACTGATCCTGTGCTGATCATGACGTCTCAACTCTTTTAGTATTCTACATGTCTGTGGTTCTCACTCGCCCTCCAGTTTGTCTTAACATTTTGACAGTATCCTGTGGATTTTGCTGGCAGCGGGATGTTTGACTCGCTCTGTGAAGTTTGAGTTCCTTTCTTGGCATTTTTGGATGATGCCAAATGCTTAGTGTTCAGATGTCTTATAAAAAAACAAAAACGATAGCAACACGTTTTTAGGACAAACACACACATTGTGCTTGTTTTTCTTATTGTATCAGTGTATTTAATTGTCATTCTGCTTTGATTTCTTTGTTCAAGCTGCTAAATGTCTCTTTTTTTTTTAATGCTTATTTTGTGCAGAATTTTTGTGTTTAATTGATGATTTGACACGTTTCCTCAATAAAAAATACAAAAAGAAATGTGCTGAATGCAGAATTTCCTTTAAGCCGCATTTAACAGTATATCACAAATTTTCTCAATACTTTTTTCATTATGTTCTTGAACTCAGCTTTTGTGCTACTTGTTTCATATGTAAATCTGTTTTATTAATTATGCCAGAAAATGTGAAAACATCTCCACTTTGAAACTGAGTCAAGAGCTAAGAAGAGATTTATCTGCTGGAGAAATGTGTAGAATTTGTATGAACCGTTTTTTCCACAGATTAACCAAAATGACCTTTAAAAAGGTACTTTATTGTGTAGTTGTTGGATTTTTGGATTTGTGTGTGTGTGATTTCTGCACCACTTTTTAAAAAAATAAAAATAAAAATAAAATAAAAATTATATGATAAAGTAATTTAACATTTTTTTTAAATCAGATTAATGTATATGTACTCTGAATTTGAATTGGTGACAACAAGATTTTACATAATACTGTACAGAACTATATGGGATAGAATTAAAAAAAAGAATCAAGAGAAAAATGTCCATAACACCTAAAAGGAAATATAATTTGGAGAAGGAGAAAACAGAGACTTAAATAAAAACAGGCAATACAAGAAAGCAAAAGACAAAACAAAACAATAAAATAAATAAAACAAAATAAATTATACAGAGAACAATAGAACAATATTTTTAGAGGCCGATCTAATTAATACATGCACCCATAGGGACAATCTTAATTTTATACAAAAGTGCACCGCTAGATTTCTTCCAGGAGATGATGTATAAGGTATTACTGCTGGATACTTGTCAGTGTTAAAGCGTCATGGACAGAATGATACATAGACTTACAAGCCTATGAAGAAGGCCAGCAAGAAGAACTGCAGTTCTCAGAGTGTGCTTGTGGCTGAATTATACATCTTGAAGACAAACCACAAACAGGTCAGTCGAAAAGGTCATTCAGGGTGAACTGCGTCAGAACGGCTACAGTAACTCTGTGACTTCCTCTGGTTTTACAGGAGCTCGGGCTTTGACAGCAGATGCACTCAGTGAGCAATAAACATATATGTGCGTGTGAGATGACATTTGTGTAAAGCCACAGTCTGCTGGACGTGGATATGACATCAGTGGTCGCCCAGGGCAACCAGACCTTTATACGGGTCAACCTTTAGTGCCCGCTAAGAATAGAGCCACTATCGCTGCATATTTCTGCTTGATTGATGCGCGATGAGCAATGATTTTGTCAAATGTGACGTCACAGCTCTAATGTTATGTGCAGGCCAGTGGACTTTGAACTCAGTGTTGATGTGTGCCAATGGAAGCACTAGCTCTGTTCCTCCCCTACGTAGGCAGCTGCCTTCTAAGACATCCTAACTATCACTTAATCTCATAAATTGTGAAACTCTTTCTTCATACAGAAACTCTCTTAATGGGTACATCACTGACTCTGAAGCATTTGATTTGAGTCACAAATGATGCACTGTACTTTATGTACTCAGCTGTGAAGTGTATCAGTTCAATACGGTTATTTTGACATTCACAATCAGAGTCTGAAAGCCTCTTTGCAACATTTTAGTGTCTGATATTCCACAGACATCCATTTTTTGGTTATTTATATGCATCAAGTAACCCTAACACGGCTATTTTTCTTTTTGGGACACTATACTACAAAACGCTAGATTGTTTGGTAACACTTTACAATACTTCTACAATCTTTTAAAATAATAAAAGTTTAGCACTTCTATTGTTACTTAAATAAATAGTTTTTACCAATGCAACTATGTTAGAAAAGATGCACACGTTTGTTGCTGATAAACTGATGTGAACCAGTGAACCCTATCATACATTTACAAATTTTAGTCGTTTTGCTCTGTTTTATTTTTTTGGTTTTACACTTTTTATTAGTTTTTGGTTTTTGTGTTGTCAATATAATTGTAATATTTTTTTTCAGTTTTAATTATTTTAATTTAGGCCTATTAATATAGTTAATAAGTTAAACTAAATAAAAAGAAACAAATAAACTTATAAAATAAGTTGAGATCTGTTAATGTCATCTATTTTATATATCTATAAAATATTAAAATTATTTTATTTTAATTTTAGTGCATCAATTTAAACAAAAAAAAAAATGTTGCCAGTTACCAGAAATATAAAAATATATATTTTAAATTACTGTATTTCATTTAAAATTTGTTTTATTTCAAGTAACATTTTTTTGGGTTACACTTTATTTTGATAGTCCACTTCAGACATTCTATTAACTATAAGTAACTACATGTCAACTAATTCTTATTAATTAATATCTACAAACTCTCAGAGTAGACTGTTAGGGTAGGTTTAGAAGAATAAGTTTCTGATAGTCAGCTTTCCTTCACGGGGGGAAAAGAGGGTCCGATCCAAAGAGAGCCGGATCCAAAGCTCTGCCCTCGCAACTCCGCCCCCCAACTGCACGCCAAACCCGCTTTAATACTGTATTATGAGGAAGTGCGAACTTGTGAAATGTCTTTAGCTTCAAATCTGAAGACTATCCAAGAAATAGTCTTCTATCCAAGATAATTTTTAGCAAGGCATTTAGGGATGGGCTTGTGTGTAGAGGACAAATGCAGTTCTGCCTTTAAACTTGGTCAAAATGCATTATCTTCATCTTTTTGATCAGTTTTCAGATCAAAGAGCGCATGACGCAGTTTGGATGCTCTCTAGGTAGGCAGCTCAGAGCTGAGGTTTGGATCAAAGCTGCAGACTTCTGATCTTCTTTATGATCCCGAGCAGCCACAGAAGAGAATCCATGAAATCACAAGCCATTTGTCGAGTTTATTTTTTAAATCAGAGCCCAGCAGAAACTCTGGCAGTCTTGGAGTAATGTGAGCTATTCCTCGGTTCTTGACTAGTAGGTATAGTATAGGCAGTACTGTTAGCATCGTCAAAGACGTTCCCTTTGCCTAATGCGTTTTCCAACCGTGAACTGGAGAGCCGCCGGCTATTCCATGGGTCCTTTTTCCTTTCGTTTCCGTGAGGCATTTTTTCCAGATGAAGAGATTTATGGAATTGGAGAAGCTCTGAAGGAAAGTGACACTGTTTCCCAGAGCAAAGCCCTCGTCCCAGTGTTCCTGCTGAGGAATTACCTCCACATCCAACACTTCACCGCCTGCTGCCGACTGCTGACGTCACATCAATTCACCCTCAGCCTCGTCAAAACAACACTTCTTACAGAGCACCCTTACAATAATATACACACAATATACATGCACATACTTGGATATGTGAAAGCTTATTGGGTCAGTGAGATTTTTCAAGTCTTCTGCAACATTTATTTGATTAAAAAATAAAGCAAAAGCAGTAATTTTGTGAAATATTATTACAATTGAAAATAAAACTTTTCCATGTGAACCTGTTGTACAATTTAATACCTTTGATTTAAAGCTGAATTTTCAGCATCATTACTCCTGTCTTCAGTGTCACATGATCCTTCTGAAATTATTCTAATAAGCTGATGTGCTGCTCAAGAAACTTGTCTGATTATTATTAATGTTGAAAACAAGGTTACACTTTATTCTAAGGTCCAGTTCTCACTATTACCTTAAATTTTGCCTTAATAATCTTCTAATTTCGGTAACACTTTATTCTGATAGTCCACTTTAGACAATCTACTAACAGTAAGTAACTTTGCAACTACATGTCAACTAGCAGTCATTAGAGTATTAGCAGACTGTCTAATTAATATCTTCAAGCACTTTATTTTGGTGGATCCATAACATACAACATACTGAATATTAGAAAGTTTGCAAGTATATGTCGATTTATTCTACTAAACCTAAACCAACCCCTAACAGTCTTCTCTGAGAGTTAGTAGACCTGTAGTTGAGAATAAATGACAAAGTTACTTATAGTTAGTGTCACAAGAGCAGGGCGAGGAGACGTGCGGGTTAAAATTCAGGCTGTTTATTGATGAACACAGAATAAAACAGACAGGCTTAAGGTCGCTTCCGGCAGACAGGAGTGGTGGAGGCAAAGCACAAGAATGGTCAGAGTCCAGGCGTAGGTCAGAGCACAGTAAACACAATCCAAAAGGCAAAAACAAAGGCGGTGGTCAAAACACAGACGAGGTCAGAAACAACAGATCAAAACACAGGGGAAAACACAGAGTGGCAAAACGACGGGTTGACAGTGCTAATGGACCGTGGAG
>JAUCMT010000134.1:29362598-29407223 GCA_032357475.1 Enteromius thamalakanensis | reverse complement strand
TACTGTTCCCAGTGGAAAACCCCCCAAAAGTGAGCTGTACTGAACCGTACCGTACTATGCAGTGGAAAAGCGCCATAAGGCTTGAAACTCCAGGGCTGAAAAGCAGTCCCACTCCGGCCCTGCCTGTAATTCAAGTATCTAGTGAGCGGAGCGTCTCACACCGCAGGTACAATGCACCCTCGGTCAGGACAGGTGGTTTCTACACACAACAACTCTTTAGTAGGGGAAAAAATGAACACTCACAAACTTAGACACGACAGGACGCAGACACGGGAAGCAAGTAGACACCATAATAATCTTACAAGAAACGCCAGCACAGACAGGGAGAGAATCAGCGCTGAAATGAAGGCAGGTGTAATCTCAATCAGCGAAAACACCGATTACAACCGGTTACAGCTGAGAGACAGACAAAACACCACACTAAAACAGGAAAGCAGAAGGCAGACCAAATAATAATTAGACCTGGCTCATGGCAGTTTTAGTTATTATTCAGTTACTATTGGTTTTACTTTTTATTTGTTTTAATTATTTATAAATTCTTTGATTCAGTAATCAGCTCACTGCAGCAGTTGAGTTTGTTTACCTACTGTTCACTTCAGTGTTGCCTGCGGTTTCTCTCTTGTTAACCGGATGGATGTTTTGCTTCAAGTGCGTAAATCGTGAACTTAGTTAGCTTATGCAAAGCCTGTGCATATGATAATTGGCCTAATTTAAATATTTATATAACTTGATGTCTTTGGCTGAACCTGGTAAGAATTAGGAATGAGGGGAAATTTGAATTCTTTTGATTTTAGTGTAAAATGTGCAGGCAGGCTTAATTATTTTCCTCGGATTGCAGCAAACTTCATAAATAATCTGAATATATTTGCTTGTGTTTACACGGGTCATGTTCAGACTACATTCAGGACACACCCGTGAAATTGTTGTCCTCTAAAGACCCTCAGTGCTGAAATTATAGGAAATAATGGTAAATTATTATGGTAAATTATTTTGAAGATAGTGAATGTTTGAGACCTTTGCATTGGAAAAAGTACATTTTTATTTTCCCTGCATGGTTAAACTATTATGACATTTTTTATATTTAATAAAAAAAATATTTATTTTATTAGTTTATTTTTGCATGCACACTATTGTGTAATGTTAGTTCCCTTTCAGTCGGTCACTCAGAGTCACGCCGTTGACCGACAAATAGGAATCTCGCTTCGAGATATCCAATCTACTCGAGATGTCTACAATCTAAGTGTATCTAAACACACCATTGAAATTGGCATATGCTGATTAACATGCAGCTGCAACTAATCGCAGAGCGAGTATAAGTAGGTCAGCAGATTAAGCGTTCATTAGCTTTTTGCTTCGGACTCGAGCAGTTCATGCACATGTTTCTGAGCCATTTCTACTCTGAAACTGACGGAGGAAGGCTGGTGTCATGGCATAGCATTGACGGTGGTTTCAGTCGAGTGGCAGTCACATTTGTATTGCACTACCTGCTTTTGTGTACCAAGTGTCCATCTTCCCTGTGTGCTTCAGCCTTTCACAAAAGAGCAAAGCCTAAAAGAGCTGGCTCACTGGTGGTACGTCTTTTTAAGTCCATTTAAGGATGTCTTACCATCCGTGCGTTGTTGGATGTGGCCGTTTACCTGGCCCCGGCGGACAGTCACGAACGCTGTCTGACATGTCTAGGCATCGAGCACGCTACAGCGGCATTCATGGATGACTCATGTTCCTGTTGTGGAAAGATGACCGTCTCAGAGTTGCAGACCAGACTCAACTACATGGCTGGTGGTGGGCTCCCCATTCCTCTTCTGCGTTCTGGGGCTTGTGCTGGCAGTGTGGAAGCTTTCAGTTCCGGAGGGGAGAGGGCTGGTCTTACGATGACAGTCAGGAACTCTCCTCGGGAAACACCTCCTGTCGTCCACACTCCGACACCGGTGGAGCTACCATCGGGGTATTGCGGTCCACCGGAAACGGTCCCGGATGTCACCTTTGGTGCTCCCACTGATGACGAGATGTCAGTCACTGCATCGGGAGGAGAGTACGGCTCTAGAGATGAAGTGTCGACTCGACTGTGCCTCACACAGATGGGTGTGGCCCAGCTACTATTGTCTCCAGAGTGTCCTTATCAGTAGACCATGTTGAGTTCCTCCATTCCCCTCGGCAGCCGGATGTTGTGGAGCATCTGGCGCCATGCCCTCTATGCGCTGAATCCTTGATAGCCGCTAGAGGACTGGGATTCTTTGAGTGTTACCCTTCAAGGATCTCAGGGGGTATTCATGGTTAAAAAAAAGAAAACCATGTTCCCCAGCAGTTGCTATCTATGAGGGTTCAATCACCTCCTATATTTCATATGCATTGAAAAATTCATGTTATACAGTATGTGAGTTCTGTCTTATCCTCATACGGGAAGGCTGACTTCCGTACATCTTTCAGGCGTCCCAGTGTTCCAGTTACTGAGGTAGTGCAAGTGCTGGTTTCCTGTGGTCTGAGTCCCAACCTAGAGACCAAACCCACGGGGTTTGGGAGACTCCCACACAACCCTGGAAGGGGCAGCTTCCATGGCGTTTTGGTAGAGATCCCTATTCGTCGGTCACCGACGTGACTCGGAGACCGACTGAAAGGGAACGTCTCGGTTACATATTGTAACCCTCATTCCCTGAAGATGGGAACGGAGACGTCACGTCCTGTCGCCATGGAGTTGTACCGCCACTAGGGGGCCGTGACACCGGCTCGGCTCATCAGCGAAAAACTAATGAACGCTTAATCCGCTAATCAGCATATGCCAGTTTCATTGGTGTGTTTAGATACAAGCAGAGTAGATTGGACATCTCGAAGCGAGATTCCTATTTGTCGGTCACCGACGTGGCGTCTCCGTTTTGTAACGGGGGTTACAATACGTAACTGAGATGTTATTTTTAAAAAAATCAAACAAACATTTTTTTTTCTTTGTTTAATAGGAAATATACAAAATATACAAATAACTAAGAGTTGCATAATTTCAAACCTCATGTAAATTAGCTTCTAAAATTTGGCTGAAAATCCAATTTTTTTTTATGCATCTTCTTTACAGATCATTTTCTGCATTTCAGAAACTCAACCTTACTGTATGTATGGTGCCCTATTCAGTACTTTCCACGTGCTTTGGGTAAAGGCATCAGTTCGTAATGCATGTGTATGTCAAGTGCCTTTAGGAGACTGCAAGAAGAAGAGCTGTGATTGGCTGCCTTCCCTCAGCTGAATTACTTTCTGGGTGGCCACACTTGTGTTGATGGAAAGCCACCAATGGAAACTCTTCTTCATGCTCCCCCAGAGGAGACAGTATGTGAAGTACGTGGTGCATAACAGATGACACATATATCCCAGATGGCGTGCAGTGGACTGTCCTGCTAACTGATTGCTCGGTTTGCTAAACTCATTCTGATGGTGCGGTTGTGCTTAAAAATATGACTTTAACCCTCGAGTTCCTGTAATCATAATAATATGCTTGTTTGAATACAGATTCTAACCTATAATGAATTATGTAACTTAGTTGCAATTTTCAGAAATCTGTTCTTTCAGAGTTTAACCCCGACAAAATATGCATTCCTGTTCCATGATGAATAGATCAGGAGAATATTTCTGGAAAAGGGTAAACTTGTTTTCACACTTTGTGGATACAAATATAGCTGGTTAAACATGGACCTCAGCCAGCTGGATAATGTCTTTCAGTGCCAAATGAGGAATTATCCTAAACCGAGCCTGCAGCGTTGGCCCTGTTTTAAAAATTGCAGTCAAATTTGCCATTAGTGTTGGTGTTATTCCGAATTTTCATTAAATACTGATGAAAACCAATGAACTATGTACTAAATGGAGCTGCTCTCAATAGCATGTTGTTGTGGTTCTAACTTCACTAATTAATTGTAACGTGTGCATGAAGGGCTCTGTAATAAAAACCATGAGCAGAACTGTCCTGAGATTGAGAGCCATGTTCAATGCTGGTCTGAGCTCTTCTGTCGGCTCTGGTCTGATTTGATGGCCTGATTTTCACAGTTGAAGGTTTCAGTGCTAGTGCTGGGTTAAAAATAAGATGGGATGCCCTATAGCCTCAGGACACTAGTATTTTTTTCTTCTGTCATGTACCATGTATCATTCTGCCATCATTTAGATTCATCTGTTTATCTATATATCTGTGGATCTATCTTCTTTTCTTCATTCTATCATTCTGTCAATATCTGTCTAGCAACACTCTAAAAAAATATCCTTGAAGTCTCAGAAAATCTTAAGGAAAGGACGTGACATGTGATGAGGTATAGATTCCCATACTAGGAGTTTGTGCTTTGCATTTAACCTAAGTGCACACACACACACACACAGATTCACTCCCCCACCTACAATCCCTGCCAGACATGGGACTCAAACCTGCACCCTTCTGGTTACAGGTGCAAGTCTCTATCCATTAAACCACTTTATATTCCAGGACTTCTAAAGTCATATATTGCATTGTGTGTGTAACATTTAAACTGTTGTTTGTTGGTTTTTTTCTCTGCTTCTGTGGCTCTCAAGTCTTTGACGTGTCATAGCACCAAATAGTCTTTTTTTTTTTTTTGGTTTGACAATCTTCCTTTATTTTTCTTCACAATTTTCTTTATAATTTTCTGACAGTGATGTAACATTTGCACAATGAATTATGATTCATCAGAGACTCTTTTTAACATTTACTCAAGCATCCACTGTTTTGACCTTTACGATGCGTTACGACTACATGTGAGGCTACTGTAATGCATTTCACTCACACACAACTTTAACTTTTTTTTCTACCTTAAAGCACTAGTATTTTCTTCTTTCTTTATACTTTCTTCTTTTGGGGTTTGTGTTCGACGCAGCTCTCTCTCCGTCCCTACTGTTTCCCATCATGCACCATGAGTCGGTGTGGTCAGGGGAGCATGCGAGGTAAGACGTAACAATTAGTTAATGGAACATGAAGAGAACAGAACAGGTCTCATCTGCTCCAAAATCCTCCCATAATCTGCTTTTTAAAATGCCCCAGTTAATCCTGCAGCGGTTTGGCGGTGGACAACAGCGCCGGTCGACCCTCTCATTCAATTAAATGTGTAGAGTCAGAGAGGAAACAGACGGTCGTGCCATTTACAGGATTTACTGTAACCAGACAAGAGGGTTCCTCTAGCGCTTGTGTTGTTGTACCTCGTGTGTGTGTGTGTTGGAGCGACGGACAGACCGAGAACAGCTAAAGTCGGATGAGTGGAGTGGAAAAATGACATGTGGCCATTTAGGATGAACGCCAAAGCGTGATTTCTGTGTGTTTACAGGGGTATGTGTGTGTAAAGCGTGTGCTGAGTGTGTGTTGTTTGCCTTGGGCTGAGCAAACTCTCTGTGTAGCTGATGTGGGTTTTAAATAGCAGTTCTGGAGGTTCAAACCAAGATCACAGAAACAGGCAGAGCACACTAGAGCACATGTACAACCTGCACTGAGCACCTGGCAACATGAGCTAGTGAGATATAAAAACCCATTATATTGATTCGGAAGACTGTTGTGCTTGAGTTTGTTACTTTCTTCCATCTTCATATAAACTCTAAAGTCACTGTAAGTATGTATGAGACCCAAAAGTGCAATATATATATACACTATGATTTAAATGTTTAGGAAGAGTGTTTTTCGGAAAGGAATTAATATCTATATTTATCAAGGATATTGGCTTAAATTGATCAAACGTGACAGTAAAGGTTTTTTTTTTATTATTGTTAAATGAGTTTTCTATTTCAAATAAACATCATCCATACATCAAAGAATCTTGAAATAAAATGTATCGCAGTTTGAACAAAAATATTGTCCAGCACAACTCTTTTAGCATTGATAATAATAAGAAATGTTTCTTGAGCAGCAAATCAGAATATTAGAATTGTAGAATATTTAATTGTAGAATAAATAATATTTTAAAATTAGAATTAGAATATTTAAATTGTAATGATGTTTCACAATTCAAACGTTTTTGACTTTATTTATTTATTTTAATCAAATAAATGCAGTCTTGAGCAGAAGAAACTTTGGAAACAGCTATTATTTTTGGAGTGATTCAGAAACTTGTATAACTTCTTTTTCTAAACTAAAATATGCTACGATATAGACGGGAACCAAAGGTTACATAATGCAGATGACACTTGATATTTCATATCAAGTGCCTGAAAAGAGAGAAGGAAGAAAGAACTGAGCTGGCACACATTTCCCTGATCTCTGTTTCTGCTGACATTCCCTGTTGAAACGAGTGAAGAGAGTTGAGACAGTTTCCTCCGTCTTTATTTTCCAACTGCATCGCTGTAATTAGAGTCAGCACACACTCACACACACACCTTTCTCTGCAAATCAAATCTGCACTTCCCATACGCCGTGTGTAGCAAGCCATTTCACTCTTGTTTAATTATGGTGTCACTGTGCATACTCTGACAGATGTAGTTTAGTGTCTGGACTGTATTAATATAATGATTGCATGTCATTTAACAATCATTTAAAAAAACTCAATCCAGTAACGTCTCCTTTATGTTCCTGAAATCATCTCATAATGACTGGAAGCTCTTTCTTCTTTGTGTTTCGTTTGCGTGTCTTTCTTTCTCTGGAAAGCGTGTGAATCGCGGCTTTGAGAATAGATGTTTTGAAGTTGTAAAAGAGCATGTTTGGAGGTGATAATTAATGAGAAAAGCACAGAGACCTCTGTAAGAGCACCTCTGAGAGCTCCTGAAGAGGTGTGGGGAGTGCAATTTATAGTCAGACTGTGAAACAAGACGAGATGAACGATTCGGCCGGTCTCACAAGCAGCTGGCAAGAAATAAGCAATGTAAAGTTATGATTGTGATGTCACTGCGCAATATTGAACTGTGAAGTTGCAAGTGTCTTTTTTTTATGTGCAAAAGCAATTTGTGTGAAAACAGATTTTTAAATCTGACAAAACCTTGCTTTTATTACATCCTTTAAAGTGAAAGAATAAAAAACATATCTTAAATAAAGAAATAAGACATGAATGTGCTTCAAGGTGATTTGAAGGAAAAGCATGTTCTTAAGCGCAGTGAAACATAACCTTCAAATTACTAATTGCTTTCTTAAAACCGATGCTATAATAAAGCACCAATAATGTACAACCAGATGTGCATCTTCTGAATACAGCAGTGACGGTTTACAACTAAAAATGTGAAGTCAGGAATTTGATGTCATTGCACACAATCAAATGATGATTTTCTAATTGATCTTAGCACTGAGGCCATTCATGTGTCAAATCAGTCAAATTTCTGAATTTTCCCTGCCCAAATGTTCACATTTTGTTCATATATTTTCTGATCAGTGTAGCCAGATTATTAACATTTACTGAGGAAAAAACACTTTTCACAAAGTTCTCATGCCTATAAGTTAAATATAATATAATATCTATTAGATTCTGGTTCTTAACAAATATTTAGGTAACACCAGGTAACAAATGGTTAATTTGTTCACAATTAAGCATTATCTGAGCAAAAACACACTACTAATTAATGATTAACGTAACATTTTAATCATTAATTACTATTGGGTTTTTGCTTGAACAAATTAACCATTAATTAATGCTTAACTAATGCATTATTTTGGACCCCTATTCTGAAGTGTTACCAATATTTATTTTGTTAACTTCATTTTTAAAGCCCAACAGGTTTGTTTTCAGAGCTATAGGATTCGTCTCCAAGAGTCACATTTTCAATGGTCAAAAAGCCAAATATGGCTCCAAACACGGACCAACCAGTAGTTTCATTTCATTTCAAACATTTAGGGTGTTTTTTAAATAGATATATATATATATAGTTTGTTGTTGATTCATGAAAGATCACAATAGAAACACTTAAAGCATATGAAAGTCAGTGCATAGCTTTATTTCTAAAGCAGTTCAACTGCATGTGGTGCATGGCATGATTTAGACAGCTTGGAAGATGTTTTTGTTTAATGCACCTTATTGACAGCACTAGATGTGAATGTTTCACTAAAATCTGTGAAATATTAAACAATGCTTAGAGCTCAAATGATCTGACAGCTGCGTTCCGTGGAGAAACAACACTCGGTGAGAAACTGTTTGTCTCTTGTTATTCAGCTCATCCGGTTTACAGTGGATATGATATCCTAAGAGAGAAATAGAATTAGAAAGGAGTCGTTTCTTGTCTTCTGTACAAGAAAAAAAGAAACACACTGAACGTTTTCATCAATCTGAAGTGTAAATGATTTATTCTGCATAATGTTTTCTTTTTATTGCTTTAGTATCTGGAATATTACCGTACTGCTCCACTTGACTCAGCCGTATTTTTGTGTTTACATTCCCATGACTGCAATTATGGTTGCATTTTAAAGTGGTGCTCCAAAAATATTGTTTTAATACAACATCTAAATGTGCTCATGTGCTCTCTCTCTCTCTCGTCTGAGCTATCTGTAATCTATATGGAGTTACGCCATGCTATCTTGATCTTTATCCTAAAAACATTCACCTAAAGTAGTTTGTTTGAGATGATTTTAGCTGTTGTCTGTAAACGGATTTGGGCTGAATTTGTTGGACGGCAGCTGTTCTCATCTAAGGATGTTCTCATGTGTCTCACAACCATCTGCCGATCAGATGCCACGTCACGTAAGCTCTTCATGTGGTTTTGACATCTCCGCTCATCTCTCTTTATTTCATGAGCTAAAAATACTTTTGAAAGAGTGACGATGGCGGTCTGTTGGATATGAATTGCTGGATGGTTATTATGGACACATTGAAATGTGATTAAACATCTATAGTTCTGAGAAGTGCACTAATTACAATACTTCATTAGGTGATCCACGCTGATGCTGAATGTGTATAAATGCACATCACAGTTGTTGCTGTAAACAGTCTTCAGTGTGGATAATATAGTTTTTGGCAGAAAAATTAAAAAAAATTTTTTTACTGAAGGCTGGTGTCTTTTATCCTTTTTTAGTTGCTGTGTTTTATTAAAGCAATAAGGTGTGCATTCACAAGATTTTACCACAGTTACTCACTTGATTTCACTTCCATTATAAGGATTGATTCTTTTCTTCTTCTCGTTCTTTTTTGTTGTCACGATGGAGAGAAATGATGAGAGAACTTTCATTTTTTGGTTGCGCTATCCCTTTAAGTGACATTTGCATTTATTAATTTAGCAGATGCTTTTATCCAAAGCGCCTTACAAATAAAGAACATCATATGCAATTAGTTGTAACTGATGACAATATTCACAATGCATAACAGATTTTTTTAATAAATAGGAGTCTGCATAATAAACAGAAACCAAAGCGCACAAAATAAGTGTGGTTTGATTGGCCTGTTTTTGTTTGAGAGGTAGTGATGTGGGACTGAATGATATGTTTTGTTTTTGTTTATTTGTTTTCTCTGAATGTGTTGATTGGCGTGGTAGTGTTTGTATTGATTACTGACTAACTCTTTTCCTCACAGAGAGAGACAGAGATGCAGCTCAACTCTCTGCCTGCGGCTACAACACAGTATTCTCTGACCGACTGCAGTCATTAACCAGGAAAACACTCAATATTCAACTCAGTGTGTGTGTGTGCTGGTATTTGTGGTTTAGGGTGACAAACATTTGTTGACATGGGTATGATAGAGGTATTACAATTATGAGGACACTGCCTATGTTCCCATAATTTAAACGTCTTAATCATACTAAATGGTGTTTTTTTGCTAATTTAAATACACAAGGGGTTAGGGTTCGATGTATGGAAAGAGCACATACCATAACGGGATTAGAATGTTCAAAGAAAACACAAATCTTTTGCTATTATTGTCTTGACTGTCACCTTTGATCTGTTTAATGCATCCTCTCTGAATAAAAGTGTTATGTTTTCACTGTATCTCTTTATCATTTATGTTGGTTTATATAATCGGAACAGTACAGTAACTCCATGTCCGTCACTCTGATAATCTACTTTATCTTTGTTACCAAAGAAGAGATGCATAGTTTATGCTATTACATAAATATGTTCATATATGAGAAGTTTCAGGTCACTTCGGGGAGTAGGGGGAAGTTTGAGGGCAGTTTGGGTAAGAGTTTGGTTCAGGACAGAGCTGGGGTTTGGATTTAATGTGTTTGAGGTGGGATCAAACGGAAAGGTCCGGATTGAATCTCGCTTCATCCCATTAGCTTCTGCAGAGAACAGAGTCTAAAGGATAAGTATGCAAAAATGTACCGCTTGTCAGACTTTTAATCCACAGCAAGTAGCTGTAGACAGATTCCTATTGGCAGCTCGGGGCTAAATGCTTCTCCAGAGGCCTTCGTGATGATAGAAGAGGAGCAGACACGCATGTGTGTTCGATCTCACAAATATTTAGCCTCTCAGCAAGCAGCAAATGGCCTTAATCGGATCATTAGAATGCAGTACTTTTTTTAAAGTATTACTGAATTGACTTGTTTTGATGATGCATATCTTTTCACAATATGGAAAACATGAATGACAACATTCTTTTTTTCTCTCTATTTGTTTTATTTGTTAATCGTTTTGTGTTTTTTTTTTCTAGTGTCCTTTACTTTCTATCACAACTTTTCTGTCATAATGACATTCCCTAACAGGAAGTGGCATCATTTTAGAGGAAAAATAAGTATTATAAATGGATTTGATTAATGCTGGGATGTGTGTTTCTATAAACCATTTCTCTTATTTAATTGCACAAATATATTATTAGATGTTGTTTCAAAAGATGCTTAAAAATACTAAATTAATGTTAGCTCTTTATGAATAAATTCATTGTCTTGTCATTGCACAATTAATTAAACTAATAATCATTAAAGTCGTCATTTCTTGAACAAGCATACAGTATTGCTATATAAAATCATGAAATGAAAACTCAAATTGCACTTTTTATTGTATTAAACAGAGTAAAGGTGTTGCAGTATATGAATAGGAAAGCTCATGTAAGTGGTGAATATAAACTCATATAGTTGTTTGTGTACTTTATTTAGATACCTTAACCCAGTTTACTCTGTATATAATAACTGCATCCATGCATCGAGCTTCAGTTCATCAAATCACTTCACACGAGGCAGTCACCTCCTCAGATCACGGCTGACATCTCCTCCCAGAAGACCTCAGCATATGTGTCACATGCTTCTGCAGGTAAATAGAGTGTCTGTTCCAGTCCTCTCTGGACCTGAAGAAGAGATTGTTAAATATACAGAAAAAACTATTAGCAGTATTTCAATGCAAGGCTGTCAGGACAAGTGTTTTATGTCCTGTGTAACGGTTTCATTCAGGTCTGACATGTGCAAACATTACAATGTCCTGTAATAGAGCTGCTCTTGTTCTATCTGCCACAGGTCTGTTATATCCAGGGCCTGGCGTAGTCAGGCTTTTGAATATTAGCATTTAGTTTGAAATACATTACTGATTATTCTGACCCAGAACTGCCCACTTGAAGAGAGCATATGATTGGCATGTAAAAGTGAGTGTGTTTTTTTCCCTTTTCTTTCACATTTTAAAGAAATACAGTGGAATATTTGACTTTTAACTATAGTTGTTTGTATTTACTTTAATTCGATTATATCACACTAATAGACCTGGACAACAACAGCAATACACAAAAAACTCATACTAATTTTTTTTTATGGTAAGTGGTTGCAAACAATTTATTTTAGTTACATTTGATTAAATAGATTGACTCCAACCACTTACTCCAAAAAATATTAATATATATATATTTTTTTTTCACTGCTGCTGCTACTAATACAAATGTTGGCAGTGCATTTTATTTTAATAATAATAATAATAATAATCATTTATTTATTTTTAAATAAGCCTTTTGGAGTTTGGTAGAGTAAATTGCTATTCAAATTATAGTTATATTAAAAAATCAATGTGAACATTTTTCAAAACCTTTTTTGCATTAGGCTACACTGAAGAACGACAATCGTACAGATTTGAAGGCAAAAAATTTAATTATTTTAGTCAAATATTCAAAAAAAGTAAAATAAAAGTAAAATATTAGCAAGATTTGGAATATAAAAGAATAAAGTCAAAGAATTATTATTTTTTAACTTGTATTCATTTATTTGCTAAACGTTTGAACAGAATGAATGGGGGTCGCTGTCCGTGGTGCTGATCTCTCTCTCTCTCTCTCGCTCTCTCTCTCTCACTCACACACACACACACACGCACACACAGATCTCTCTCTCTCTCCTCCCAGTGTTTGTGTTGCTCTCCTCGCGGATGAATCTCGCAGTGATGGAGATCAAAGTGGCTCGTTTTCGCGTTCGCCGGAGATAAAGTGATTTTAAGGAGAATGCGGTGTGTTCCGTGTGCTGCTGATCTCACACACCGCCAGACCTGAGCTCGCATTGAGACGAAGAGCGGCGCTGGGAAGTTTAATGTTCCTCAAGAGCGACGGAAACAGTCATCCGAACATCTGAGGTAAAACTCCTCGAACCTTCCTGTCTCGGGCTATTCGTGCTGTTTGTGTCGAGATGTGTGTGTTTTGCTGTTGTTTTGTAAGAGTGCCCGTGTGTTTCTGTCTGATGATCCGGAACACAGTGTGAGGGCTTGGGCTGTGTCTCAAAACCTAGTGAGCAGACTACATAGATTGCATTTTTGGGGGGCATCATACCGTAGGCCCATTTCGAGTCAAAACGCTTGTGTACAAAAATGCTGTTGGAATGCAAATGCTAGTATACAGTACGCTCATTATTGTTTGAGACACAGCCATAAGGTTGTTAGTCGTGTAGTTGATGCATTTGGTTTAATAGCTCTTGATGAAGGGGAAATGTTCCTATTTCTATATCCTACCATGGTCTGTCAGTCTTATCTGTGTATGTATATTGAAACACAGCATTTATACCAGATATAGCTAGTGTTAAGTGACTTTCTAGTAAGCGGTCGACTTGGACTTAATGAAATGATGAAAAGAACTGCTAGCCACATGAAGTCCTATTGTTGTGAATCTGCATGAGCTTCTCAGATATTGATAAAGCAGCTGGTTTATGACTGAAGGGCGGGTTCAGATGCTCTCCTGCCCTCTACATGAGACATTTCCCAAAGGAGATTGAGAATCAAAAGAATAAAGCGTGCATTGCAAAAAAAGAAAAAAACATCTGTATGAACACAGATATGTGCATTTTTACACATTGGCATGTTGCTACCTGTGAAGCAGGAGCCAAAACCATCTCAGGAGGTCAGTATAAGCATTTGGGCTGCTTTAATTAACTTCTTGCAAAAGCCTGCCTTTTGTGAAAACTGCATTTGCTGCTGTAGCTGTCTGGCTATTCTGTGTGATGTGAAATCTGCTATCATATGGATTGAGCTGTTTGAATAACTCTTGCAGTTGGTGATGGTTTCAGTCGATCATAATCTCACACATTTTTAGTCTTGCCACACAGGCTCCTTGAGATCAGATCTGGTTTTGTTTGTGCATCCAGCTCCATCTTTCTTGTTTTTGGTATATGTCTGCCTTGTTGAAAGCCTCTAATTTCCCCTCAGCTACATCTATTTTATTCTCATCTCTGAACTTTCTGCAAAATGCTTTTTTTGGCAATGCGTTACTGAAAGTTTGTCAACAATGTGTTGCGCAACTAATGTCTGTCCTTTTAAAACATCTTCAAAAAGAAAGATCTGCTCAGATTGTTGTGTTAGCGCTCATTATCTAGCGCAGTGAGTGTCATCTGTGGTGCTGTCTGTAACAGGCTGACGGCTTGGCAAATGCTCGATTCATCTCTTACACACACTGTTTTAGCAACTCACAGAAGACCTAGATATCTTGGCTTTTGTCGTGTTTGTCAGAGCAACTCAGGTGCATGTCCAGTCTGTAAACTTTTTTTCACACTGTCTAATCCACGTTTCTTATTCACTGACAAAAGCTGAGTATCCTAATGTGATTATTCTCTAAATGTGAATGAGAAGAACAATGCTAGGACTCTTTTCTGAAACCTGCACTGCGTTGCTGTCTACCATCTACATGCGTCCTAACTGAAATGGAGGCCCATAAGTGACAGATTTGGAGCGCAAATGTGTGTCATACAATAGCGTCTCACATGAAACTGGATGCACAATTGATTTCAATAGACTTAATGATGATATGATGTGAAGTTATGAAGATAACGGTGCAACACTAAAAACTGTTTTAATATAGTCTATCATAATTAATTGAAATAATCATATTTATAGTTACAATAATTATATCAAAATGCATTCTATGTTTGCTTTCTCTGTAAAGGATGCATTCAACACTGCATTCGATTTTTGCTCAAAATAAAGTTACTCAGATGTCAATACAGTCATTATGATAATACTTTACAGTAAGATTCTACAAGTTAACATTCATTAATTCAGCAGTTAACATCAAATCATCCTCTTTGGTCCCACTTTATATTAAGTGTCCCTAATACCTGTGTACTTCCACAGTAACTAGATGTGTATGTAGTATGTAACCACAGTGTAAGTATACACCAGTACATAGTATCTCCAGCTGTAATATGTATGTAACTACACACATGTAACACCCCTCAGAATGGTGTGAAGTACAAACGTGTAACAGAACTAACAGCACTTTTTGGTAAATAAAGTGTTACACTTTATATTAAATAGACAATTGCTATGGATTTAGCTTTAGTTACATACTACATACACATCTAGTTACTATGGAAGTACACAGGTATTAGGGACACTTAATATAAAGTGGGACCATATATTGAATATATAAACAACATATTTTTCTTAGATACTGTATATACATGCATATTTGTACTTAGATATACATAACAAATATACACAATATGCATACATATATGATGAAAACAAAATCTTTTTTGGACGCGATTAATCCAGATTAATCATTTGACAGCAATAATATACAGCAGACAGTATGCAAATGTTTTGTATGAAGTGAATCTCCAGGCAATATGTGCAGTATTCAACAGAGCAACACAGAATATTGTATCCCACAATGCAAGATGCTTGATTTGATCTTCCATTTCCAGCATAATTAAATACAGCAAGATGTTATTTGAGTAATTTTTTCACAAAGCTGTTCAGCGCAAACTCTGCTCTGTGGATTTCATTGGTCTTGTCAACATCACTGATTGCCTGAAACGTCCGAACCTTAACCTTAATGCGCTTAAAGGGATAGTGACCCAAAAAAGTTCCAACGCTGGATGAATTTCTATTGCTTGTGGAAGACAAAATATATTTTAAATAACCCCAGTTTTGATGTACACTGAGTTATTTTGCTTACTGCACAATTAAAAAAGCATAAGAGTCTTAAGTCTGGATTGAAGTGACAATAACTAAATGAAGACCAAATGTAAAAGTAATAGTTAATTATCTTTGTTGACTCATTATTTGATTGGGTGCCAAATGTTAAACTCAATGTAAAGTGACATTCACAACTTATTTTCTTTCCATAATCTGATTTCCAGGACATTCAACAAGAAGAAATGGGAGGGTGGGACTTTGTTAATCAATAGGGAACTTATCTGGACTGGGAAAAGTAGGTGTTGCCAGAATGTAATCAGGTGATTGGAATGGAAAGCATCTGTAGGGACAAATGAAACGTGAAGCCATATCTGAGGTGAATCGAGTCAATTGAAATCAAGTCAGTATAAATTTTACACATAATTTGACTAAAAATGCAAAGATAATTGGAAATCATTGACTTGAGATGAGGTTAGGTGACCTTTCACACATTGTTGCAAAATCTTTTGTTTCACATTTAAACAAAATGAAGAGTGTCTTCTGAAGGGATGACATATATTTGCGGGTCAAAACTTAAACAAGTTCACATTTTAGCACTTCAGCTTTCATCGTCAATGCATTTCGTCAAGATAGTCTCATAAATATATGTACCTCTGTGCATTTCTGGTGCAACATAATTTTTTATGTGACTTACTGTACTTTTCACTGCAGTTTTAAAGAGAATTGTCCACTGAGTGGCACTAAAACACATTTTACTACATTGCCATCCAGTAGGTATGTATTGCTGTGTTTTAATATGTTAAATAATTGTGCCATTTTAACTTCTTTTTACACAGATTTGAACTGTGATTTTGTCAAACTGTAGTTATACAGGATTTGAATCGAAGCTCCTCACCTCTCAAGTACATCTACTGTATGTACACCGTGAGCTACCGAACCAACCTCGCATCTAGGTATGATAACCCATAGATATGAAGGCGGATATGTGATGCTAACGTTCAAAAGCATTACTTTTCAAGTATCACAGCGTATTAATATTGACTCTCTGTAAATTACGCAGCTCTGTAAATTTGTGTGAAAAGGAAAAAAAGGTGTCAGAGTTTTACTTTCTCTAGAGTTCATTGCTTTTGGAAACTGCAGTGATATGTATTTATCGGTACATATTTCGCTTCTCGCTATAAAGTTCCCTCAGGTATGTTATGTCATGAGACCAGGTACAGCAGGATTTTGTGAATTTTTTTTTTGGTCAAATGCCTAAAATAAAATCTGGAAGTGTAAGAGCCTATTTTCTACAATAATCCAAAAACCAATGTCAAAATCCTATTGGTGATACTAACATTTGGGTTGGCCTGCAAAAACAAATCAGCACTCTATTCTGTTTTTCTCATGTAATTCTTCATGACTGGTACTGATTCTAGTAAACAGTTTCTTTTCTTTATATTATACTGTTTTTATTTGATAATGAATATATCATATATCATCCAAACACAGCGGTGCAAACAAACATGTGTCATGGGCGACATTAACAAATAAACCTATAAAATGGTATGTTTACCCAAGGTCTCCGCTACTCCATCCCTGATTCTGGAGAATGGCTCTCTGCACTTGCAGATTAATGCTTAATTATCAAATATATAGCTAAAGGTGTCAGATCCTAACAAGCGTCACCAGATTGCAGACAGCTGTATTTCTCCTGCCGTTCTTTAGAAGAATTAAAGGGGGCTTTTCTACAAGAAACCACCAAAAACTCTGGGGTGCAAGCTATTGCCTCTGAAGTGCTACCTTCCAAAAGGAAGACGGATGCTTATGCAAAGTTTTTTTCCTGAAGGCTTTTTAATGCTCCCCTGCCACATGTGAAGAGCTCTTCCTTAAATCCGTTCGGATTGGACCGGTTTCCTTCCTCTATGACCGTAGACTCCTAGACAATGTCGGTAATCACTGGGAGATGCACTCATCGTCTCTGCACCTTGTGCCCGGGAAGACGTGATCTTTCTCCAGGAAGGTTGTTCTGCTTCGCACATGTGTTCAAGAATTGTAGTCCCACTTCCTCTTTTCGTTGAATATCTATTTCCTGTCTGTTAAAGCCAAAGCAGCATCAATCTGGTTTAGGTGTCTTTCATTTCCGTCACTCGTATTTTAATTTTACACAGGAACTGGACCGTTCTTTGAGTGTGTTTCAAGCGTTGTTAGGCTGCTCACGATCTTCTTCTGAGGTCCAACGATCGTCACACCGACTTTCTTGAAGTCCCTGCATGTCAGAGAGGAGAGGGAGACAGTGAGGACAGGCAATATAGCGCTCACGCTTTGACATATGGTGACATTAATGACAAGCCGGCAGCGGCGCTTTCCCTCAGACCGCTCGTGTCAGTCAAGTATCCCAAAGTATTCCAGGAGGACACCATGCTGCCATACGCATACAATAAGACGAGGAGCTGGACCCGTGACATACTTTGTGTTATAACTTAAACACTGGGGTGATTTACAGCTTCCTGTGATGAGAAATCGGAGTAGCTGCTTCATTTTCTGAGTCGGTTATTTCTACCGTAATTTGAAAGGAACGGCACTGTCAGGGTTAGCCCGGAGGGAAAAAGAACGACATTTTTCATTTAATGAGATCCATGCAACAGCTGACAGGAGCTTGCATTATTTACAATCATGGATAGACTCTCCAGACTTACCATATGGATGAGTTCATCCCGTGTGCACATATCCGACTTGGTCTCATAGGAAAAACGTGACTCTACATGCGTTTTTGCATGGCGTAAAATGTGTCTCTGCAGGTACTGTCGCTGTAGTTCACAAGTGAAATGATCAGCAGCGGTGCACACTTTCACTGTCACATGGTTATGAGTACACCTATTAGCTGCTTATTAGCATGCATACTATATTAGCATCTATTAATGCTAATTAAGCACATATTAATGCCTTATATTACATGACCATATTCTACATCCTTATTTAAGCACACCAATACTTAAACCTAACAACTAACTTTATAACTATTAATAAAATAAAAAGCAGCACATTAAGAATTTATTGAAAGGAAAGTCGTAGTTAATAGTTAACAATTGTTACCTATTCGGTTACCATGTATTGCACAGGTTCAGAATTGGACACTATTGTTCAAAGAAGTGTGTTTTGGGTTTGACTCAGTCAATGCCTGTCTGCATTATTACTGTTTCAAATGCATTAAAAAAATTTACTTTAGTGGTCTCTTCTCTGGTTAAATTTTAGATCTAAAATTATATTTAATGAGGCTGAAATAATTAGAATATTATATTTATTACTAGAATATTATTTAGTGACATTCTTGACTTGACCTTGTTAAGGCCTGCTCTTTATAAAATTAAATTCAACTCAATAGACAGTTCTTGTGGAAACTGCATATTTCAGGTTATACAAAAACTCATATTTAGTCACGTTTTCCTATTAGATCCAACTGTATATTGTGGCAAATCAATCACTTTAATGTACATTTCAAATACAGAAGCATTTGCAAAAACACAAACATTTTTCTTAGCATTGTCATATCAAGGGATGCAAAAGCTGTGCAGTGAAGATCTGATAGCATATTAGTGCAAGCAGGTTTAAGTTACAATCTAAGTTATAATCTATGCACACCTCAGGCAGTTCCGTTAGAAACACTTCTAGAAAGTGCAGCAGCAATTTAGTCCTGACATGAGCGCAGGCAAGAGCTTGAGGGAGCAGCCAGTAACAGAAAAGCTACGATCAGAACCCACCATCCAGTCTATAAGCTTTAAAGTGTTGTAATTCCCATGGACGGCTCCCACTCAGGGCACGTGGCTGCTGGTCTGATTTCAGTCAGACAGATTCTATGGGCAGAATACAGCTTTAGATCGACTGACACACAGGCTGTTTATCGTCAGTGCACTGCTAATGCACTCACATTAGCCAAACAAACCCTCACAACGTCAATCAAGACAGGCCTGCAACATTTCTGTGAGACAAATGTGGTTTGATCTACTACAGAGTCAAATTCAAACTTCAGTAAAGAGGATTTAACAAATTCAGAGGCATGTTGTCTGTAATGCTAATTAAAATGCTAGGATACATTGCGATTGCAAACAGATGAAATCAAGAAGTAACTGCTATACCATTATAACAGCTGTAAGACATCTTGTCGGTTAAGGAAACAGACAGTTAAAGTAGTTTGGTCAAATCATTTTCTTTTTAAAAATCCATTACAAAAAAAAGTCCTAAGACAGTTTTCGGTAACACTTTAGAATAGGGGTCCAAAATAATGCATTAGCTAAGCATTAATTAATGATTAATGTGTTTACAATTAAGCATTAGTTGACCAAAAACACACTACTAATTAATGATTAACCTAACATTTTAATCATTAATTACTAGTGTGTTTTTGCTCAACTAATGCTCAATTGTAAACAAATGAACCATTAATTAATGCTTAACTAATGCATTATTTTGGACCCCTATTCTAAAGAGTTACCTTTTTTATTAGTAATATAAAATGCATTGCCAAGAACTTCATTTGAACAACTTTAAAGCTGATTTTCTCAATATGTACATTTTTTATGTTCAAATAGTTGTATCTCAGCCAAATATTGTTCTGTCCTAACATCAAATTAAAGTTGATTAAATCAGAATTATAGATTCATTATATAATTTCACAAAGACCCTTGTCAGGTTGATTTAATCATGAAACGGGAAAATTGTACAAAAATAAAATAAATAAAAAAATAAATAAAAAAAGAAGAATTATTTATAAATAAAAAAATTAAAGTATAGATGAGTTTAAAGTTTGGTGCAAAAAAAAACAACAAAAAAAGACAAGCAGAAATTTAAACTTTACATTTGAAGATAATTTCATTAAAAGCTTTTCAAGACCACATGAAACCAATTATATTTTGGAGACTCTTACTATGTCAATGACTCATATGACACATCCTCGAGTTATTACATATTTAGCTCAGTATGTCGCACACATCCACTTAAATGCCAGTAATGAGACATGTCACTCATGAGGTAAATTACCATCAAGAGGTCAAGACTGGTCAGTAGTGCTGTTTGTCTGCTGCAGGACAGCACGTATATAACTCCTCACTCATCCAGGAAGGAGGGAGGACGTTGAGTGACTGTGACTCATCACAAACTATACGTGCTGCTGCACAAGTGTGAGCAGTCTATGCCATGTGGAATGAGACACGTAGTTTTCTATAGTTCAGTCTACTATGGGATCCGCAGTCACATGATGTGACTCATTTGCATCCTGTTGCACCACTCAAATAGTTGCACTCGCACACTGTTCGCTGTGAGGCAGGAAGGGGAACGCATCAACTTCCTCTAAACCAAGGCTTTATTTTGAATGCTTTCTAGGAATAGCTTCACAACAAAATTGTTTTTCTCTAAAACAGAAGTTGTGATCAATTTAACTGTATAAAAACACGCTACTACTATTCCTCATGGTTTCAATTTTGAACTTGAGCTACGTAAATGGACGATAAACTACTGGTCAAATATTAGTAAGTCAGTAGTAGTAAAGATTTATTAATTTTTTTAAATAAGACATATGCTCACAAAGCCTGCATTTATATTATATATATATATAAAAAAATTAAGTCAAAATGTATTATTATTATGACATATTGTGAGAGTTTTACATTTAAAAGAGCTGTTTTCTATTCAATAAATTTTTCTAAGTCAAATTTATTCCTGTCATGGCAAATTGTATTATTTAAACATGATCCTTCAGATGCTGATTTGCTGCTAAAGAAACGTTTCCTGCTATTATCAATGTACTAAACAGTTTTCGCTGCTTAATATTTTGTTATGGGAACCAATCAGAAATGTAAATAAGATAAAAAAACATAAAATAATTAAATTAATAAAAAATTTTAATTAGCAAGACACACTAAATCCATGGTTCAACTTAAAAAATCAATTTTGCCAAGGTTTCCATACATAAGACAAACAAACATTAGCAAAAACTGTTCTCAAAAATTATTAATAATTGAACACCAACTGTTATTATGCAAGAGATCCGCAATTCATAGTAATATCTGAAGGATCATGTGGCCCTGGAGACTGAGTGATGTACAGCTTTACATAACAAGAATTAATTACACTTAAAAATGAGATATATAAAATTAAAAATAAATGTTTCTGTTGTTATAATACAAAACAATACTACTGTTTTATTCTATTTTTGATTAACTGCATCAACTTTTCTTTTCTAAGCAATCAAATTTTACACTGATGCTGAGAGACCAGAGCCAGACACACAAGCAGCACCCTAGCAACCACCCAGAAAACCTTAGCAGCCACACAGCAACGATCAACAACCTACAATGGTGATTTTCTGCAGAGAAAAGAAGTCATGTGGCCTCCTCCTGTTTACCTGGCCTCATGGGAAGGCATCCTGGGGAAGCTGCACTTGTTCAACATGGGAATGATGCACTTCACAACTTCCCAGCACATTTATTTCTCCAGCTTTCACAGCACATTGCGTAAGTTCATCTGACCACAGAGTCAGATATCATGAACTGAATGCTCTTTTTCCAAGAAAAAGAATGGAGAACAATGGATCTCCCGCTCTAGAGTTCACAAGCAGCGGCGGCAAAACAACTGCAGACAAATGAGGAAAAGAAATGAAATCAGCAGGTGGTTCACCTAAACCTAGGCTTTAAAAGAAGATGGTGTGAGATCCCAGTGTGCCTTGCAACCGACTATCTGTCAGTCACAGAACTCATCTGAATGTGCAAATAGGTTTACTTTAAAGGGATATTTCACCCCGAAATGAAAACTGACGTTGTGTGTTCATCTTAAATGTCATGCCCCATGTCATTCTAGTTTTCAGTTCTTATAATCACATAAGAACGACAGCAGATTTTTTTATTATGCTGTCAATGAACATGCACAATAAGGGCTGTCATGATAACAAACTTTAGTTGGTGATTTTTCATTCAAAAAGCTGCAATTAACTTTAAAATAAATTTAACTATTATGTCACCTAGTGTAACACTAATACTAATTTATTCATATTTAGCTTATAATCATATACTGTAGTAAATTAGTGCCTTTACATTTCCTGAATCAAATATTTACAATTATTTAAAATGTCCTTTCTTTAAAAAAATTATAGTAGCTCTGCAATATATAATATAATATAATATAATATAATATAATATAATATAATATAATATAATATAATATAATATAATATAAGCAATCTTCTTTGACACAACATATGAATTATTTCGAATATTTCTCTTCTTAATGAACTAGTTGTTGTATTATAATATAACATAATTTAATAATGGAATTTGGTATAATAAAAATACATATTCAAATATTTACAATAATGTTTCTCTTTTCGATAAACTTTACAATATAACAATTTGATAAAGTATTACAAATATTATGAAGTAAAAATTTAAAATGCATTTTAAATATTCAAATATTTATTTTGATAAACTTTAGTTATAATTGAGCCTGTCAATAGATTAATACTTTTAACCCTTTTTGTGCAAATTATCTGATTAATCACACTTAC
Organism: Enteromius thamalakanensis; assembly: GCA_032357475.1. NCBI lineage: Eukaryota > Metazoa > Chordata > Actinopteri > Cypriniformes > Cyprinidae > Enteromius > Enteromius thamalakanensis. The sequence goes on along the minus strand of JAUCMT010000134.1, from coordinate 29,384,508 downwards.
CATGAAATTAAGCATACCATTTATCTTGTATATAATTTTATAAATATTATAGAGTCAAAATAATAATTGTCTTTGACATAAATGCATTTTTAATGCAATTTTCAAATGTTTATTTTAATAGTTTAATAACAGTTAAAAATATAGTAATTTAGATAACAGATAGTAATTTTCAACCCTTTTTGTGCAAATTATCCCGATTTTATTATATTAATCACACACTTATCATTAACTTAAGCATATATATCTTGTTTAATACTTTCATCTTGTCATCAATTGCTATATCTAAAGGTTTTCTGCAAGTATTTATAATACAAGTATTTTCTGCAAGCTTTTGTTAATACAAATGTAGAAAATTTCCAAAAAAGGATCTAAAGGGACAGCAAAAAACCTAATAAAAGAAGTTTATATAATTGACTAATTTATGCACACCAAAGAATACAAAAAAATGCTGAATTCTCAGTGTATGGTATTTACACAAAGAGCTCGAGATGTTGAATGATTACAGAGCACCTTTAGCAAACGGCTGCTGTATTGTACTGTTCCTGCAGTCTGCAGAATAGCTCTGATCCGCTTCCCTTCACCCCAGCACAGCATAAAGCAAATGTGCGTGTGACTGACAGGCTGAGTAAGTGTTTGGAAGGGCCCCCCGCGGATCAAGCAGGCCAGAGCTGGCCCATAACCCTGCGGCACAGGAAATGTCTGGGATGCCATAGTGCATCTCCACTTCATCGCATGCCAGACCTCTGCTGGGCTTGCACAACACTCAGCTCCAGAGCCCGCCGCAGCTGGACCAAACGCACAGCAGAAACAAACAAGACTCTGGAAATTAGTCTTTTTAATGGGCTTGTTATGAGCTTGTTTTAAAAATGATAAGGTCTATCATATTTATTGTCTGGTGAGATAAGTCCAGTTCAAGAGCACTGCATCTGAAGTCTTTAATGTTAACGGTCGGCAACAGCAAACACCCAAAAAATGCACAACAAATGTGTGTTAACAGCTTTCTGATTTTCCAAGAAGTTGCGTAAAATCAAGCTAGCTCCGCGGGGATCGCCAGCTTCTCCGAACGGACAGATGTGGTACCATGGCTCCGTCTTCTGTCGCACACTGCAGAGCTGCCGAACTCAAACAGATGGAGCCAGAGTTCAGACGCCTGAGGTCACCAGTATGTTTGCATGACAATTATATTGTCTACATATTATAACAAACAGTTGGGGAAAAAACAATAAATGTCATCTAGCTTTTAAACAAAAGCCATGTGACGATTCAAGGAAGCAGGAACGGATGTGACACACGTCTGTCAGCGGCGTGTGTGGGATTTATTCCTATGACGCTTGCTGCTATCAGAAATACAAACGGAACGCACACAGGTTTAAATATTTGCATATCTTTGTGATTTCCTTCCTCTTCTTTGTGACTTAATCTGACTCATTGAACAAATAAATATATTCGCTTAACCTGATGCTCTTCTTCATGATTAATAAAAAAACACTTCTTTTTTGATACATTTTGTAAATTAAGCTTAATCACTTATTAAATATTTGCTTATTATGATGCTCTTCTTCATGATTTATTTATTACTTCTTTATTAGTACCCTTTGTAAATAAATCAGATCAATTTACCAAATAAATATTTGATTCTGTTGTTCTTGATTATTATAAAGAATACATAATTGTTAACTAATTGTTACTTAATTTACCAAATAAATGCAGAGTTCTAAGTATATGCTGTATATATATATATATATATATATAAATCAATGAAATATATTATGTCAACTAGCATAGGTTACATTATTTTTCTTCATTATATTGTTATGTATTCACTCATATATTAATACATTTTTTAAAATATAATTATAATCTTTTCAGCACATTTTTATTTATATTATAATCATATTTTTATTATTTATGTTTCAGAATCTCCTACACTGTTTTTCCATGAATGTTGTAAGACAGCATGAAACCCTTGGCATGAAGGACCTTATCGAAACTCTCTTGTCACAAGGATATAACAGCCTTAAATAAATGTCACTGCATATACATTTTACACTAAATCAACACTGTAGGAAAGACATGCATCAAACACCTAGATTAAACTAGGCCGTGCAATGTGGTGAACGACTAGACAGCTTTATTATTGCTACACTTGACAGTGTAGAACATTTCCTAAAGGGAACATTCTAGTTTGTTGCATTACTCACCGTTTACATAAAACTCTAACACAGCAGCGACGATTACACCGAGTCAGAAAAACAGAAAAAATGTCTGCCTGTGCAATTACATCTAAAGCTATTATTAGTGTAGATGTAATAACAAAAAACAACAAAAAAATAAATCACTGGCGTCTCTGCTGTCTGTCGTAGCTCTTCGTTGGAGGTGATGAGAGCACCCACAAAGTAATATGAAAGCAATTAGGGTGTCCAGGCAATCTGCTATTTTTGTTTGTCTTACAGCTCATCTGAGACAAATCCATTGACCTCGGCGCCACACATGAGACCAAGTCATGACAAACTAGCTCGAAAATGTGAAGAGCTTTTATAACGCTTGCTGTCTTTGCACAATATAGCACTGCTACATTACCACAGCCAAGTGATTGAAAAATTCTTGCGATGCTTTCCCTGATCCTGTGAGTAATGAGCCAATATTTAGGCCATAAACTCATATTATTTGCTCTGCTGTTCAAGTTCTGTTCTTCGAAAACTGCGCATACCTGTCAGGAACCTGAAATATACGCGAGCTCCCCGACAAATCTCAAATACCGAAGTCTACAAGGAGAGTTAATCTTTCCACTGACATTACCTAAATGTCAGTGGAAAAGAAGTAGTACAGCTCTGCAGTCTTATCTGAGGTGGAAGATTTATGATTAAAAAAAAATTCAGACAGGTACGGTAGTAACAGCGTCAGTCTGATGCGATGATCTCTGTTATATTCAATGGGGAGGAGAATATTCCTGTATGTAATGTGTCATATTCACCGAAATAACTACAATAATGACTATATTAGTGCCCACACCAAAAGTCTTTACTATAAGGTGTCATGGATTTTGATTGGCTGTCGCTTAAATCAGCCAATTTCATTATTCTGTACTCTGATAGTAATAGTTGTGTTCTCTGCTATCTATTTAACCCTTGCCATGCTGTGCTGAAAATCCTAATCTGGTGTTCCCATTCAAACATTACTGACATTTTGAAAATAGTTTGTGCATCACTCGTTTCATTGCTACAGTATGTACTTCTTAGTCTTGGTCCTTTAGTCAACTTGTTTTCTTAGTTTTTACACTAATTTTTATAACCGTTTGCCCACAGGCCTAGATGCTCTGAGCTTATGAATCTCAGTTTTTCAGTGAAATATGAATAATAACTAGTGCTCTCAAATGATTAATCGCGATTAATCACAACCAAAAAATTTTTTAACAATAATAATAATTTCTGTATAATATATACAATAATTATAATATATAATAATGATATATATAATGTATATTTAGCATGCACATATAAATACACACACATAAAGCATATATTTTGAAAAAAATTACATGTATATATTTATATTCACATAATTTATAACACATATAAATCTTTAATATTCAAGCATAGCATATATTTTTTAAAATATACACATGCATGTGTGTGTATTTATATATACATATTTTTGGGGGGGTTTTTGGGTTGCAATTAATCGATTAATCATTTTACAACACTAGTAATAAAATAGCAAAACAAGAAATTGGTAAACAATTTTTGTAAAGACTATCCATTTTTGACTGGGAACACCCTATGGGACAAGGCAAAGAAATAATAATAATAATAAAAAAAAACATCCCCAAATGACCCATTTTTTGTTATACCCTGTGTTTTTTAATGAATATTAGAATTAATTAACTGTATTTATTGATATTGGTATACTTGAGTCAGCGCTGTGGTCCAGACAAATAGACCATCCATATGTTCTTCATATAGCTTGTCATCTTCATCCCTGTTCTATGTCACTTCGTTGCCTTTTTGTGCCAAGAAACCTTTGTCCTTGACCGAGTCCTTGGAGATCTACATGAAATCACTCTTGCTCGGGCTCGTTTCTGTCTCTCATCTTGATTAACAGACTCTGATAACTGATAGCACGTGTGTTTCATCTTTTGAAAGCTGCTCCACATATGTATCTCATCTCCCAATGGAAAACAATACATCACAGGCCTACATACAGCTTAGCTATCAGGTGACACAACTATATGAAACCATTTCAGCGGTATTGGCTTTGAATTTGTCTTACATATAAACGTCCATTTTTCCTTAAATTTTGTTTTCAAAACTTTCTGATCTAACAACCCTGCTCTGCTCGGCTGCAGATGTTGAAATCCACGGCCCAAGCTGGTCTGTATTATTTCGACGAAAGTATGTTGGGAATGTCCAGTGACTCTATAAAAGTCGCTAGCTGTTTAAACTGCACAGCATCATTAAAATCCCCCCAGCCACACCGACGTGAAGCAGTAAAACACGAGGAACTACCAGTGGGACCCTACTCTGAGATTAATAGCAATGTGAGCGCTTATAAAGGAATGTGATGGACTAACACAAAATAAGTCACGAGGTGCTATGACAAGAAAGACAAAGTTACGCAAAACCTAAACAACTTCACATACATCAATCGTCCAAGGAAGCACTAGACTTATAGATCGCACCAAATTGTCACAATAAATAATACTTTTCTGAATTAAAACAGTATTATATCCTATAGTGTAATAAATCAGTACTGCAGTAAGTCATGCTGGCTCAACGCTGGCTGAAAAATTCTGGAAAAATCTGGAACTCTGAAACTAAAAGGTTCATTTCGATTCGCCTTGTCAGAGATGTTTGTTTAACACTAAATCTGCTGTTCTCTTTCTAAAAAGACTCCAGGCTTTGCATTTAATGAATAACCTACTTCACGTCACGGATCCTATCTGGAGGTCCCATCGGCAGTATTTTAAAGGGAGAACAAAGAGCTGCAGTTTTTTTCCCTAAATGGCAATTTGTGGTTTCCCCTTAATATACATTTAAGAGACTCTTTCCACGACATGCGTAAATAACATTCTTTATCCCCCATTAACCTGCACTATATCTATACAGAGCTTGACATGTTTAATTGCTACTCTATTAGTTTGTCGTTTAATCTAGCACTGTGTTTACTATGCATGCTGTTTAGTAAATGTGTGTGTGTGTTCAAATTATATCTATTTTAAATGTTTTTTCTCCGCCAAATAAAAAAAATGTAAACCATTATTCAAATAAATTAAAATGTAATGTAAAGTGTTTTAAGTATTTGCATTCAAAATCAAAATTCTCCTAAATACTACAGCTAAAAAAAGTATTTTGCAAATATAGAGTATTTGAAATATTAAATAAGTTTTGTTTGTTGGTTTTTACAATGGCAACCACTGAATAATTCTGCACAAACGGCACTGAAAAGGTTAAATTCAATGTTTTTAGTATTGCTAAAAATAAAACTATTATCAAAATTAATTAAAAGCATTTAGAATTCAAGTGCATTTATTATTTGAATTTAAACTTAGAAACTTACATATTTCCTTAAAAGTTTTTTAGGATCTTTTCTAAATATTATAGTTTTACAATAAACAGTAGTTTGAATATATATATATATATATATTTGAATATATATATATATATTTAAAATATGATTTTTAATTTTTTTTTTTTTGCCATGGCAACCACTGAATAAAACTGCAGTAAACTCTGCACTGGAAAAAAAGTCAAATCCAATGTTTTTAGTGTAGCAGCATTCCTTTATTTTGTGATCTGGAACTCTGGCAGGAGTAATGGTATTACTTGACTAACTGCTCTGGTGCTTTTGCTTTTAGGTCGCTGCGGTAATAAATTCTGGTAATACTGATGCCCACCTGTAAAGCGCAGTTCATCATGCGAATGATATGATCAAACTGCTGGTGGTCCAGGATAGCTCGGTTCTGCTGCACGTGGTGGCTGAGCTCTTCGGTCAGGCACTGGCGGGCTGCTTTGCCTTTCAGGGCCCGAAGAGCTGCAGGGAGTGTCTGAAAGAAACAGCAGCATCAAGACATTACTAAAACATTGCAAGCTTTCTAAGTGCTCACCGTCCACCTAAACCAGACCGGCCAGCCTCATCTGAATGCAGTACTGCTGTTTTTGCCTATGCAAAGGGCGCAATCGCTCCAGCTAAATCCAGCCAGTTGACCTCTGACCCAGTTAAAATTCCAGAACGGTTGTTATTGATGAGATTTTACGTCTAGACGGAGGCAGCACCCTCCGCTCAGGTTTACTCAGGCTGATGGAGTAGAGGTTGTGTGGAGGTGATGTCTTTACTGGCTCAGAGAAGCCGTTAAACCGCAAGCACAACATTTTTACAACTGTAAAGGGATGCAAGCTTGCATTGTATAACCTACTATTTTAACTCAAATGTGTGCAGGTAGCTGGCTACCATTGCAATGCAAACACACCAGGGAGAGTTTACAAATGATGGCAGACTCCAAACATCCTTTGTGAGCAGATTTCCTTTGCTACAGGTAATTTGCGCAGAGTTATTTAGCCTAAAAAAATGTTAAGATGCTTTAGACAAACAGCAGTCACGGCTAATGTTAGAATAATATTAGTATTAGTGATAAGGGCAGGGAAATTAGAAGAATATGTGTGACTGTTTGTTCACCCCTTTCCTCCTACGTTTGTACGACTTGCAGCTGGAGAGCTCTGCTTATCGTGCTGCGAATGCCATCACTAATGCATGCTAATCTGCATGCTGTCTTCTTCCAGATGTGCAAGTCAGTGTGTGGGTTTAATCCTTCTGTCATCACAGAAATGATTGCATCACCTTCTCCGTCTCCAGAGTCTTGTTGTCAAAGATGAAACCGATGCACGTCCGGACCACCTCCAGCCTACGAGCGCTGTTAAAAACCGAGCTGGGCTTGCCCATGATAGACACTGCATAAAAGACAAGAACAGTTAACACTGACCCAATTGTGGTTAAGTACAACACAAAGAGAAGCGTTTATACTATAAACCTCTTAACCGTGATAAAAATCACTGCTACACACCCTCTCAACTGGCTTATTGCTATAATAACAAGTCAAAAGCAAAATAAAAGACACTAATGTTACACCTTTTAAAGAAATAATCAAACAGCCCCCTTGAGGAGGATACAAGGCCCCTGTGCCTCACATCAGGATCCTGATCACCCTTGTTAAGGCTTATTCAGCATTAGTGATCAACAATTCAACATTGTTTGAATTACTTAAATAAGTAAATCATACATTTAAAATTGTACAATGAATTGAACAAAAATGAAGATTTATTACTGTATCATGCTAACTAGGGTTGGGCGACGCCGACCAATTTGGCATCGTACGATGTCTAATGTGAAACATCGCGATGGACGATGATATTGTCGTAGGTGGCGGTTGGGAGGTGTTTAGTTGTAACCCCATGACTGACAAAATGAACAGTGTTCGCGTGAGCAGGTGAGAGAGGATCGAGCGTAGGAATGATCGCACGCGAATGCTTTTGAAATGAGCCCGCGGACCCGTTTCTTCGCATGTACATCTGTTGTCCTCTTGCGGAAATTATTTACTGTGCTCGCCAGGATCAGTGGTCGCTCGCTTATTAATGGCATAGATTTGCCGCCAATAGATTAAGTGTATTTTTCCCGAGCTTGGTGCTGCTGCTGCGGCGCGGCGGAAGATCAGCATCGTGATGTCTATCGGCGACGGACGATGGTATCGTCTGAATTTCAAAATATTCTAGCATGTTATCTGATAATAATTAAAACAATGTATTTATTCATTTTTTTAAAATGTAAGTAATTTGAAAAATGTGACATTACCAATAGATCAAATTACCTTTTTATATGTTTTCATAAAATTACGGTAATTTATTAATTAGCATTGCCCACACACTGCCAGTCAAATTTGTTGTTGTCTAGGTTTTTTGAAAGTCTACATTTCATTGGTTAAAAAATAGTCAGTAAAATTGTGAAATATTTTTACAGTTGAAAATAACTATAATTTAGCAGGGGTGCCTTAAAAACACAAAAGTAACATATAATGTTTCTCTTGTTTAATACTTCTATTTTAAAATAATGCCAAACATGTGATTTAACATAAAATCCTGAAAAAATGAATCACAAATACACAATGTATATGTTTAATATAGAAATATAACGTATATTAACCATTACTAGTAACTGAGCACAAATAATTGATAATACTGTAACTGAGCACTACATCAGCATATTAGACTGATTTCTGAAGGATCATGTGACACTGAATATTGGAGTAATGATGCTGAAAATTTTGCTTTTTATCACAGGAATAAATTACATTTTAATATGTATATAACATTTTTAACAAAAACTGTTTTACTGTTTAATAAATCAAAGCAAATCAAATACTGCAAACTTTTGACCAGTAGTATATGTATCACTAGTTAATATAATAATTCATTTAATAATATTATTTTTACTCACCCACAGGGGGTCCAGCAGGCACCACACACTTCCTCTCTGGACGGTTATTGATAGGGGTGACGTGCTGCTTAGAAAGGCCCTCCTGTATCAACTCTTCCACCCTCTCCTCCTCTAACAAGGGAAACGGCACCACATGTACCCGCAGGTGTGAGCCTTCGGTGGGCCGAGGCACTTTCTGGAAGGCCATGTGGGGGTTTGGGTTCTCCTACACAAAGCATGTCAAAACAACTGTCTATATTCAACATTAAGAGCTGCAGCTTAATGATTTTCCTTCATCATCAGTCATCAAGAGCATAACTCTACGAGCACTACAGCCTCCACTGTGAAAATCTGCTTTTCGCAGGCATTCATGCTTTTGTATACTGTGAGTGAAAATTTCCAATACCCAGGATAAACTTAGCAGCATTTGAACCAAAAAAGTGAGCCGGTTTCACGTGAGTGTACATCACTTACAAAATATTCATCAACAGTCTTTTAAGTGCAAAACTTTTAAAGCACCATTATTATGGGTTCGTATTTTGGTTTTAAAAGTCCCAAACAAACTGTTTAAATGCATGCAAGGTCAAAAAAAACTTTAACACTTTATTTGTTCAACGACTCCCAAACGTTTCATTCAGTTATTCATTTTTCTAAACCCCTCCAGTGATTGGTAGATTTTATTTAAAGCTGTGTTTGAGCTTTTAACGCTTCAAAAGTGGCACTTAGTGGCAAAAAATGTATTTGCATTTTCAATCAGACCAACTCGAAAATCAAGGTCTGCACTTGCAACAAGTGGGTGGGATAATATGTTAATGTTTCATGTTGACGTCAACATGAAACAGCTTGGGACTCATTTTAAAAATGACTAGTTTGAATAATTTACAGTCAACTCTTTCATTTGAGAGACAATAGCTTTATATACGGCGAACTTTCAGATTGAAAATTTTGCAGAATGTTTTCATTCACTTAGAGCGGTGTTATACACTGCATGAAAAATCCATCATAGGGGCATTTTGCTTAGGTTCTAAAATACATCAATGTGACAAGGGAGACAAATATCTTGACAAAAACAAAAGGTCAACCAGAAGGACAATGCATCAATGCACCTGAAGGAACTGACATTAGAGGTGGTGTCATGTGCTTACGTTTTTGTAAAGTTGCTCGGACAACTCTCGCAAGCGCTTCTGGAATTTGACCAGGTTCTCCTCTTCCTCCTTAAAGCAGTCGGCATCTAAGGCCACCAGCTACAGAACAGAAAGAGAGCATTTCCATGAATCTGTGGTTACAATGTGCACAAGAAATCAGTTTTTCCACCTGTAATTGATTTAACATTACCCAGAACAATAGCTGGAATTTCACTCAGCTACACTGAGTCACGCATGTATTATCTTCCTCTTGTGGAATGATGTTACTTAGTAAGAGAGTAAATATTTGCTCTAACAATGATTCGATCCGATTACAGTTGTTTACTGAATCGTGCCATACAGTACATGATGAAATAGTCACAAAATGTGTTCTGATTCCATCAGATTTATTTGGTACAATCCTTAATTATTTGTAAAAATATATTGAAGACACAAAAAAGTGGGCTCTGTTTCAATAGCAAGCAAGATTCCTACATTGGCAGCATCCTAACTGAAATAAATCATAAGTGACTGATCTGGAATGCTCTATATAATGTAGACAACAGCATTAACAGCAGAGAAGACATTAATAAAAACTATGGATTATATAGGCATCTTACTTACCTTACTCATGCACTACTCTATGTCATTTGTATAAAAAGACTTTAAATACCCGGATGAAGTGAAGATACTTGCGCGGTAGAGAGGAATGGCACCAGTGTTGAATGCCAAAATAACGTACACAGTAGTATTTAGTGCATAGTATATAGTGTGCGTCATTTGGGACTTACTGTATTTATGGTGTTAGCATGTTGCTACTCTAACACGGCAATACTCAATTAGAGTAGAGATTTGTCCAGCTTTAGGTCAGACAGTCTGTTTTTGAAACACTTTGTTAACATACGAGCACAGCCTTCACAGCCAAACAATCATTTGTCCTCCTTTTAAGAAAATATCTATTTTAAAAAAAATGTCAATGGTGTAAAATAAAAATAAAAATATGTTAAAAATAACAAACTAAACCAACAAAATTAGTTCCAAAAAGAGTCATGGCAAAACTGTTGCATCTCTGATGGTGTATGAGTTGAGTTTCTGATTCAGTGATCTGTTCATAAAGTCATTTGTTAAAAACCTGAATAAATCAGTTGTTTTGAATGAATCGGCTGAATCAATGAATCAGTGACACACTGATAATGACTTGCCTCCACCTACTGGCAATTTAAGTTTCATACTTGAAGCATTTTTTTCAAAATTTCATGTTTTGTACTCTACTTTATATTTAAAACAATCTCATAACATTTTACCTAAAAAGTTTAATGTAATCAATTTCATAAAAAAATTATATTTAAAGATTTGAATTAAGCTCAACTGACTGAATTAAACATATATTTAAACTATAACACTTCAATTTCGCACACATAGTAAGTATAATCTTTTAGGCGCAGTATATAATAATAATATACTGTAATATATGTAATAAATAGTCTTATATAGCATACTATTTGTTCTTTTAAGTGTTGTGCTTATATATGAACAAGACTTGATCTTTTGAAAAAATGATGACATAACCCGAAATGGTTACCTTTTTTGTCATTTTAACAACAATTATTCTTAAACTCTGAATAGTGTGTATATGCAGCCACTCACTGACAAGGTGAGACGAACTTATACATTTAAATGTATTATATCAAATATTTTAAGTAAAAGAAAATCTGCCCTTGTAAAGGCAACAAAAAAATATTTGTAATTTGGAAATCAATTCAAAGGGGGCCAAAAATTCTACCTTAATAGAAAAGTTAATTTAATAGGTTTTCTCCACCACCTTGGACAGACTTTTACAAGTTTGTCCGATTGTATTTAGGGATTGCATTTTTCACTGCAAATAGCCAAATGTTTCCTGTGTTCACAAACAGCTTTTGCATTCGGAAAGCGCCCAAGAAATATCCATTTCTACACCCCTGTGTGACTTAGCGGGCTCTGATAAAGAAGTACCGCACCTCATCGAACAAATCACAGGCTCTGTATGGAGGTCCCCGTTCAGACACGAATCCTGCAAAGGCCATGCCGTCCAACACCTTGGTCAGGAAGTCATTTTCTATCAGGCCGCGCTGGCCCAGGAAGGCAGCCTATTAGGGAAAAGAAGGTCAACGATCAAAGAAAAATCGTGGCTACAATTCCACTTCAAACCGGCAGCCAAGTTCAAATGTCGCAGAGAGATATTTCTAAGCAAACCAACTTCCAGAAGAAACAAAGTCAGATATCTGTTATCTGCATCAGCAGATACTGTACATCAAATGAGATGGGCATATGTATATTTTAAACAGATCCCCTGCAGCACCAGCCAGTAAATTAAGGAGCATTTGGCGGGACAAGCCTCTCGGTTTCGAGATGTGAAGCATTCTTGTGCTATAATCTGAGCCATGTGGGGTGCTTTATGAGGGACGTATTGAGACGTTGCCACAGAGACATCGGCCGACACAAACAAAAACAGGTTGGGGGGTGAAATAACACTTGCGATTACAAGTTTGATACTTTTCATATGGCTCACTGCGAGGACAATCCGACAGACCAAAGTGTTTTAAACAAACTAACCGCGATATCATCGGCATGAGTGCTTACGTTTGCACCGAGGCACTTCAAAGCGAAGCGTGGACGAGGCAAAGCTCAGTGCTTATCTACTGAGTTCATTGAGATTATTCTTTCATTCTCTGGCTCTGACCCAAAACCACGGTGTTTATGAAAAGGCAGGTGTTTGTACAAGTGCAAGCTGCCTTGGGTTAAGGTAAGATAAACAATGCTGCATTTGTTGTTTGTACCGTCTGGCAGTCTGTATATAACATGACATGAGGTTAATATTTATTTAAATCCTCCTAAGGAGTTCATATTTACGAGATGGGTAGTAATTACAAGCTCGGGTGCGTTCAAATCATTGCGTTCGTAGCAAGATGTAGTTCTAATTCAACAAAATGTGCACATCAGCCATGTTAAAGCTTCTTTTATTCAGTTCACCATGTACTTTTTCATAAATGTAATAAATTTGACTCTAGTTGTTTAATCGCTGAACATTACGACAATTGTGTTGTATTACAAGTTTAATAATGTTATGTCATTTAAATTTTAGAATAGCATTATGTAATTAAATCTATTTATTTGCATACACTTCCAGAAACAAAATCAGGTTTAAATTTCCTGTATCGTATTCTTCTCTTTTTTAATCACTAACAAATCATTCAACAGCTAGGATATTTTTAGAAATAAAATATTATAGAAATTAGGAAAAGGATTTGAATAAACTCCCTTGTGGTATATAAAAAGATGTGTACTGTAATTGAAATCTACACATGCTGATAGATAAAGGGTAATAAAATAAGCTCTCAAATTTGTATCTTATACGTTTTCTTTCTGCTTGTCTATTTTAACCAATAATTGTGTATTTTTGTCATGCTACAGTATTAGCTTAGAAACATTTAATGTCAGGGTTTGAGTTTGAAATACTGTAAATCAGGTTTTAGATGCAAAATATTGCAAACAAATTTGTACAGGTTTTGAAATAACATGAGGGTGAAGAAAATGTCTTTAATCTACTTCATTTACAAATACATTTTTAGATATTAGTTTCATGCATTATATTTGTCTACGGACGCCTGCTGAACTGTTACAGAACTTCACTGACATAATTAGCAAGAAGATCCTTCTCGAACAGTCATTATGCAAGCACTTGAGTTTACTGGACTGATCTGGCACGAGGACAGTAATTGCTCCTAATCGCTTGTGGGCTGATGGGCCTGATTACTCTCCAAATGAGGTTCAACATCATAAAGCGGCAGATCAGCGTCTGGCTCTCACCTTATGAAAGTGAATCACAGGTTCGGAATGGATGCGAATGAGTTGCAGACAGGACCTGTAGCCCTGGAAGAGTTGTGCAAACAAGTGCAGGAAGACCGCCCTCACCTCCTTATCCTGTCAAAAACAAGAAAGCCAGAATAGAAGCGACTGAGAGACATTCCAGATAAACGTATGAGGATGGAATGAGTCAGAGTGAAAATTTTCTCGCCTCAAAATAAACTGCGTACGTGATGGGAGTTCGAAATGAACAGATTTTTCAGCCCCCTGAAGACCCAATAAGAGACTCCCATATGGGCCACATCAGTGTCAGCCACACATTCCGTCTAACCTTGCGAGATTGTAAAAGCGAAAATAGACAAACCAGGCTCTTACCAGCAGTTTGATGTTGGATGGAGCAGAACGAGGGGGTGGGAAGGCATTATCTGCTCCTTCCAGATCTGGGTGCAAAACCTGAAGACAAAGAAGGTATTTAGAGTGAGGAAATATCCTGCTATCTGAGGGAAAGAGACAAATGCTGCAAATATAGCTTATGGAATGTCTTCTTTCAATAAAAAAACATCACTTTATAACGGTGCAAGAAGTTATGTGTACCTATCTTGAAAGTGCTGATTAGAAGAAAGATTATGAAATATGATGATTAAAGAATTTCTACACCACTAGTGAAATAATTTTTTTTTTACAAAATTTTAATTTTAAACTTGGCCACCAAGAAAATAAGGTTACCAGGGTATTGATATGTATGTGCTTAGTTACTACAGTTCATGATGGTTTCTAGGTGCTTGTTTATTGGCTCAAATCAAAAGACCGCAGTCTCAAGCATCTATGATCTGGTTCATATCATTGCTGTCAGAAGAAAAACACATATCTCCAAAAAAAAATGTTTTTCTCAAGAGCAACACTGATTTTCTTCTCATAAACAACCTTACCAAACGAATACAATTACAATATAAATTGTCTCTTTTGGCATATTAGCATATTGCTACATATCTGCTAGACATTTTAGTTTGACTATCAATTGTTTGAGGGTTTATTTCTGAATACAATCTGATCTATCACTTACTATTTAAGCTCAAATTCTACAATTTTGAGATTCTGGGTGCAATGCATGAACTAGAGTCTATAGTTTAGGCTAAGATAAGGAAACCTGAACATAAATGGTTTTGACTCTCATTTTTCAAAGCCAGTAGAGATATTAGTTTTATAAATAACCTGATTAAACTTCCTTTTAATGGAATTTCAATGCACAGCCCATCTCTGGTAAAAGTCAGCATTACCAAAAGTAGAGATGAGTGTTTTCCATTAGGCAGCAATTATGTATAATAATTATTAATATGTAAGCCTTACTGTATATCTTAAAAATATTAAAAGATCCATCCTCAGTGTCTTTAAATATAACCCCAAACCACAGTGATGCAGGACAGGTAATGCTTTTAATGTATATTTATGCTTACGAGCGTCCTCAAATGTTAAAAATGTATTTTACCATACTATATATAGACTATATACTATATCGTACAGCCTGTGATACAGATTTTTTTTATTTGAAGTAATAATAATTAAAATATGCATGCAGTGTCTACTTGAATGCAAGCTATGTGACACTATAATGTGTTTTTTTTGTATTTTGTACCATGGACAGTGCTTTTTGAATATTGTGCAACAGGGGTTCGGGGAGCTGGGAGAGGTGTATACACTCCGGTATTTTAATTGTTCCTCCGTCAAGGTCAGCAATGATCACATCGAGCTGTAAACAGAAACCAAAACCCAATCAGAAATTACAGAATGAGTCAGAGAGCAACGTTACCACAATCTGAAAAATGTCTTTCTGTAAAGCCTTGAGCTCACCAGCTCTTGGATCTCGCTCTGGAACATGGAGTGCACTCCGATGATGAAGGGCGTAGGCGAGCTCAACACCTCTAGCAGTCGAGATGGGAGGACGGGAATGTAGGGGTAGCTGTGGTCCAAATCAGAGTTAGGCAACCGCCATCATCAAGCAATCAGCAGATGTTAACATCAGACTGTTCTCATTACACTAAAATAGTACATCCTATTGCAAAAGACTCTAAAAATAGAACGATCTGCAAAACTACACGCTTATCATTTCTGAAGAAGACACATTAATTCAAGCTCTTCTTGGCGCGAGTTGTCCTAGTTTTCGTGCACTTGGATTGAACTATTTGCTAATAATGCAGCTAACGAAGTAAGATGCTCTTCTCAAGGCAAACGAAGGTCAAATATTCTGGGTATATCAGTAAGGGTCGATGTTGACCCACCTGTATTTAAGAGGAAACATGAGGGACTCTAAGGCACGGCAGGCCTCTCCTAGTCTCTGATAGCTGGAAGAGTGGAACAGAACCTTATGCTCTGTCAGAACCGCACAGAAGAGACTAAGAACATTCTGGATCCCTGCAACACATTAAAACAACACAAACACACAATTACTAATTCAATGTTTGCTCAGTAAAATTTTAATCAAGTATATTCAAACATCTCTTCTGAAAGGTTAAGAGGTTACTTGGGCTAGGTGTTGTCTGCAATGTCACAATATCATATCACAATACACACATTATAATACACTAACTGCAATATATTGCAAACCATCATATTTACATTATTGGATCTTGACTGTCACTGCTTCATTTTTTGTACCATGTAAACTGACACACATTCAAAAAGGCAAGAAGACCAAATTTAAGATTTAGTTTCTACTGGGCATAAAAATCTTGACTGGTAACATAACAAAATATGTATATATTTTAAATTAACCAAATATTTTTTACTGTTTAAATAACACAAGCACAAATTTATTTTTAATTTCTTATTATATTGCTGCACTCTTTATCTCATCTTTTGGCCAACTGATTTAAATTGATATATAATGCTGTGTTTAATTAGGTTTTTTAAACTAATCTAAAAGGAATTAATAAAATAAATAAATTCCTATTTGGCAAATAATTGAAAGACAATTTAGAAGCCACTGGTTCTTATCTGTGCTCAAACTGGGATCTGGGCTTGTTTCTGCCCATTTACGTAACTCCATCAGTGCATCTGGTGCTAAAACAACATCAAGAATGCATGCAAATAAACAACGCTATCAGAGGGTGCGATTCATTTGATCATTTGATTCATTTGTCTTTATCACAATGATGCAAAAAATCCTAGAGAATGGCAAATATGTAATGGGGACATAAATTACACACACTCCTCAACGGGAGTCAAAGAAGAGAGAGAGAGATAAAAGTTTACAGTTCCTGTTTTTGTTTGTCATCAACATACCACTGAGGCTATTAATCACACGCTCTGCAGAAACAGAGACAGCCAGCTATTAACAGACGTATCCGCAGCACTGCCGGGGTCAACGTTCCCCATTATGTCTGTGTCAAACTCTGATATGCACCAATAAACAGGAACAAGATATGAAAATTCACACTGACTGTCCTGTTGAACAAATGCCTGAATCCAACAATGAGCAAAGAGAGGATGAAATGTTTAGGAACACATCATTCCATTCAACCCATTTCAGAAATGCAGTAAGTCGTTGTAAATGTTTGGTTTCTAGCGTTTGCTAGGGTCCTGAACATTTTTTGGAATCTCATAGTCGTCTTCTGCCCCAAAAATACAACAACACATTTCATAATCTTGTTTGCAAGAAATCCAGTAAAACTCTTCCTGACCTTGTAACATTTACTTATCTTTTGGAACGGGTACACATTTCTGACCCGTGCACAGAAAGGGACAGACAAAGATGCAAATATACACTGAGCGTTATAATGGAAAACATGCTCTTTTTTCTTGATTTCTTATGGTGCGAGACAGGTAGGAAGCCTATAACCTATAAAATACAAAATTAATAGAAAAGGAAGGAAAGGACATGACGCGTCGTCAGGTATGGTTTCCCATACTAGGAATTTAACCTATCCAAGTGCACACACACAGCAGTGAGAAGTGATCAACACACACACAAACACACACAGCGTGAACACACACCCGGAGCAGTGGGCAGCAGTATTGAGGGTGAAGAGAGCGGTTATTCACTAACCCCACCCACAATCCCTGCCGGACCTTTGGGTTACAAGTTTAATTCCCTATCCATTAGGCCACGAAAAACTAAACAAAATTTGCCAGTAAATGTCACTGTCATGTTGATTGATTGATGGATTCATTCATTCAACCAATTTGTTCAAAACGGCTAACACATTCTGGAATAAAACCAATGACTATCTTTAGGAATGTGTCACTGTATCAGTGAAAACTAAAATTTTTTTTGTTATATGTCATTGGGTAAAGTATAAAATATAATCTTAAAATGTAGACCACTGAGCATCTAGCCTGATGGACATGGTACTAAAAATAAACATTTGTTCAGCATTTACTACTATAATTTACTTGGGTTTCTTTCAGCTGAGAAACATTGGAAGACTGAATTCTACGTAACCTTGCTCCATACTATGGCTACCATCAACTGTTTGGTTATCAACATTCTTTTTGTAACTTGAAGGTGAGTAAATGATAACAGAATACTCATTTTTGGATGTACTGTAATTTCCCTTTAAATACCATCTCCATAAACCAGTGCAGCTTTTGAGCATTTTTACCTATCATTACTATTTTCTACATCATCCAAGCAGTATAAAATTAATTAATAAATACATTGACACCACCTAAAAACTGCACAAACGGCCACAGACACAGGCCATTCTTCAGACCTCACTCTGAGACAAAGGAAATGAAGTTATTTTGAGAGGAAACAGGTGACAATATTTTGACAGGCAAGTGTTTCAGTCTTCCTCCTGATGCTTCTGTAGAGCACCTGAAGCTGAGTGTGATGTTTAAGATGTTATTGCCACATAATAGATGAAACAAGCGAATGGCAGACAAGAACAGCATTTGAGAACACAGCTTTTTATAGGTCATTAATGTTGACGTAACCCATCTGAAAATACAGTCTAATCAAGGATGAGCTC
This sequence comes from Enteromius thamalakanensis, assembly GCA_032357475.1. Classification (NCBI taxonomy): domain Eukaryota; kingdom Metazoa; phylum Chordata; class Actinopteri; order Cypriniformes; family Cyprinidae; genus Enteromius; species Enteromius thamalakanensis. The sequence goes on along the minus strand of JAUCMT010000134.1, from coordinate 29,366,111 downwards.
TGAGCCAGATAGGCCTGATCGTTGATAAATCTGTTGTTGATTCACAGAGGAGAACAATGGAGAGGAGGTAGAGCATAAATTATACAAAGAAGTTCAAGATGACATTTTATTAGCTCATGTTGCTGGGATATTACAGGCTTGGGTAACCTTTAGATCAGTCCCAGAAGTACCGTGTATCTGGGAGGATGAGACACTAACATGATGCTATTATCAGAGACCATGCACACAGAATGGTATTTGGGATGGTGTTTTCTCCTCTGTTGGGTCAAAGACTACGGCTGCCTTACAAACCCACTTGTGAACTTTCCATTGCAGTACAAAGAGCAGGTACTAATGATCTTGACAGGCATCCAGGAAGGTCGGTTTGTTTCTCACAGAACCTCTTGAGACATCTTGGAAAGCAAAAGATAATGTTTTTTGCCTGAATGCAATTTGAGAAAAAGCTGAATTTCCAGAAAAACCAGTAATTGTTTATTATATACAATATTACATATTAAAATATTAAACATATACTGTCCTTCAAGAGACTGATATCACAAAGTACTTTTTTTTGTTTATTCAGAAAAAGATGCAGACTTCTTCAAAAACATGATTACCACAAATGTTTGAGTGTGTGTGTGCGTGTCTGTCCATATACATATTTATACTACGGGGCTGTTGAATGCTTGAATCTGATTGGCTGACGAGCGTTCTGAGGTGTGCAATTATTTTCAAGGAAACGCACAGCGAACGTAGTTCCAGGCAGCTCTCTTGACCGCATCACAGTTCCATATCACTTCACATAGTTAACTAATAATCACACGTCCTTGAACACACACCACGGTTACACACTCACACAAACACGTTTTTATTATTTTTCTAATAATTCAACGGCCCATCGTCAATTATTCCTTACTCGTTATACTAGCGCACAAAGCTAGTTCTGTAGTCGCAGGTACATTTGGATATTTTTTCAAATGGTTATACTTTATTTAAGTCAATAACAATTCAATCATTTTTAAATAAAATAATCTCCAAATCATGATTTTGTCTGAATCAGTGCATTTCCACTGGAATCTCTTTGTAATATTTGATTCATTTTATTTATAGTAAAGTGTGCTCTCTCTGAGAATATATTTTCATCTAAAAATGTTCTTCTACCAAGAGTTGTGTTTTGAAGAACGTCAACTCTGTTACCACAATATCAAGAAGAAACAAATGAAATGGATCACTGTATCACTAATTCGTACGCAACAGAGTTGGCAAACAACAGCATAAAGACATCTGTTGAATTATTAACATTATATGTTTCCATTAAGATACTAGAAAGAATTTATTTCAGTTAACAGTTGTTCTTTCTCTGAATGCCAGATGTATCCATTTATAGAATAGGTGAGGGGCGGGGCTTGGTTCAGTGCATCAGCTGTTGATTGGATGTTAAGATAGGGGCGTGGCTCTTAAAACAGCATCGTTTTCACAGAAAGATGCATTTATGGATTTTTCATTAAATATTATAAAGAAGAAGCATGCAGAGATGAATAGTTTATAATACAGTCTTGTCTTTATATTTTCCTCTCAGTCTCTGTCTGTAAGGCAGTGTCTCTCACACGCTTCGCTCTCACCTGGAGGAGGCCGTCCATCATTGATATTAAACGCTGTAGCAAAGATCCCGAACGGAAAAGCCCCAATCCCGAAAGACATCTGGAAACCTCCGTCACCGAAGCCGAAGCCCTGGAACCCCTGCGAACACACACACACACACACAACACTGTGTTATTCATGTACTAGACTTATTTTTACTCCAAACTGTATCTGTACAGTGCTTTCACGACACCAGCTGTAGTAAAGCAGCTTCACAGGAAAGATCTCACGTTATCTTTGAGGGGAAGTTACAGATCTCTCAAACAGACGCTGAACACAACTGATGATGATGATGATGATGATGGGATTAAACTTTGCTCTATTACGGCTTTCTGAACATGGTCCGTGACATGAGTAACTCAGCTCCAAGTCAAGTTCAATCTGTATAAAGCTGCTGTCTCTCAAAAGATAGACCGAATCGTGAGCCAGCTCATGTTTGGAAGTAGAGGTATAAATGATGACGATGACACAGACTGAATTCTGCTGAATGTCCCACTAACAGAAGAACGATAATGATGACTAAACCAGGTTCTTTATATATTTGATAAATAACCCTTACGCAAGAGCTTCGGGAGTTGACAGAGAGCAGAACGTGATGCAATCTTAACGGTCAGATGTTGTCATCGCGGCACTGAGCTCTTTCCAGCGTCTGTCCACAGAGACGGGGTTAATAAGCCCCGGCGGGACGCTCGTCTGACTAATGAATTACCTTCAGGTAGGCGCTAAAGCAACCGCCGGCATCCACGTAACCGTTTCATCACAGCCGTCTTGTGCAATGATAATCGCCGCATTACAAACGCTGTCATGAGCTTTGATGGGATATACAGCTCAAAAACAGTTGTTTGATCACCGTCTTTCCTTTTTTAACTTTTACTCAAAATGACATCAGGACAGGCGCCGACCAAACAAGCAAGTCTGATTGTTCCAGTAAAACACACTCCTGTCATCCGTTTTATTTACAAAAAACAAAAATGTAAAGGTTTCTGCATCTGTTATTTTGAGTGATATTAAGACTAGTGGTCAGTACACAGCTAGCAGAAGATTACACTCACGCCACGGTTCTCTGGTTCTGGACGCTGTCCCTGCGGTCGCGGAGGAGTCCTCTCTCTGGAATCAGAGGAACATTCATAACGTGCTGTCAAATCATCTAAAAATCACACTATTTTTGTATACTCCAACAAATGGATTATTTTCTAAGTCGTGATGTGATGAGCACCTGGGGTCCTGCTGACCGGTGCTGCCTCTGCCGTACAGCGGGATCACTTTCTCTCGACTGATGCCGGCCTTACACACGGGACACACCTGGCGGTTGGGCCTGGTTTCCAGCCACTGTAAACACACACTCGGTCAGGCAATCACACAGCGCTCAGGTCACATGATCATCACGACTGAACACTGACCTGATGTAGACACGGCCAGCTGGGACGAGAGGCCACGGGTCAGATCCAGACAGAGGAGAGAAAACAGAGCAGTTATTAGCGGTCAGTCAGCAGCACTGAGGGGCTCGTGAGCGCGCTCTCACCAGAAGAGATGACCACACAGACTGATGACGGCGTCTTTGGACGTGTCCAGACAGATGTTACACTCAAACGTGCTGTCCTGAGCCCCGCCACCGCTCTCTCCAGCCGTCTGACCACCCGCTGCTGATGAAGCGGAGCTCTCGCTGGACGCTGCGCTGGCCATTCTGTGTCCACCTCGATGACCTCAGCGCTTACCAAACCTTCACAGAAACATACAGAGTCAGAACTGACCCTCAGGACTGGATCTGTGCTCACACACACACACACACACACACACACTTATGTCTCCATGTGTCCTGGGGTCTCTCTCTTCATAGGTGTAATGGTGTTTCTACTGTACAGACTGTATGTGGTATTGTCCTACACTGACCCT
>JAUCMT010000134.1:29340344-29351842 GCA_032357475.1 Enteromius thamalakanensis | reverse complement strand
CACAAGCTCTCTATCATTTATGTCACACTCCATTCAATAGTATGAAATAACAAAGAAAAAGCAAACGTACTAGAAAAAAAAAACAACACATCACCCTTAGGGATGTCAATGATTAATTGGCGATTGTTAAGAGACGCAATCGATTAAAACTATCGATGGTCGATTAAGCAGTTTCCTTTTGGGCTGAGTGACAGGGCTGGATATTTGGTGAACATAATTCACTAACGTACAAATTATGTATTATGTGATACAAACTTATTAAAACAGAAACAATACAAACAATACAAACAATAAAGCTCTTGTTTTATTATAATTTCTCCATATAACTGTTCAAGGACAGATTAAATCCCACAAATTGTTAGTTCCTACAACTTTTAATTTATGGTCTCCACAAAGCCCACGATTTAACTAAAATGAGGGAACGACTTAAGGAACAAATTCTTATTTCATGACCATACAATTTTTCACTTGTCCCCCACGTTACTTTGTGAATGGGGCTAATGTTGTTGGCTGAACACTAACTGTATGTCACTATTATAAGTGACCTAATGACAATGCTTGAATGAATGTTTAATATATATTTTATCTCTTCTGAAGTGTAATCGCTATCCCACATTTAAGCCCATTCAAAGACTTGGAGGGGTCTGGACAATTTTTTACTCCGAATGGATTCGTCTGAAAGAAGAAAGTCACATACACCTGAGATGCTCCAAAGGTGCGTAAAAGACATGATAATTTTAATTTTTGTGTGAGCTATCCCTTTGAAGAAAGTTTTGAGAAAATGAAAGCCAGCAACAATTTATAAGGCAGGACAAGTCAATGACATTTATAAGGCTGAGCTTAGAACTGTACTAAACACAGAATACTCTTTTTGTGAAAAACGTTGTATAGTATTTTTAAAGCATTTTTTATTTGTGCTGTCCCAAATCTCCCTTTAAATGCACAACAGTTTGCTATAATATTAGCTTGAATTCACACTTTGAACTTCCAATGGAAATAGTAGACCATTTGGGATGTTTGCTTCAACACGCTAGAAGTTGGGGCACATTAACTTCTGATTATCATTTAGGATAAATAATATAAATATTTGGACACTCCGTCTAGCACCTAGTCGTTCCTAAAAAATGTAAGGAAAATCATCCAGAAAGACAAACAGCATAATGAGATAATGGGCTATCATGGCCATTATGTGAAAAAAGCCACCCTGCATTACGAACCTCTGGATAAGCGTATCAAAGAAAAACAGTGAGGATGAGACAAAAGCAGACAAATTGAAAAGACCTTTCTGAAGACCTTAAGACACTGAGCCTGCGATTAAGAACGATGCTTCAGTCTTAATGTGCCTGATGACACTGTGAAGTACTCTTCATGGGTGGGCTTCTCTCTTAATCTCCCACGAGGCTCAGTAGTAAAGGACGCAATATAAATAAAGAAGATTAACAGTCTCACTGTGAAATTGAGAGACCGAAAGCAATAGACAGACAGTGGACACACAGTCGACTCCATAGAGGAGGACAGCGCCAGCCGACAGCTGGGGGTCATCAAAGCTCAAAGACATGACATGCCAAACAGTGTTGTAACCTTCTGGAACCACCAGCCTCTAAAGGCAAAGAATTCCTGCTTTTATTGACCATTTACACATTCTTTATCCTGTCATAAGTTGGTTTATTTGTACTCAGCCAGTAAAGCAACAGGAAGTTGACAGTAAGTCTGCATGCTGGCATCTATGTAGATGCTTGTGGTAAAGGGGCTGATTCATAGTGAATCTGCAGAATTAACCTTCTAGGCATTTGAACAGTAAGTGGCCTGCTTAACAAATTAATGTGACTCACAGCATTGAAATGCTTCGTTTTGGGTCATGATGACCACCACATCCTGAATACTGAATTCAGTTAATTACACGAAATGCCACATTGCCGGTACTAGGATGCCGTCCTCAATAGATGTGGAATGTCGGGATGTGATGAAGGGGTTTTATGCATGATTACATTTCTTATCATTTCCACAGGTAAAAGAAAAAAAAATGGATCCATTCCAGAGCTTCCATTTCAGCACAGTATTACGAATATAGTATATAATTCTCTCTCTTATGATGCGGGGAAATCCCACAAATGTTTATTCACTATTACGGTTGAATCAGTAAATCAATAAACACAGATGAGCAGATCAATCAGTTATTTATAACATTCATGGATAAGGAGGACTTTCCCCCACTTCCAGAAATGACATTCAGGCCCTGAAATTTTGAACACTTGAAAGAAAAAAAAAAAATGCGACATTCTAAATGATTCAAAGCTGTGGAGCCAATTTCCTTGAGCACTCACCGCTCTTTTAAAGGTCTCCCAGAATTTTTCCCACTTTAAAAAAAAAAACACAGCATTATTGCATTGTCTACATTGGAATGAACTTGAACTGAGAAACTTGATTAATGCACATCATGAACATCCCCGGAATTACACAATCATCTTATGAAAAACATATTTACAGTGAGCATGAATGTGGCAAATTTATTGACTTGACTTACAAAAAACTAAGGAGAAATATAGAAGGAGGCAGCAATACATACATGTACTATAAAGCATGATGCCAAAACCAACAGACCAAACCTGTGCCACACTGCCCTGGACATACACTGTAGAGTACTGGCAATGAAAAATATCAATATGAATACGCTGAAATTACAACTTTCCTCCAAACAGATCTACTGTAGGTGCTGAAATAGACTCCCAGCCGGAGGAAGCAGAAGAATACGCCAACTTAAACAACAGGGACTACACACCTTCTACACTTGGCTCGTAATAAAATACAAAAAAAGTTATTTTAGATAACAGTAGAGTCACACAGCTGTGCTGCTTGAAATCTATGTGTGCTATCAGAAAGACAGTTGATATGATGATACTCATAACAATCCTGCATCCTGTAAGACATGGCAAGCAGGATGCAGTGTAATTAATGACACACTTCATGTTCTGTGACTGCAGAAGTAAATGACTGGCAAAACACTTAAATATATAAAAACCAAAACAGCCAAACGTGACAATAAAACCTGTCTGAGCAGAACAGATGCTGTCGATCCAGTTTGTGTCCAACAGTTTATCTCAAAAGATGCTGGAAAGTTTGAAGCCGGTTATATTGATCTGTAGTGAGGCCTGCAAGAAATGCACATGGCTGATAAAATTTAATAGGCTGCCGGCAATCTTTTTTTCTTAATGTGTCCAACTGATATTCCAGTAAATTAGCACTTGTAGCAAAGAAAAAGCGTGTCAAATTTGAACTTCCTTACTCCAATGGATTTTACGAGATTCTCCTTGTTACAGCCTCCCTCTAAGGGTGAAACTTGGCATGCGTTGTCCTAACAACCTGGTGTCCATGTGTAACTTATTTGGACATTCGGAAGATGTAGGTCCATTAGTCAATATAGGCCTATTGGCAAAAATTAACATCCTTGTTTCTGCAGAACAATCAAACTTGAATAACCTACTTTATGCTTGAGACTCGTATTTATCCTGAAAATGTATAGAACTGAAACAGGCATCAGCTTGCCCAAGGCTGGTCCCCCCATGGTGCATTGCTTTGCCAGATTATAGAGCAAAGCCACAGCCTGGATTGTGGTACTACTCTTTTGGCAAAAACTCTTGGCCTGATACAGTATACTATTACAGTTAAAAGCACTGGTGCACTGGTTCCTTGCACTCCAGGACTTCCACATTGTGCTGAAACAACTCCACATAGGACAACTGAAAATCTTCAACAGGCGCTGTTCCTCTAGCCTCATTATCGCTGGAAGGGCCTAAGGTTGGAACCCTGATGGGCGCTGGGCAATAGTTAGAAATTACAACTGCATTCTTTACATAGCATTCTTGCAGCTCTTCTTTCCTTCTCCACTCTGGACAGTGAACTTGATGCTGCAGTAAATGTAGTCCCATCCTGATTACAGCTGCCATTACTAAAAGGTTCTCAATATGGTTGAGTGATTGAAACATACTTTCCAATCCCAAATATCTTATTTTATGTTAAAATGAGTCTTTTCTGAGGCCATAAAGACCTGTGAAAGGTTTGCTTTGCTATGGTACTGTGAGTATTTAACTGACAATTTACTGCTTCTCTGATTTGCTATTTCCAATGGAATGCAATGGAAAAGTCTGTGATTGGTTGCAATGCCTGAAAAGCCTAAAATTTATGTGGATGGTGCATTTCAAATTCTGTGATATGGACAAAGGACAGAAAAATTGCAAATGGTTCTACCGAAAATAAATGTTATGTTGTGTTTATGGTCTCTGACACTTGGATTTTTTTAAGTCTAGAAAATAACAAGGGAAAGGAACGTCAACACAAATACGACAGCAGAAATGCCTGGACCCCTAACTAGACTCTGTAATAAAAACATGGCCTTAATCTCACCTGCAAGTTGACCTCTGCCTCAAAGAAGGTCAGACAGGAGCAGAAGTGTCGTTCCGAGTCTATGTCTGTCAGCACCACTGTGAAGAATGTCGGGAGCTTCCTCTCACGGGACAGTCTCCATCCACCAGGCTGGCAGAACTGTAAAAGCACAAAAAAACAAACAAACGCTGTCAGACTTGACTCTACAGTAGTCTGGTATTACCAGAACATTCGGGCGGCATGAAAACAACCGGTACATTTTGGTTACCATAAGAAATCATACGCACAGAGAAAATCACAGGAATTGAATTTGAGGTTGTTGAAATTCGGTTCAAACACTTTTCTTTGTTTAACGAGGCTTACTGGAATGCAGTATGAGGCTGTTAAGGTACGTCATTGTGCAAATGGGCTAGTGTGTGATCATATGCAGGATGTGCCACTTCAGATAGTACATCCTCTCATCAGAAGGCAGGAAACGCCACTGACTGCCTCATTGCCCTTCCAAAAGCCCCTCCACATCCATTCTGATACACAAAATATTCTAATAAATAAACCGGGATAATATCCTGCAGCTGACTAACTGGATCCGTGCTGCCATAAATAAGCACCACAGCGAAAGAAATGTTTGAATCTGGATTGAACGTGACAAAAAAGCAAAAAAAAAATTATTGGAGTTGAAATTAAATCAACTGGAAAATGTGTACTCCTGCACAGCAAAATTATGAAGATTTCAGAAGCAACGTGGTTTTCCTGTAGCTCAAACTAGTGTCACGGTACCCAAATATCAGCAGTTGCTGCCAAAAAATAGACTATTGTATAACTTTTTTTTAACAGTTAGCCTATCATTAATACATTTACAAAAAAAAAATGTAATCAGTAAATTATATATAATATAAAAATTATGTTACACTTTATTTTATGGTGTCCTTGTTACATTGTAAATAATACATTTAAATACAGAGCAATATTAATTAACTTCATGTACTTACTATATGGTTAGGCTTTGGGTTAGGTTTACTTGCATGATATTGTGCAGAATTTACTGTTATTATAATAGCAAGCACATGCAACGTGAAACAAGGACATCTTATAATAAAAGTGTAACCTATAATAATGATTAATTCTAAGTAAATAATAGCATAAAATAAAATGTAGACTTCAAATATTGTGATAAGTGAACAGTCAAAGAAAAAGAAAACGAGGTCATGGGTTCAATTCCAAGGGAAAGCAAGAACTGAAAAAATTAAACGCAATGGAAGTGGCTTTGGATAAAAAAAATGGCAAAATGAAAATGAAAATGCATGCAATAGATGGACGCTGATAAAGACGCTGCTCTCCTAGCTAGCGGTAATAAAATAGGAGAGAACGAGACATCAGACTTCTGTGTGTGTTGGTGCTCACGTTCAAAGTGGTTTGGCAGTGAGGCTGGATCACAAATGGTGGCCTGGCAGAAGATAGATGAGGAAGAGCAACAGAGAAAGTCAGGATCAGAGATGAAAGAAAGAGTTGGGAAACTACTGCATACTGCACGAAGACTAGCGTTAGACAGCTTTTGACTCACGGCTAGGCAAAAGTGATAAGGTGAGTGGGTGGAAACAGATGATGAAGAGTGAAGGGAGAAGGAATGAGTGCCAGAGGGACAGCGGGAATGAAAGACAGACCTATACAGAGTGTGTTAGATTGACCTCAGGGCTTGAACCAGGATGTTAGCATCCCGCTGCAGCCACAATAGAAGGCAGGAAATCTGGAACGCTGGCAGGCAAAGACGGAAGAGTGGGATGCTCCTTTCCCTTGTCAGATTGGGACAGGTTCCAGGAAAATATGAAAATATTCAAAGTATGCGATAAATTCCCAGATAAACAAATAACGAGAGTGTGTACGTGGGGTTGATGAGCAGTGCCACACAGACCCAGAACGACAGTGTACGTTTGATGCAAATGACAACCTATGTTCAACCCACAGTGAACGTGCTGTGCTGTTATTCCCCTTAAATCGAATGTGACTAGGTCTGTAATTGTGTATTATTACACTTAAGCTACATCAATACTTCGTTCCTGAGGCTGTTATTATTCGAGTGGTCAAAGGCTCTTAGGTCTGGCGTTCAGTCAAATACTACAGAAACGAAGCCTCGGACTGAAGGGTTCTGCACGTGCTTGGTTAAGTTCACAAGACAGAACATCCAGACATACAAGAACTGTGGAAAGTGTTCCAATGAATAATCATGTTATCTGACGACAACAACAACAACTACAAAATAACACTCTGGAGCCCAAACATGGTCTCAATTCTTCAATCATGACTGATAAGAAGTCTTTGCTTCTAAATGCAAGACTAAATGCTAAACAAAATTTAAATTATAAACTATTTTTATTTATTTATTTTCATAACAATTACTGACAAAAATCCTAATGCGCAAGATATAAATGACAAGTCATTCGCCTGCCAACAGTTCGATGTTATATGTTAGGGAATCGCCTACACTGTTTCAGTGTTTGCTTTTTATTCAGAAAAAAGATAAATAATCATCTGTTCAGGATCAGACTGGCTACACTGGTCATGCTGTACGGTTTTGATTCGATGAAAAAAAAAAGAACGAATTATTCTGAAAAAATCAAAAGCATTGCAAAGGATGTATACTGATAATACTGTTGTAATATTTAATCATTTGCATAGAATATCAAACATCTAATATGTTGATTATTCTATGATGATTCCCTGAAGTCATACGTTTTTAAAATAAAGCTTTTATGTATGTCCTATCTACCTTAACATTTACACTGGCACCAACAAATTAAAATGTCCCTCTTCTAACCTCATGTTACCTATGTAATGTCACTTAATTTACCCCCTTCTGTAAATTACATCAATAGATGCAGTATTCGAGGTTACAATTTTCTATTGTTTTCACCAAGAGTAGGCAGAATTCCGAGCTTGAAGCTGTCTGAAACGCATAGAATAGCTGTACTTTGAAACGTCAGTGAAAACATACTCAGAGCTGAAACTACCTGAACTTTGAGCTGCACATTACAGTGCTTCACCTGCTGACAAGTCAGCTTGCCGCTTCGCTCCAATGGAGGCACAAGTCATGTGAAAGTGTCTCAATTGTTCTCCAAACCGTTGCACTTCTGCAACCGTGAAAAAGCTGAGTCATATCAAAGAAGACAGACCTTTTCCTTAAATTAGCTCTCAGTCAAGTGACAATGGCACTCCATAGTTTTCTAGCAGCCGTGATGTCAGAGGGCTTTGGGTTACACTGCTGGCCTGTCAGAGAGAGTTCCTCATCATGTGAGAAATGAGTGGCACGTCCACTCCACAAACAAGACACAAGATCTGCAGCTTGACCTCTTAAGAATCAGTTCAGCGGCTGAAAGCATGGAGGACAGAACAACCGTATTAGATCCTGGTCTGCCTGGTGCTGTGTTCCGTTACTTGCATCTCTGTTTAACGACGGCCATAAAAGGCAGAGGACCGCTGCCCCAGTTAGCGCACAAAGAAAGAGCCGCAGCTCTGATTGCTGTGAGTTGTGTAACAGTGCCAGGCTGGTTCATTCAGTGCATGTCACAGCAGAAATGTATTCCTTGATTCAAACTGACCTGATTTCTATGGACTATTTAATAAGGCTTTACAATTAATCAAATATTGAAGGTTATGATTAGAGCTGCCTAAATTGAAGTAGTAGTTCAAGCAGAGAAGACAAAACCTTTTCAAAATCATGGTGGCCACCACTGCTCTCCTTCATGCTCCATTCCAGGAGGTGGCAGATTCTTCTTCCACGTTTGGTGTTTTAATGGCAGTTGGCCAATCAACATTTTGGACTGGAGTGTGATGCACTGGATGGAGAGCAATAGAGCTCTACGGTGATGGCGTATTTTCTAGGCCAACCCGGAAGTTTGTGTCATCCTGGTTTTCTGGTGAAAACACTGCAGGATTTTCCAGTGGCCTTTGGAGCAAATGTCTGAGCTCTGCTGACCTGGCCACTCTCTTCCGTGGGATGACAAGCACACTTTAAACTTTTGCCACAAATGCATTGTTAATACTCAGATGTCAGGAGTAAATGACGACTGCTCTATTTGTTATTACATCCAACAAAAACAACAAAACGCCTCTATCGCCTGAGGGGAAGACACATCTCATGTTCCCCTAAGGTAAGGTAGCATCAGCCACAGATATCAGGACCACAAAATTCGGCTAAACATCTGATGCGTAGGGCTGTGCGATTATACGATCTCGATTTGTGATCCCGCTCAAATCCCGACCATTCTTTTGAACGGCAGATAAAGATGAACGATGGGAGCCGAGTTGCGGTGGGAGCCGTTTTTTCTGTCCTTCTTTTTTTCCTATGCGTGTTTCACACAGATGCACACAAATGATCTCCTCTGCGAGACAGAACAGTTATAGGGGGTGCTACTGCCTAACAGCATCAGTGTTGCCAACTATTTCCAATGAAAAGTAGCTGTCTGCCCAAAAAGTAGCTAGATGATGTCACGCTCTAATTTACATATCAGTGATGTCATCACGTAGTATCTGACAAGCGTAATCCTGTCATGTCTCTACTCTTTGAGGCGCCATATTATATTACATTAAAACATTACATCCAGATGCACAATAAATAGGTTCTTATTATTATTATTATCATAATACTTTAATGATGTATTCTGATAAAAAAATCGTGATTAAAAATCGTTCGATATGGGAAAAAAAATCGCGATCACTTTTTTTGCCATATCGCCCAGCCCTACTGATGCATATCGCACACAAAAGCGTAAACACTTGAGGAGTTTTAAAGTTGTCATCTGATTGGTTGAGGATTTCTGGGAGACGTGTGTGTTGCATTTTGCAACATTCCGCTTGGAAACAAAGCTGCTGTGACGCCAAACTCTCTCACGAAAGAAGAAAGACGTTGTCTTTACAACTTTGACAACGAGCGTTTATCAGAGTCGACGAAATGCTTTCCAAAAGTATTTGAAATATATCAATTTCGCAGCATAGAATGTTCAAAACATATCAGAGGGTTTTACACACCGGTCTGTTATTGTGGTGACATTTCCACACACCAAAACATGATGAAACTAACTTGGTAGGTCAAACGGCTTCATGAATGGCCCTTGGCCAATGAACGCTACCATGAAGCCGTGCACACTTCCAACACACATTTATGTGAATTTTGCATCCAATGACCCCTTTAATACATAAACGTAATGTTTTTTAACAATATTTACATGCATGTGTTTGTACTTATATAGAGATAATACATATACACAATACACACAAAACTTATTAAATGCGATAAATTTTTAACAGCACTAATACATAGAATTTGTCACTATACTAATGTGTTACTGAGATTTATTCTTCAGAACAGGCATCTGAAGCATAGAATTTATGCAATGCTACCTTAGAATTTAGCCAAGGAACAGTCATTTTAAGACATAATTGAGCCTTAGCACTGGGAGTGAGCATATAATGCCTTAAAAAGCTGTCCAAGTTAAGCCGCTGACTATATTTTGGAACACAACTTTTAACAATGTGCGATGAAAAGAGAGGGTGTGTTTTCTTAAGGTGAATATAGGTTATAAATGGAATACACACTTCTTGGCCAATCATAACCTTCATGTCTGGATGGACAACAGCTGAAAATCTCTCAGGAAGAAGAACAATAACACAGGGGAAAGAGGTGTCAGCACTGGTTGTCCTCCGTCAACACTGTACAGTTTTATCAGAACGGACAGCAGCTAATGCGAAATACAAATACAGGACAATCTATTTCTGTCAGCCACAGACCAAGGGTAGGAAATGCTCAGCTGAGCCAATATGGAGACCCCATTCTTCTGAATGTGTTGAGCTGAAGGAAATCTGGAATAACCCGTGATGAAAACACTTCCTGAGAACATCTTCAGGGTCAAAGGAAATTAAAAAAACAAAATCGTAGTGTTTTTATGGACACTAAGAGATCTAAATGATCCACAAAACATGCAGTGTTCACATTACCAATACGACATTGTTCTAAAATCAGCGATGGTCAGGATATTTCATATGGTCAGTTATGCAATACCGCACATATGGTTCACTTTAGGGACAGATATTTTTAGTTGGTCGACAGAGATGCTTATAATTTAGCAAAGTGGGTGGGTGAGTAATGTGTAGTCTCTAAAAAATGCCAAACGAGTAACATATTGACAGCATCGTAATTTCATGACCTCTAATTTATTGAGTTGATGACAATTCAAGCATGATAGAAACACTGAGGAAAAGGCAAACGGCATGTCCTCAATCTGTAACGTGTCAATTACTTCAGCCACACATTTCCCGCGAATGGCTCATGCAGCTGGATCTGTCGTGCTCTTCCCTAGCGTGCTTTCCTTTGGGAGATTTCCTCACTTGAGATGAATTTTTCCGCTTTCTTTTTTAAAACAGTATAAATTAAAAACACACTCGGGTGAATTTTAGCCTGTAATATTTCGATCCTAACGACACAAACATGCAGCTGTCCTCAGAGAGTTGAGTGATGTTTTACTTTAAACATTTTGCTTTCAGTTTGTATTCCCAAACAAGAAATGGGGGAAACACTTTACACATCCTACGAACTTCCCAGCAGTGCTTGGAAAGCAGCATTGAATTTGACTTATGTGTAAAAAAACGCCAGGGCAGGTGTTAGCTTGATCTATAAAAACACAAAAGGTCACATGAGGTCTATTGGGAAGTGTACAAGCTCTTTTAATTTTCAATGATACGCATACATCAGTTTTGTCCTGTAGGTGGTACTCAATTAGGCTTTTCACACTGTGCTTAACCCCGGGTTATCTGCATTCTAAACACCGCTTTTAACCCCGGGTAAAGACACGTTTCACACCTGTAATTTGAAAGCGGTGATAGCACCGCATTTTACCCGGGGTTATGAAACCCTGCTCCGGAGCAGGGTTAGCACCGCAATTGCAACGTTAACCGCACAATGCGGTGCTAAGTTTGTTTAGTGTGAAACGGAGCGGTGTTTGCTTGTTGCTGCTGGACGCTTAGCAACAGACAGCCAATCAGAAATCAATCAGCATTACGTCAAGTCGCTAACAGGAAACGCGCGTGGTGTAAACAGCAGCCGGTGAGAAGTTAACGTTAACGTCAAG
>JAUCMT010000134.1:29292069-29327484 GCA_032357475.1 Enteromius thamalakanensis | reverse complement strand
AATTCCTCAATCAGTTATTGTAAACATCTTTGACGTAAAGGAGGTTATAGAACATAATAACTCTGTAAAATATAAAAAATAATGTCAGTTATGTTGCTGAGTAACTAATTACTTTTAGAGTGTGGTAACTGAGTTACTAACTCAATTACTTTTTGGCAGAAGTAATTTGTAACTGTAACTAATTACTTTTTTAATGTAATATGACAACACTGATTATCAGCGTCTTAAAATGTGAAAAAAATAAAATGAATCTTTATTCAGAAATTAAAAGAAAGCAAGATGTGAATTTTATATTAGAGTTGAATGCAAAGGTCAAGATTTATGCATTACATTTTGATTAACAAGTAAACAAACAGTCAACCAGGCCACAACCCAACAACATAAGCTGGACATTTGTAGCTTCTAAACTCAAGAACCAAGATAACTTTAAAGCCACTGCCAAGGAGATGTACAACATGTTCTTCTTCAACTCAGGCAAATATTTGGTCCAGAGTTGAGTGTCTGATTTGTGTCTGTTAATTGGGCCACAGTGTGTAGCACGACAGATTGGACAGAAGCACAGCACAACATTTCTGCACGCCATTTAAGAAATGGACAGGACATAGGCTTGGAATTCTCCAATTAGAGCAAATGGAGGCGACTGGGATAAACCTTTGGGATAAACAGTGATTATGCATTTGTTGACAAAAGGAAAGGCTGATATCAGAACCACATGAGTTTCCGAGGATGTGGGCAGATGCATACACAGATTTCAGGAACTTTAAGGAAAACAAAAGAGTTAAAAAACAAACGCATTCTCCAGCGATGGCACATTTATTCTATTTATAATTATTGTATAAATCAAGTGGGCACAGCTGACCGAATGACAAAAACTGAAAATCCATCACAGAGAAAAACTGGGAAAGAAGGCAGCTGTTTCCAGAAGGCAGCTGTTTATGAATAAATGACTTGGGTCTACTTTTGGGTTTCTTTTTTCAGAAAACAGAACAAAATGACTCCTTACCATCTCCACACCCTGGGGAAATGCCGTGCCATCCCAGTCCTTTTTGGGGAAGCGCTGAATGATCTTGCCACATCCTTCACCAGATCCTAAAATTCACAGAGAAAAAGAAAACTAAGCATTAACTAAATTGTGCAATTTCAGCGTTTTTTTTCCTTCTTTTTATTACATTTACAAAACGGCAGAAACAGTAGTATGGGGCATATCAGGACAATCCTGAACGTAAAAAAAAAAAATTATAACTTGATCACAATTCCAGGTTTCCTAACTGGCACAATTACTCCTTGCATTCCTTCTGCTCTTTTTGGCGTCCAAAACCATCTTTCCTGGCCCATTTTTTTTTTGATGACAAAGAAAGCATTGTATGCGCAGGGCCAAGAGGGTTTCATCAATTAGTGTTTACTAGTGTAAACATTGTAATGTGACAACACCAGTCCTTATGAACACAAATAGCACTGGCAGAAAACCAAAACTAGAGAATGCAGCACATTTTAAGAGGTCAAAGTAAGCAAACCTTTAACAGCTAATTTAAGGCTTCATATTTTAATACAGATGTGGAGTTAAGACATTATCAAATGCTCTTTTAGAAAAATGAAGTAAGTACTAGATATCATTCTTCGTTTGCTTATCCGGGAAATACATCATTGTATTTTTAATAATATTTGGAACAGAGAATTGGAACCTGGAGTATATACTGGGTCAGGGGACATTGGGGATCTTTACAGTTTATCATAATGTGAGTTTGGAAAGTTCATTGACAGCATGTTATTTCAGATAGACAAAACAGGCCAGATATGTACTGGACGAATGCATTGCTGGATTGTCAGATTTTTGGAGTAAATGACTGATCAGATGACAGACAACTTCATAAAGATATTGCTCTTGGAAATGGGCTGTTCAAATTTGAGAAAATACATTTTGACTGTTTGGGAAAATGTTTGCCAAGAGGTGCAAATGTGTGCATGTTAGAAATATTGAATCCTAATGTGAAACGACATTAAATGGATAGTTCACCCAAAAATGAAAATTCTCTCTTCATTCAATTCCGTTCCAAACCTGTATGAATTTCATTCTGTGAAACGCAAACGATATTTTGGAAAACATCTCAGTGTTTTTTGTGTATAGCCATAGTCAATGGGGTCCAATGAGAGGTGAGTAAATCATCACTTTTGCGTGAACTGTTTAAAATAAAAATGATATAAATCTTCTCATTGATACAAAATATATTTATTCAACACAGACGTGTCACTTTTTCCTTTGAAAACAGTAGTGCTGACAGTCAACCTGCATCCAGATAAAATCATAGCTTTAAAAGATCAAAACATGGGCTTGAGCTACACTAAACACACAAAGCACCTCTCATGGGTTTATGTGGACTGTGCAGAAACATTTTGATTCCCAGTGTAATGTCATCAAACACTTGATCTGCCAAAGAGATCAACTACCTTACTAACTATTAATAAGAAGCAAATTAGGAGTTAACTGGGGCAAAAGTCACAGGTAAAGGGTTACTCCATCCCAAAATGAAAATGTTGTCATTAATCTCTTATCCCGTGTCGTTTCAAACCCATTCGTCCTCATAACACAATTTATTTATTTATTATTAATTTTAAGATATTTTGGAGGAAAACCAGGGGCCTGTACCACGATGGTGGCTAAACAAACTCAAGAGTTACAGGATTAGTGTTGGCTTGACAAATCCAAACCGATGCAATCAGGCATTATTGGTAACATGATGAACCTCATCAACTTTATTTGTTAACCCAGACTTGATCCTGAGTTAATGTAGCACGTGCACGTGAAAGTGTGACATCAGCAATAAGCAGCCAATCACATGCTTTTAAACTTTCATTCCCTTTTCGTGAGAGACTCAAATTCAGTACCAAAGATTAAAAGATTGAACAATATGAGGAATTTAAACACATTTACAAAGCAAGATGAAAAATTTTTTAATGAAAGAGGAACTTGAAAAAAAAACAAAAATAAAAATTGAAAGTAAGCTCTAAAAGTTACTTTAAAAAAAATGATAATATTTATAGTATAACACTAAAATAACTATAGGTAAAACACTTAAAAATGTAAATTCATATGCAGTCATATTTACTTATTTATACTGCATATTAGCTATGTTTATATATTTAATAATTTAAAATCCTAATTATTATTAAACTAAACTGGCTTTTGTAATAAATTAAGAAGATAATAATTTTATAAATAATAAAGTAATTAAAAAAATAATCATCTAAAAAAAATCGGATGATTTTTTGTTCCAAACAATGTTTTACTATGTAGCGTCCTTTAAATTGGAGTAAGAGAAGCAGAGGAAGTGGTTTTATTGCATCAGACATGTGTCACCTTGCTGGAAGCTGATTGGTCAAATTCCGTTTTGAGCTCTGTAACCCAGAACATAACCTGCTCTGGAGCGTAAGTTACTATGGCGATGAACACTGCTAAAAGCAAAACCAATTTTATGGTGCCTAAAACCCAGGACTGGTGCAAACTAAACTTAAACTTACCTGGCTAGCCAGCTAATCTGGCTTCATGGTACAGGCCCCAGGAGGTCTGTCCCAATGACTGCCAAGTAGATAACACTGTCAAGGTCCAGAAAAGAATGAAAGACATTGTCAGAATAGTCCATCTGCCATCAGTGCTTCAACCATAACAATAGGAAACTACTAATACTTTTTGTATGACAAGAAAACACAAAAATAACACCTTTATTCAACAAATTCTGCACTATTTTGAAAAGCATCCACTAGACTTAAATAGCATTCAGACACATTTTCTATTTTTATTTACAAACATAAAACATACAAAAGCATTCTTGTAGCTTCATAATGTTATGGTTGAAGCACTAATGGCAGATGGGCTATTCTGATGATTTTTCTGAACGCTGGCAGTGTTATTTACTTGGCAGTCAATTTGACAGTCAAAAGCCTCCTAGTTTTAATCCAAAAGATCTTAAATTATGTCCCGATGATGAAGGATAATTTCACGGAGAAGTAATTAATGCCAAACATTTCAGTTTGAGGTGGAGCAACCTTTTCATGGTTTGTCATAGCAAGAAATGGACCTTAATACAAAGCGTGACCAATTCAGATCACCTTAATTAAAACGAAAACAAATGTAATTTGCATGTGTATCTTCTGTCATCATTTATAGCGTTATTCCAAACCTGTATTATTTATCCACTGGAACGTAAATGAAGATTGGAAACTATTGGAAAATGCATTTTCCTTCCAATGAAAGCCAAATGGGTTCAATGTTGTTCAGACACAATTTAGTTTGGAGATACCTTGTTTTGTTTTCCACAGAGAAAACCAAGCCATTTGAAACTTGAATGAGTAAACGAAGACAACGTTAGGTTTCGGGCGAGCTATCCGTTTATAACTTTTTGCAATCCATAGACAAAATGATAACAAATAAAATAACTCCTTTTCATGTTTTTATGTATTATGATGTACACCCTGTGAAGTCCACTATGCAGAGGTCAATAGGGCAGAACAGTAGCTTTGATGTTGTGCTGTCAGTGTTTCCCGGCAAAGAGAAGCAATCAATCTCTGAGCTGGAAGCTTCCAGCCAATCAGCACTTGAGAAATCCTCACATTCCAGAACAATTTACTCTAATTGGTTCATATTTCCCTCACCGTTCATCACCGCTTGACATTAACATTAAACGTAACTGCCGTGTCCTGATTCTGAACCCACAACAGAACAGAGACACACGATAGTAAGTATCCCCTCTCAAAAACATCCTGTGAGAAACACTGTCAAACGGTATTTTCCACTCTACATCTCATGTTGTAAACTTGTTTAAAGAACATTTCAAACTGAAGTCTTAAGCAACAGTCATGACTCAAACATCAAACTCGGCTAACAGAGTAAAATCTGGTCCTGACATGTGCGTATCTATGACCTGAAAACACATCCTACAGCAAAGAACACATCTAAATCTTGTCGTGAGGTGTGGTTCTGCTTCCCACTGGAGAGAAGACAAAACAACGATTCAGCATCCACACATGGAGACAGACATTTAGACAAACAACTAAAACATATCATATTTTACATTTTTCTGAACAAAACCCAAGTGGTGCTTGAACATGTAACATATGCCGCCATAATGTTGAGGTGCTGTAGATGGCTGCAGGGGCACTGCGAAAATCATTTGTAGCTATTTTTAGGATGATGTTATGTTATTGGTAGGGTTTTTGATGGAAAGTAGACAAGGCTCTGCAAAATATAGCTATTTTATTTTGTACTAATTCTTTGCTCATCAGAAAACTCTGTAAGTTTCAGGTTATAATGTAGAGTCAGTCAGTTATTGTTGCAACTTTTATTGTTTTGTTATTATGACTTGCTAGTGCCATGCATATTTTTTTGAGAAACGTAAAAAATATATATTTGATATATTTCTAGATATATGTTTAGAAACTAGATCACTACTCCTCAGTAATATGGCTTAAATTCGCTGTTTTTAAAGTACAGCTTGTTTAGAGAGATGCACAGACGCAGACTCACACAACTGTCATCTTCTCTCTCACGATTGACTGTTAATTAACTTAAATAAATATAATTAATTCAAGTGTGATCTTACCGCACTCATCTCTGTGTCTGATTTGAATCGGGCAGAATGGTAGCGCTAACGAGACATAACTGACTAAATAATTTTTATCCTTCCATATTTTTTATGCTTGCCATTTATATACCATGCATATATATGCCATTTGTGTCCCAGTTTCCCACAAACGCCAAAAAAGACAAACCACCAGGGTATCTCCTGCAATATTTTCCCTAGTTTTTTTCATCCAACCATCGAAAAAACTAACAAAAGGATGAAAAAAGGCACACAACTTTGGGTTAAGAGTTTGTTCAAGTTGAACTACAGAAAATTAAAGCAATTCCAAGACGTTGTCCAATATTCAAACATTCTCATTATCAAAACTCCTGATTTACTGCTGATGTTTCTTATTCACTGGAAAAGTTTAATTCATCTTCAGGCATTCTGATCAGACAGTACAGACGGCTGAAAACTAGGGAGCTGGCTTCTCTTTGCGTCACCACCACGTTAACATCTAACCTGAACTGGCTCATCAAACAGGTGTGCAGGGGAGACAAAACACATCCCATCTGTGCTGGGCTTTGGAAAAATTCTGATGCCCCAGTTCTGCACTATATCAATTACATAAAGTGAGTGTTTTTTCCAGAAATCCCACAGTCGGGCTATCGCAGTGCTGTCCAAAAAACAAGATATGCAAAGGAATATGCTATCATTTGCATGGTAAAGGGTATGAAAGATTAGCAAATTTGTGATGTCAAAACATCCAGATTCCAGGAAGCACGCCAGTAGACCAGAGCAGCTGCGTAACTGAAAAATAAATGTCTTGTGCAAAATGTAACTCATAGGGTTTTCCAAAGGGTTGATGCGCCAGAAACAAATACGACAAATAGCAAAATGACATAAGTGTGATTTATTTTGGCTCTCTGAAGTCAACCACACCACCGGGTGCAGTCTGAACAAAGGTGCAAAGCAGTTCAGCATCAAAGATCCTCTAGCTTGTTGATGATCGTATTGTGACTTCTTATTAGAATTGGTTTAACACAACTGCACAGAGTGAAACTGGGGGTAGAGGTCATCCAATCCAAACTGCTTTGGATATTTCCATATTATAACTTATCAGCAAACTGAAAAAGATCAATCCAAGTTCATCAACAGTTCATCCGTGTAATCTTTCACCAGCTTCAGTGAGAAACAAAGAGCCGTTTAAAGCAGGCAAATCATTTGACATATTCAATCATCTTTGTTTTTCCTTTTTCAAAGAACTTTTTTCTGTCTAGCACATTTCGTCTGCTGCTATAAACATCTTAATGGCGAATCCGAATGATCTAGGCCAAAACTATTGCAAAACAGCCTAGCTGAACAGACCAAAACAAAGTGTCACTTCCGTGACACGATATCACCACCTTATCTTTCCATGAAACAATCAACCCTGGAATCAACATCCTAATATCCATAAAATGTTAATAGAGGTGTTAAAATGGGATCAGCCATAATAAAATCTTCAAAGATTTATATGGTCGGCCAATTGGGTTTTCCACTGTCCAGTGGCAGCAAAACATTTCCTCTGTTCATCAGAAGTGGCATCCCTAACCACAAGGCACTCATTTACATCAGTCATGTTAGCATAGACTTCAAACGTATTTGTGATTTTGCCAGGAATTGACGTTTAAAAAGGAAATTAAAGCAGGAAGCAGATTCAAATAACAAAACTGACATAAAAATGAGCCAAATGGACAAAGCTATGGATATAAAGCTTATTTCAATAACAGACAGCCAGTCATAAAGACCGAGGTTAATTCCCCAAACACAGATTCCGATTCGGTGAGCAATAACAAACATAATGAATCATGATCTGATTTAGATGGAAAATGCAAAATAGGTCTTAGAACATAAAATGTTCTAAAACTTAATTAACACCTTCCTGGATAGGAATTAGATTAAGCCAGGACTAGACCTTTGCTAACTTAGAACATAGAAACATGTCTTACAAAAACGCATTATCTGTGAGTATTTTAAGACCAAACAATGGCAATGATGTATTTTAAGATATCTCAGTGCAAGCTTTTTTCCAGTTTAGACAGCTCTTAACATTTATTTTAATCTAGGGCTAGTCTTAAACCCCGTTCTGGAAACTGCCCCTAAAATATTTAGCCGCAAATCACTGTTTATTTTTTACAATGATTATTAAATCTTGATTAAAAACTGATACAAAGGAAGATATTCACAGTTATTGCAAAAGTGAGTAAATATCAGTCAATTTATCAGAGCTGCAATCCGCAAGTTTTATTTTTGAAAACCTGGAATTGTAGCTGCTTGCGAAATGTTCTTTCTTCCTGGACTGGATATTTACTGTCCTTCAGAATCACGGATTCTAGCCTACGTCTTTGAATATAGGACCGAAAAAAGAATTTTACCGTGTATTATCATCTGAGCAAGTAAGTATGGTGTGGCACATCTGTTCTGAGCAACATAGGAAAAAAGCATTACAATAAATCGCAAATAGTAATTGAATCTAACGATCGGTTAGCTTGTATCACATCAACCCGAGCAAATACTTTTCCACGAATTATTAATTTAACTAAATCAGAATTGTGTGACTATACGTATAGTGTGCATTAGCCAGTGGATTTAGATTTTTGCCCAGTCTAATCTAATTGTCATGCCATTTTTGAATTTCATATTAAGAACTAATTTGAACTAAATTTCATGAAACATAATCTTCTGGCATACAATCCTCCATCAAAATGATAGGTGTAATTATTCCAGCTGCTGTGAGAAAAGGCTATAAACAATTTGTGTCCAACTAGCTGAGCCTGAGACAACTTTATGTTTACAGATGTGATGTAATGATGCAATGTTTGCGAATACCAACCCAAACCACTCAAATTATTATAAACTAACTGTTGTGAATCGTTAAAGGACTGACAATAGTTTTGAATATTGGCTGGTCATGGACTAGCTCAAATATTGATTTCGGTCCCTTTGACACAGTAATGCCAGTAAATCATAAAATTTGTTTATAATTTAATTTTTGTGTTAAACATTGACATTCATTTAACATTTTTGGCACTGAGACTTAACATTAAACGACTTCAAACTTAATTTCACAGCTTGGAATAAATGCAATGTTAAAATTGGTCCAGAGTTCAATTTTTCAATTTTGGCTTAGAGTAAACGTTTTGTGTCACGTCTTTCGAACTCGATCGTGCTCATACTGGTCATCTTTATTCCGCGTTCACGCACAGCATCATTCCCTCAATTTACTGGTAATGTCACAACTTTCTTCACTGGTAAATTTTACCAGTTAAGTCTGTATTTAAAAGGGGGCTTATGATTCATTTGGCTCACCAGTGTCCTTGTGAAGGATTTGCCATAGGTTTAATTAAACATAAAAACAATGTAAAGATATACACAGCTAATTTAAAATGATAGTTCACCCAAAAATTCTAATCCTGTCATTCACTCACTAAATGATAACAGAATTTTAATTTCATAAACTATAAACGAACCCTTCATAAACCCTTCACTTCAGAGCAAACACTCTACTACTCATGTATGTCTACTGAAATGTTGCCAGTACTTAACTGTGTATATTTATAGAATATTAAACTGAAAACTTTGAAACAAAAAGTCACACTGTGTTGAAAAACTAAACATTTAGAAAGTTTCATAATTGAAACATTACGGTCCATGCCTCTATTCCCAATGGTTCACATCTGTCACATATAAAAAGAGAGATCACACAAACATCTGCTCATGGAAATGCTTAAAAACACCCTGTTTTGTTCATGATATATTTAGTGTCACACACCAGGTTTAACTTACATTATGTAATTCATTTTTCAGCATGCAGGTTCAGGATCTTGTAAAGAAATATATCTGCAACTCAATTTATGATGATGCAGAGGTTTTCTCTTTTTTTCGCCAATGATCTGTCATAATTTATAATAGCCAATAAAAAGGTCACACATTCAACACACACTCAAAAAATGTGACGCTGTCCACTTTATTTAAACAATTCATTTTGATTTAACACCACTGTATCGGGTTTCTCATTCATGTTAAGCTGACTTGTTTGAAAGGGCATGTTTCAATCAAATAGCTTAAAATAAACTTTTACACTTCCCATCATGCTTTGCACAAGGCTGGCTTCGGGGAGAGCAAATGTGAAAAGGTTTTATTTTTCGCATCTGTACCTGTCAGGTACATTTTTAGTTGTCCCTCTGCCACTTTCACTGAACAAAAAAATCATATTTTGCTTTAATACACATCTGTGCATATGTCAGAAAAATATATGAACGATTTGCGACAGCTGATATCATCATTCACTTCAATAACATGAGAAAGGCATTTCTGAGCAGTTCTTCTAAATTAGGAATGTGCAATTCTTTCTCATTTATTAGCTTTATCTAAAGGGGATAAAAATTCCAGCTGTTCCAGCGAGGATGATGCGTGAATTCACGCAATCCCCCACAGACGTGAGGAACACTGAGTTCCTCAGCATAGCACAGCCATTTATGCACTGGATATCTGTAGGAGTCGAAACAGGGGATGCTCCGCAACTATGCCACAAGTGACAGAGACGATTCAGCTAGAGCATGGAGGAAAGCCAGCTTATCTGATGCTCTCAGTAGAGGCTAGTCAGTGTCTTTGAGCTACTGAAAGAAAGGCCTTACTCATTTGAACTCTATAGAGGCTTCTCATTGCTGAGAAAGACACCGCAACATCACCAAGACTCCTCCACAAACATAAACAGTTGTCTATTCAGAGAAGACACAGGCTGGAGCTCGGCTCACAATTAAATAATTTATGGGTATGGGTGTTTTCATAATTGAGTCATGGTCTTTAAAATGAACAAAACTAGATTTAAGTGGACTAATAAGTATGTTTCCATTAGTGAAACACCAAATTCAAGCAGGAAAACAACACTGTCAACCTAGCACCACACAGCTGACATGTTTACCAGTTGTAGTCTATCCACATTGTGTGCAAGCAAGAACTAGCCTAAACGCCAGAGTTTCAATCAATGATTTTGGCTGCCCATAAAACAATTTTCTGTTGTAATTTATCATCATAGCTAGCATGCAAGATGCTCCAGCATGGACCCTCAAGTCTTCATTTGTGGGATAAGTCATTTTAAAAGGCTTTGGATCATATATAATCCAAGAGTGAGAATGAAACTATTCATTGTTCCTCTGTGGCTTTGAACAAACATTGAGAGCAACTTCTTAAAGGAGACCGACCCAACAATTAATCTCTTGTCACTCTGGGTGGAGAGCATCAGCAAAGTCAACTTTCGCTTTCAAATTATTGCAGTGTTTCTAAAGGAGAAGGTGATATCAAGGATAATAGCATGTCTATGTCTAAGTTTGCTCCTGCTTAAGCACAGATGACCTATTTTGCACAGCTACTTGACTCCAAAACCAAATGCAGTCAACCATGAGCACAGTCTCAGCTATAGTGGGCTACAGTCGGACCGAAAGAGCGTTGCAAAAACTGACTCTGTTTTTTTGCAAAACCATACAATCTGGCAAGCAACAATTGCATGAAGACAAGGGAATACCACGTGCATCATAATTTAGTCAGCTCCCCCACCTTCCACTGATGGAGATGCAAGATAAATTTAAGACCAATCTGTCTCTGAATATGGAGTTCACACTCAATGAGGGGAAACATCTCTTTTATTTAGCTTGCACTGTATCAGTCAGATCTCTGTTACAATATAGCAGACTACTTATATTAGTATTGCATAGTATTAGAAAGATATTTAAATAGTTTGTGATTTATGTGGCTTGAGGGAATATGGGGGCAAAACTTTATGTAGACTATTGAAAAGAGCGATGGACATACAATTGTTCGCCAAGCAAAAATGACTGTGCTTCACTGAATTCATGCATTCCGTATAAAGACTTTTGAGCCCGTTGAGTTTTTATTTATAAATTTTTAGATACTAATTGCAATATTGTGATATATATAGTTATCGAAGTAGAAAATTGCTTCTACCGTGATAGAAGATTTTGGTGAAATCGCCCACCCCTAATACTGAACTTTCTCCTGTATTCTACTTTACAGATGCAAATTTACTTTTTCTTCAGCCTTTCTTCGTGACACTTTTTGGTGTGCTTTTACATTAGCTATAAATAGATTTTCAATAGATATTCAAACACTCAATCTCTGCCAATATTTAAAAAGTAACACAAAAGTAACGTAATGCATTATTTTCCATTAAAAGTAACTAAGTAATGTAATTAGTTAATTTTTTAGGGAGTGACGCAATATTGTAACGCATTACTTTTAAAAGTAACTTTCCTCAACATCAAGTAAATCAAAAGTTGCTTCAGTTCAGTGCATGACACATTACTTCGAATATAAAAGTTAGATTGCTTAAAGTGCCCCTACTATGCATTTTCAAATATGATCTTTCATGCAGTGTACCATGACCTGAAGGCGGACGTTTTAGAAAGTTATTTTTACTTGCTAAAAGCTATGAACCAATTAGAGGGAAGAAAGCAAGTAGTAGGATAAGTAAAACCGGTTTTGATAATGTTGACAGTTCAGATACCATAGACATTGACGTATATCAAATATCACCCAAGTAGGTTTATGTGATTAAAAAAAAGTTATTTAGATTACTTTTTTGACTATAAAGACGTGCAAGTATTGATTTCCCTCACGACAAGATTTTCAAGAAATTAATTTTTTTTTTGACAGGTAAAGAGTTAAATGAGTGTAATAAGAGATAGGCTACTGAACATGACCTCACAGCGTCGTTTTGTGTGTTTTCAGATGACCTGACTATTTGCGCATGCAAACACGCTCGTGAGCTGTAAATGAGAGCAGCGTGGAGCACCTGTACACTCCACACAGCTAAAGACACGTAAAGTCCTGTTTCCTCTGCATCCGCTTTCCACAACACAGGAAGAGCTCGCCGGCAGATCCGTATGAAAGCGCACACACATACAGAGAGCACCGGATCGCTCCCTATTGACCCAAACCTCACGGCTAAATGTGGAAATCAATGCAGCGTAGTGCGCTTAAATCGCCATTTAGAGATCGATGCGCGCGGCTTGACAGCAAATTGTAACAAGCGAGCGCGTGAGTCACCGCGCTGTTTACATGTATACACGCGACAAATACAGTAGGTGTGTGCTGAGATTTACTCAGTCAATGGTGGTAAAACACTCATACGGCAAACAAAACACATTGTAAGGCGTGTTATCACGAAGACAGTGGTGTTGTGCATGCACAGTAAACAATAGCACCACACCATCCTAGCCAGCTTTCTGTAAACCCCCCCATTTAGACAAACACGCACTAGCTGCTTAATTCATAAACACAAACAGCAACAACCAGAGGTGTTCCCTGCTAAAACCGACACATACTTCATCTTGATAGCGATAATAACACGCGAAGAAAATGGAAATACATATTTTAATCTCTTGAAGCACAGCACCAGCAGTATTGGAGTAACAGTTAGTAGTTGTTGCTAACGGCCTAAATAAATCACAACACTCCTCCCCTCACAAACGCAGCAACTTACCACCCTTGTCTTGGTCGTATTCCACCACTATGAAATAATCAGCCAGCCTAGCCATGGTTTCCTCTTTTGGCGAAATTCTGCAACACAATTCAGCATTTTTCTTTCTTCAAAAGCACAGCCATGTTTGACACAGAGGGAGCCAGTGCGCCTGCGCGGACTCGCGGGTGTCTGTTCATGGGCGTGGGTCCTGCATTCAGTGACAGTACACTATCAGTGAAAGGATTTTCTTGGACGTGAATAATGTCGTGTAGTGTTATAATATTGCAAATTTAAAAACAGTTTATTTATGTAGTCAGTTGGTCTTACCGTGGTCTAAGCAAAGGTATGTATTCAGATAAGCGTCATGCCCTCAGAATCGGAATTCCCCAGTGTATTTTTAAATGTAAAACTTTCAAAATAATATTTCATACAACGTGAGATCAAAATAATCTCTAGCCTCTTTTTTTCCTCAAAAGTGCCTATATCTAGATCTCTTGGACCAGCTAATGAACATCATCCAGTTAGTAAACAAGTAATACCAGCTATCGTTAACACATGTAAGCTCATTTACGCAGAAAGGAACAGTAAAGTATATAGCAAATATGTAGACTGTTTAATATGGCAGCTTATATGTAGCTAAGAATAGTGAAAAAGTGTATAATCCACTAGAAAAGTTAAAACACAATAATTGTTCTGCATCAGACCATCACAAATATTAATTGAGTGTATGTTTTTGTAATTAACCACTAATTTGTCACTAAAAAATAAACTTCATATTCCTTATCCTCGTTAAAAATGAGTGCCTAAAGCTTTAAATTGGTTAAATTCTAATAATTCTTTATCTGTACAACAAAATAATGCTGCATAACCTTTAAAAAAGTGCAACTCTGGTAAATATGCATATAAATGTGATGATACTTTAATATATAAAGTGTTACTCAGTGATTGCCATATTCATGTAATATTGTATTTAACGAGGCACTACTAAAATACCATAGTAATATAACGTTCCTTTTAATTAGTGAACTCTGTTCTGTTTTCAAATGTCTTACCGTAGTTTACAGGTGATCACTTTAAACTAACAACAGTATAAAATTGTCGATATAGAGAAGTCATCATGACATCAAGGTGTTCAGTGACTCACTGTAACTGTAGCATTCCTAAGCATGTAACACACAGGTAGACCTGTTTCCCACCTGCATTTGTGGGTTCCCTCATCATACTTCATCAAATATCAACAATCATTGTGATGGCTGTGTCATGATTGATTTAGCAAATATTATTTACCATATATGGGCTGAGAGGCAAACAACTGGATGGTGGCCGTGAGTGAATGTTGTGCAATCTTCCCATATAAGGATAAACCAGAGTTTCACAGTAATTAACACGAGTTAATTACATTTTTTTGAAACAGATGTTGGCTGTTTTATGAACTATTATAGAAATTGATTGTAGTAATTCTTTTAACAGAAGAATTTTATTTAAATTACTTGAATTATTACAGTGAAGGGGAAAACATTTACAAACCAGGTGAAGGTCAGTAGGCATTCTCCCAAAAAAATATAAATGTGCCGTTATCTTTGTTTACACATCCAGAAATAGAGAGTCTTACCTCTTACATCGCAAATCTGACAGGTGTAACTCAAAAGTACTTTAGTAGTCATAGATCAACTGTCAATTAGAAAATAATCACTATTAATATCAGTTTAATCAATTTAAGCTTATTTCTAACATTGTTATTGTAATTATATTTTCTTTCAATATCGATAAAAAAATCTCTCATACTAGTTTTATTTGATCTTTTTGGGCTGTTAAAAATTCTATATTATATAAAAACCAAATAACTGCATTGCCCATTATTTTTATGCAGAATGTTAATTTTAAGATGATAAAATTTTGTCTTTGTCTGACACACAGATATCATTTTTAGTCCCACCCAACACCCAGATTAAAAAAACATGAACTATGTATTAGAAGAAACTATACAATGTAACGTTGGGAATTTTTAAAGAATTCCCCAGACTGGCAGTTGCTTATTATTCCCAGAAACTCTGATACCAATCCATTAAGTTATTTCAGCAATAACCCATCAATTTTCTCAGTTTCGTTTTCTTATTCTCTTTCATTCTCTAATTGAGGTGGCCCCCCCGATCTACAGATAGAATAGCTGGGGTGAGAGCGTGTTACTTGCCCCTCCCATTCCCAGCAGTATAAATGCACTTACGCCTGCTGTGGAGAGTCAGACTATTAGCAGAGTATCACCGGTGCCACAGCACTAAGAGCAAACGTCTCTGGATTACTTTCTACACAGACTTCTGAAGCCAACCCAAGAGTACTTCAACACAGGTATGCATTTTAAAGGAAGCTTCTGTGTTTCTGTGAAGCTGCTATGTGTCTTTTCTTTTAGGGTCAAGGCTTATATGCACAGGTTATCTGTAAAAACTGAGTCTTAGTTTTGCATCTATAAGCCAGGGAACTTGCCTCTATCTGATTTGAAGGGAATTTGAGTGACTTTTTAAATTAGGTATACTGATGGGGTTAAATCCACAGTTTTATACATCCCTGTCACTTTTACTTCTTACCATAGATCCCTGAAGCATAGTTGCAAGTTTACTTATTCATAGAAAGTGCGACCTCAGCTTGACATTGTAAATAAATGCATGATGAGTGTAAATAGCTTGGATTTTGGACTCTTGTGCAAGCGTGAGCAAAGCATGGTTGGCACAGAGTAGGGGAGTTGCATGCAGGTGATTGGAGGTTTCTTTCAATGTGGATATCTAACAGATGATTCATTTGCTTTTTCCTTCAAGATTTCCGTCACGATGCAACTGATACTGCAGTCAATCTTCTGCTGCTGCCTGCTGGCCACCGTTGCTCTCGGTGTGGACAGTGCAAAACATGACCTGAAAAGAAGGTAAGCTGGTGTCTTGATTTGATATTAGGCTTATAGTGATGTTTGAAAATGATTGGAAAGTTTCTAACCAACTGGTTTTCTCTTCTTGATACTTAATAGTGTCCGGCTGCAGAGATCTAAAAGGGATTTCAGCCTTGCTGCACTGAGGACTTTAGACAACAGCCAGTTTGTTAGACCGGACGATGTCAAAGACAGCTTAAGGCCACATTCCAGGTAAGAATTTGCAAGCATTACCAGCTGTAAATTTTGTCATTGTTTTTTCTCTAAGTTAAGTGTGGTTTCACGTGATGAAGTACAAACTTGTCAGCCCACGAACGTTTAACTAAGACTGCAAGCCAAAAGCAATTGCTCAGGAACTCCGGGCAGGCATTAATGTCCTCTTCTCTTGTGTGCCTTTCCAGCACTGACATCAGCATTAGGACGAAACGCTCCAAGAACTCCATCAACCGGTCCAGGAGATCGGGCTGCTCGCTTGGCACCTGCACGGTGCATGTGCTGGCCCACCGTCTCCATGACCTCAACAACAAGCTGAAGATCGGGAACGCACCCGCTGACAAGATCAATCCCTTCGGGTACGGCCGGCGGCGAAGGTCTGTTCCAGAGAAAGTAATGACGCTGCGACAGGAGGGCAGCAGGCTGCGGACGGTGTGGAGCAGCTCAAACTCTCAATCACGGCTGCAGAAGCTGGAAGCGCTGCTCAGACGGACGTGAGTGCATGGGGTGGGAGCGCTCGGGGACGCGGCGACAGAGGCTCGCCGGCCAACTATGAAATTCAAGAAATGCCTCAGACTCCTGCCAAGAGTTCTCCAGCGCATTCTTTTCCAAGCACAGAGGCTGGCCTTCTGAAGGCTCTCTTCAGAAGAGAAATCAGCAAAGGGAAGCGCAGAAACAACAGAGTGGGGATGGAGAAACAGATGGAGAAACTGAATGAGTGTGCCTTGCATATCATTGCACTGAAGTGGACTGGCCTCAGGGAAAAGCAGAACCACCTCTCCTGGGACAAATGGACTGCCCTCCGTGGGATTACGGCCCCTAGTTTAGCTGTTTCTGTCCAGAAAGTCTTTGGACTTCAAGTCGATTCAATGGGGAAAGATTCATGAATCTGGAAAGGAATAAACAGAGAGACTTTTAAAATGCCAAAGAAGGTGTTTCTGATTTGGAATCACATTTTATGGACACTGTAAGCAGGATGAATGCATTTGATTATGTGCCAGTCCACAAGGATTGTATTCTAACTTACTTGAACATTGTTGTTGTTGTTATTTGTATAGAGATATGTGCAATCTATTTCATTTTTATTGCAAGTATATGTATATTTGAAAAAAAAATGGTCAAAGATATTACTATTTAATTGTTTTATATTACTTTATACTACTTACAGAGATAGAGCTATTTTTGTACAGGGAAAAAATAAGGGCATTGAAGGTAGCGTTATATATATTATTCATTTATGTCGAGGATATCTCAAGCTGTGGTATAGGATTACTTTTTATGCAGTTATATATTTGTAAAAGGGATCTATTTTATTTGTGTGTGAAATGGATAAATGTTGTCATTCAATAAAACCTGCATACAATTAAAGCTGACGTCTTCTGGAGCTTGACTGTTTGTTCCACAGGAAGTGAAGGTAGTAAAAGGAAAGTGTCTTTCCATTGTTCTTCGTCCGGATTGCCGAGTGGACGGACAGATGATCAGCACCTGGTCTGGGTTAATACATGTTAAAGACCCTGGGGTGCCTGGCAAATCGGGTGCCAAGTGCATTCCTTCTTTCCGTTTTCCATACCTACTCACTTCATATGAAGTGGGTTATCTGTATTTGAAGGGGGAATGGGCCAGGACTGTGTTTAATGGGACCTCTGCAGGGGGGGGGGGGTTTGTGGGATGTAGAGCAGAGGTGAGAGGCGCTCCATAGGACATTCCACTTAAACACATCATTTTCATTCCTGTCTTAATGAGATGGAAGTTCGGAAATGCACTTTTTACCGCTGCGCTCATATAAACCTATTATAAAACACCACATGAAGCTAATCACAAACGAACAGATACAAGTGTCAGAAAAACTGAAAACAAGAATTGTCCATTAAATGCAGGATAAAAAGTTAGATGTTTCTGCTTAAGCCTCTGGTTAGTAAGCTATTTTCTCTAAAGTTGCTTTGGTTTTTTATGTTTAAGTGACAAATAAGTTTACTCATGTAGAGTGTTCAATAATGCTGGGAAATTTGATACATTCTACAAATTCCAAAAAGTTTAAATAAACTGAATATCCACAACAACAACATACCACGATAGTTTATGTTTTCTCAGTGTTTCTTTATAATCAGAATGAAAAGTGCACTGTTGCTATGGTTACCTCACTAGACCAACACAATTTCTGACAGTCTGTTTACTACCAAGTTACACGTTGACTAACTTGTAAACAAATTTTGGTGGGGAAATTTGAAGTACTTACCAATACAAACCATATTTTGGCAAATACCCATTTGAATTAGAAATGAAGCCTTTTTCACAGTGCTCAGGCGCTCTCAACCAAAATATGCACCTTGCAGCTAAAAATAATGTGTTCATTCAGTCAAGCGTCCTCCTCTTTTCATATTTTAATCCTACGGCTCCATCTAGTGGAAAAAATGATTAGAGTTATCATTCTTTTGCCAAGAATTTCCAAATGTGTTCTGGGACTGATGCCCTCTGCCTCACTCATTGACGCCTCATAAATCTTCACTGTTGTCTGTGAATATGGACCAGCAATCAACACAACGATTAATTTACACTTCGGGGCCTACGTATATTTAGATTAGGTTTTGTTGTTGTTTGTTGTTAGTTTTGGTGTACCTGATTAAATTAAATCCATTGAAATCTGAATGAAATCTGGAGGAATGAACCTTCTTCCTACAAATGCAAACACTAGCTTGTTGCTAATGCTACCAAGTGTTTTCTTTCTTGTTTAATTGTGTTTGTTTCTTCGGTTAATGACATCAATACTGTACATTTTTGTTTCTAAATACGGTTTGTGTCCACAAGGGGGCAATAATGAATTATATTAGAACAAATAAAGGGACATTTTTATTTTTTTAAATCCTCCATAACCTATGGCTACTTAAATAATGGTAAACAATTGTGAAGGACGAGTGACTTTGTAGTTTCAGCCCTGTGTTTTGATTTTAGGGATAACGTGGCATACTGACTCTGTCTCTGCTGCTTTCTTTTTGCTAAGTAAATTCCATGTGCCATATCTTATACATCACTGGGGGGCAGAACTGGGTGTTTTTTTTTCCCTTTCCTTTCTTTCCTGGGAGAACTTCATGGGTTTATAATTGCAGTGCAGCTGCAGAGAGGACACAGAGTTCTGGCTGGTAAGTGCTTCAATAAGATTACTAACATTTAGAATATGATAAAATAATAAATTAACTGACTTTTCTTTCTCTTAATGCAGCACATAACCACATTAACATGTGATTTTTAAAGACCTTAGTTTTTAAAATCATAATACATTTAGTAGTTTTGTGTTTTCTGTTTAATGTTAGCCTTAACCAGCAATGAAGACTTGCAAATAGATGGCACTTATTAAACATGACATCAGATCTGTTGCAACAATGCTAATGTAAGAAACTCATCGATTCATTCCTAGTCTTATTCTGCTACTTCACATGCTGCTCTGTCTTCTCACTCTCCAGGCCTGAGCACACAGGAAATGATGCAGAGACTCCAGACACCCATAGTGAAGCAGCTTTCCAGCCCATGTTTGGGAAAGGGTGAGCGTTTATGATCTGTCTCTCTCTATCCTTCAGCAAGCATCAGTATCAGTAACATCAGTATTTTTCATATCAGTCATTTTAAAATGAATATTTTTATTTCAGCACTTATTTATATTCCATCACTGAAGTACTTACTGCAGGAAGGGTTTCTGATTCCAACCAGAAGGGGGCAAATAGGAATGTTATTCTGGACCCTAAAAAAGGAGTCATTGCAGAAACATTGCTAATTTAGAAAAAAGGAATGCTAGGCACAAAATAATCCATCCTAAGGAGACAGTAACATGAGAAGTGCTGCAATACAAATACCATTTCTAGTCAAGTCAGGAGATGTACATTAGGTACGAAACAGTAATTGTCAATTAAATACTTTTTTTTTTTTGAGAAAAGCTAACATTTTTAACTCCTTCCATGCCAGCATTTAAAAAAAAAAATTTAATGATTGTTTCCTAAATTTGACAGCCTTTAGAATATTTTCTGCTATGTATATATGAACATATTATATATCAAAATAAAGAACCAAGTACCTTTTCAAAGAAAATTTTTTTTTTCTATCATTCCATTCTATCTTTATGTGTTCATGTTTTATCATCAGTACAGATGTCATTTTGGACAAAAAAAATGTAGAAAACTTTTTTTATCAAAGCAGTGGTTTTTATCAAAGTACTTCATTTTCAAGCTAAATACATTCATATAATGTATTCGTTCACCCGTAAATAATTACAGTATATGGAAATTTAAATTATATTGCATTTATTAATAAGAACAAACACACACAAACACATACGCACACTTATGCATACATATACTTACAAACATGGACGTGCATTAAGACTGCATACATATGTACCAATATACAGGTGCATCTCAATAAATTAGAATGTTGTGGAAAAGTTCATTTATTTTAGTAATTAAACTCAATAATATTCAAATAAATTCAATGCACATAGACCTAAGTAGTTTAAGTCTTTGGTTCTTTTAATTGTGGCTCACATTTAACAAAAACCAACCAATTCTCAACAAATTATAATACTTCATAAGACCAATAATAATAATAATAAAATAATTTTTAGTGAATGGTTGGCCTTCTGGGAAGTATGTTCATTTACTGCATATGTAACATACTTGGTAGGGGATCCTTTTGGTTTAATTACTGCTTCAATTCGGCATGGCCTGTAGGTGGCATGGAAGCCCAGGTTTCTTTCACACTGGCCTTCAGCTCATCTGCATTTTTTGGTCTCTTGTTTCTCATTTTCCTCTTGACAGTACTTCATAGATTCTCCATGGTGTTCAGGTCTGGTGAGTTTGCTGGCCAATCAAAGCACAACAACACCATGGTCATTTAACCAACTTTTGGTGCTTTTGGAAGTGTGGGCAGGTGCCAAATCCTGCTGAAAAATGAAATCAGCATCTTAAAAAAGCTGGTCAGCAGAAGGAAGCATGAAGTGCTCCAAATGTTCTTGGTAAACACAATGAACCAACACCAGCAGATGATATTGCACCACAAATTATCACAGATTGTGGAAATTTAACACTGGGCTTCATGCAACTTATGCTATAAACATCTCCGTCCTTCCTCCAGACTCCAGGACATTGGTTTTCAAATGAAATGCAAAACTTGCTCTCATCTGAAAAGAGGACTTTGGACCACTGGGCAACAGTCCAGTTCTTCTTCTTAGCCCAGGCTTCTGACGTTGTCTGTGGTTCAGGAGTGGCTTAACAAGAGGAAACCAACAAGTGTAGCCAAATTCCTAGACACGTCTGTATGTGGTGGCTCTTGATGCCTTGACCCCAGCCTCAGTCCATTCCTTGTAAAGTTCACCCAAATTCCTGAATCAATTTTGCCTGACAATCCTTATAAGGCTCTCAGTTGGTTGTGTACACTTTTTCTCTTCCACTCAACTTTCTGCTAACATGCTTTGATACAGCACTCTGTGAACAGCCAGCTTCTTTAGAAATGAATGTTTGTGGCTTACCCTCCTTGTGAAGGGTGTCAATGATTGTCTTCTGGACAACTGTCAGATCAGCAGTTTTCCCCATGATTTTGTAACCTGAACCAAACAGACAATGTTTACATGAGCATAAATAATCAGAGTAAGGACTTAATCACAATATGATGTTTACCTGTCAAGAGCAAGCAATTTCCATATTCTTATTATTCACTAAGAATTGTGTTAATTTTGTAGGACATAGGACAAGGCGCATTACCTACTATCAGCTGTTAAAATTAATTTTACATCTAATGCAAAACACTTGGTTGTACTCCATGCTGACGCTTGTTTCGGTTCGGTGCATGCATGCGTCGCACGGTTCGACGGTGCATGATATGCGCAATGTAGCCTCGTGCCCCATATGTGATGTCAGCGTGTTTTCCTTTCGCGTGAAAGAATTGAGGTGTCTACAGTGTAGAGTGAGTGCTGCAGGTCACAATACTGTAGAAATGGCAAGTTGGAGAGAAAAGGAAGGCTGCCCGGAGTTGAAGGATGCGCTAGCGTCGTATAACTCTGGTGTGTAGGAACATTTCATGTTGCCTATGAATGTGCGACTGTTATAACGGCGCTTTTTGCTCATCTGTTTACATTTCTGAACGCCTTCCTACAGTTGCTTAATAAAAGTGGGCTTTCCACACAAAAAAAGTGCATGTGTTATTAGTATGAGGAAAAAATGTGGTTACAGCTCTGTCGGACGTGGGCTGGGCTCGGACAGAAAAATCCGCGCTCTATTACCTTTGATGACAGCGGAAATAAAACAATAGATAGAACTGCGACTGTATGCAAGTATCGTGCAACCCGTTGTGCTCCCATTGAGTTTATGAATGATTACATGATATAACTTTTTTAATACTGTATCCTAAATTGTGGACAATTAAGCTATATATGATATGCTGAAGTACATTTCTGGAGTGTTAAAGATTAAAATAAAAAATAAAAAGAACCGTACAGAACCGAAAACCGTGATACAAACCGAACCGTGGGTTTTGTGAACCGTGCCACCCCTAGTTCTTACAGTGGTCTTACAAGCTCAATCAAGCAATAAGACATGTCATTAAATGTATGCATCTGTTTTATATACAATTACACACATATAAATTTATATATTTATTTACATTTGCATATCCTATTAGCTAACGTGACTCAAAATCTGGGGATAAAAAGCAATTTCTCATATCTGGAGAATTTCAAGAGTAAAAAAATAGTAGCGCAAAATATGGAGAACAAATGAATCTGTGGAAAAGTAGCAAAAATAATATTGATGGCTATGATGTCTTTTTTATTTAATTTTTAAGTCAATGACGTTTCATTGACGGTACTACTGAATTATAACCTGATACGTTGTTGCTATTACATTGTACACAGAGCCTCTTGATAGCAAAGCACCATCAAATAGACCCACAGGTGCAAGAAAACAGAGTGGTAGTCATTTATTATTTACACAAGCATTTACAGCCTCAGTGTAGAAAGGCATTCAATAAAACTTGCACAGCTTATATTACAGATCATGGCTCAGTAGCTTCGGTTTAGCTTCTGTACTCAACAACTCTGAGCTGAAGCCATTAAGACCTGCCTGTACTACATTAATCTCTCATAAACCTTTGCACCACACAGACCCTCAAATCCCTTAGTCACATGATCCTGAACTCCCTCTGATCGATTGATGGGGAGATTTTCAAGCTGCACCTTAATTCCAGCCAAACAAATCCACGTCCGGTTCCTCCCCCAGCTCTGTCCGAGCAGCCTGTAATAATACCCAGCACATCACTAGGATTGTGAAGCGTCCACGTGACCTGTTTCCAAGTTTCAGGTCAGGCTGAAAGGCACACTTGGTCTGACAGAGTGAGCTGGGTGGGTTTTGCTGTTGGAGCTCCAGTTGGATAAGGTATGAGATAAAAGCAGCTGTTACAGGAACATAAAGGACAACAGTCTGATCAGGTAAACCTACTTCCCCTTTGTCCCCTCACACTACGTTTTTACAGTCTGCTTTCCATATCTCAGGATGTGTGTTTGTGTGTAAGTGGATCATGCTGTGTGCTTCAACAACACACCGTGTCTAAAAAGACAAACGGTGAGACAGTTTGTTTATTCTATGGTTTCAAATGGATGTGATACAAATAGATGCTGGGCATGCTCCCGTGCTCTGGGACAACATGAACAGCACGCTTTCTGTCAACACACAGTTTAAGCTCTGAAGCAACTAAGAGGTATCAGTTTCAGGGGTGATTACCTCTGGACTTTTAGTGACATGTTGCCCCATGCAGACCCATGATAACGGCCAGCAGGACTGTTTATCTGGGGCTGAAATGATACGTGTCTATAACAAGGTCAGAGCCGGGATTAGAGGCTCTTTTGGGGGGTGAGGAATAGCTAAAGCTGTCAAAGGAGATGCTGTTTTGGCCAGTCCGTTCACATGGACAGTTGGGTTTCGGAGATCAGCTCTGAGATTTATGGGCTGGTTTTTACGAGGTAGTGAGGGAGTAAATCCCAAAGAGTTGGGAAACCCGTGTTTGTATGTACGCATTGGACGGGCTGGGAGGATTGAACCAAGGTGCTGCTTGAAAGCGGTTCTCTGTAGGATTCAGGGTCACTTTTTGTTGACAGGCGGTGGTGACATATTCAAAGGATTAGTAGCTCTGTGGACATGAGGCTTTCAACCTCTTAAAATAGAGAGTGAGAGAGAGAGACTCTCAAGAAAACAAAACGGTAGTCAACAGCAGTTTCTCAGAGTGCGACTGGACATGGCCCACATCAGACACATGCACACGCAAACATAACCCAGTAACGCATTCGAAGTCTAGCCGCTAAGAACAGCCAAAGCTGAGATGGCAGTGACAGGGACTGAAGGTAAGAATGGCAGCAGTGCATGTCAGGTCACCACACACAGAAGCTAAGTGCTCATTTCAGAAGCAGTAACTATTTTCTGATAGGTCTTGTTTGTACAGTGGCAGTGTAAGGGGACTTCCATGTTGTCCTTGAAGTGTTTTGAGTGCAGTTGTCCTAAGCAAAGTTTGGGGTGGAAACAGATGCAATGGTTTGTCAAAACAAAAACAGTTCGGAGAAGCTAAGGTCATGGCCTTGAGTCAGCATCATTTTTCAGACTATTTGGTGTAAAGTTCTGAAGCTTATGGAAAGAGTGATTGTAATTAAATATTTATGGTAATTTTATTTCTTAATCAATAATGGAATATTTGTGCTAGATATCCTTTAGCAGGTTCTCGGATGTCTACAGCACCTATGGTTATGCAGCTGGCAAGTGTCAGTATGACGGGCAGAAACTTTACTTTATATGGGAGTTTCAGAATAGCTTAGAAGAATGGAAACCTTGACAAAGGGATCTGGTCCTCGCCAAGGATAGCATCTGATGTGGCAACAGTGGACCCTGTTCAGAAAAAAGTCACATCCAGGGCTCAGACACTTGATCTGTCCTCACACAGGCATAACTGTTTTATAGGGCAGTGTCTCTGCAGCAGTGCACTGGCCTACTGACTGACTTTGCAGGCTTGAATCAATGGCCTGGGAATGCACATGGCATCCCTGGACTATTTACAGCAAGCGTGTTGATATGAGCCATGAAACATACATCAAAGTGTTGTTTTGAGCAGTGACAGCAACTCAGGAACTAGTACAGCAATTCTGTCAATGCTTCTTTGGTTTCACCGTGACTTAAAAATGAGACCATGTTTATGGTATTGGCAGACATAGGCCTTGGGATATGACTTCATGAATTCAACAGCTTAATGTTACTGAAGTGTGTTTAAATGTCTATACAGATATGCCACGGCAGTTCCCAAAGATTGCACTGAGTGATGTGGATGAGGAAGTTCGTCTGCTGGCGGAGAAGGTATATGCCTCGGCACTGAAGGAAGAGGACACAAAAGATGCCCTGTCCATGTACACAGTCCCTGAGGACTGTCCCATAGGCTTGCAGGAAGCCAAACAGAGGGAGCTACTCAGAGAACTGGCTGAGCAACAGTCAGAGGAAAGTGCCAAACGGTGAGCATCAGTCTTCAGTGTAGATTACTATCGGCATGATAGCTGGTGACTGATAGTCAAATCATATATTTGGAAAATACATTACTAAGAGTGAAGTCAGACATTGGATAGTCATAATTACTGACATAAACACACAGGGAAAATGTGTAACAGATTCCTCGCAGATATAAAAAAACCTCAAAAGCTGTACTTAAGGATACTTAAGTGTAACAATTTAAGATATAGGAGTCTGGTTTAGCAAGGTATATTCAGAAAGCTTAGTCCTGACTGAGCAAAAGGAGGAGTTGGGGATGGAGGTGGGTAATTTTCTTAATGTAATATTGAAAAGAGCTTATATAGTAACATTTCTTTTACAACAGTGCACTCAATACAACGTTATGTATATAACAGTAGTTATTAATGTTCTGCATCTCTGTTTTGAGCTGCACAAGCTGAAGATGACCAGTAGAGTAAAGCATTGGATAGGATTTTAATCAATGGTATTTAACTCATAATATTTAACTCACTCATTGATATTTATATGACATAATGTTACAACATATGCTATCTGCGTGGCTCTGAATGAACCCCTGGATGCATTCTTCACACAACAATGTGCAGATACATGGCAAGTAATATCTACACAATATACACCTTTTGATTATAATGGTGTTCTCATTATAATGTTATGATAGTCCCAGGCGTAGTCATTAATATTCTGCATTGTTGTTTATACTGCTTGCACTGCACGCTGAAGAAATGATCACCATTACTACAATAAATGATGATGGCATCAAAAATCACAACAAAGGAAGAAAATAATTTATAACAAGGGCCAGAACAAGTACTTTACTCTGTGTCAACCTTACAGTACGTCATCATTCTGGATCATAATAGCCAAAGCATCTGAACTGAAAAAAAGCCTTATGGACGAAAACATGTCAACTCAGCTGTCATCAGGATTTAATAGGGCAATTCATATGATACACATGCTTAACTAATTTATTATTTTTGCTTTAATCCCTAACAGGAAGAAGAGTTTTAAGATGATTCGATCCCAGTCTATGTCACTGCAAATCCCATTAACTGTAGATAGTGTCCGGGGTGTGGTGACGCCCCTCATTTCCCCTTCATCTACCTGTTCCTCCATCTCACAAAATTTGCCAGAATATCAAAGAGTCACGATAAGTGGAGACTACTGTGCTGGGGTGTGTATTGTTAGAATTTACAAACAACCAACTTTCTCTACTTCCTGCCAAAATGTGTTGAAAGTTCATGTTTTAACAATTGTCTTTTGTCTTACGATAACTATGTACTTACAGATTACGGTTGAGGACTATGAGCAAGCAGCTAAAAGTCTGCTAAAAGCTCTCTTTATTCGAGAAAAATACTCAAAACTGGCATATCACAGATTCCCACGGACAACTGCACAGTTTCTACGTAATGCCGCAAATGAAAGGTGGACAGAAGAAGATGAAGTCCATCCAGGTACATCTGTATTTGCTCAAAATACTAAATCTAACACTACACTGGAGACTATATTCTTTTTCTAGCTTTATTTTAGGCTCTATAAGCATTTCAATGGAATTTTTTGTTTACAAACCATATTTGCCCAATGTCCCCTTTCAGTCCCTGCCTAATGTCCCAAGACTTCAACGCTGAGCTAATTTTAGAAGACATAAAAGCTGACATGAGTTATGTGCAGCTCAACTAAGAACACTTGAAAATTCTGTGGTAGAATGGGAACAATTCTTTCTCATCTGATGGGAAAACCAATATTTTGTTATGCTAGTCACCAGGGAGGGATGCTGTACTGGTCTACTGCTGTTTTA
The DNA here is from genome assembly GCA_032357475.1 of Enteromius thamalakanensis. Taxonomy (NCBI): domain Eukaryota; kingdom Metazoa; phylum Chordata; class Actinopteri; order Cypriniformes; family Cyprinidae; genus Enteromius; species Enteromius thamalakanensis. Next base: position 29,299,946 of record JAUCMT010000134.1, on the reverse strand, counting down.
CATACTAACTTTATCAACCACCTTAATCAACTATGTTTTGGTTTTTTCATTCTTTTGCTCGCCACAGATATCTGTCCCTGCCCTGGTGAAGGAGAGGACCCTTACAGCATGGAGAATATCCCAGACAACCTCAATTATCAGATGAAAATGAAGGATGGCATTATTTATGTATATGAAAACACTGAAGCTCTGAGCATGAACAAACCACGTTGCCTGCCTTATCCAGACCTGGAAACATTTGCCATTGATATGAGTTATGTGCTGGCCATGATCGTTGATGGGCCTACGTAAGTCCCCAAACAATAGTCAATACATGTAATTCTTATCTCGATACCTGAGATCTAAAGCTGTATTTCTTTTAAATAGTAAGACCTATTGTCACAGACGACTAAATTTCCTTGGGTCAAAGTTTTACCTACATGAAATGCTGAACGAAATGGCGGAACTAAAAGAACTCAAGGGTGTTCCTCATAGAGATTTCTACAATGTTAGAAAGGTATAATTTGGCACATTCATTGGTATATGCAAATGAGATTTCCCCTGCTGACTAAATGTACACACCTGCTAACCTACAGGTAGACACACATATCCATGCAGCAGCATGTATGAACCAAAAACACCTGCTGAACTTCATTCAAACCACCTATAAAACTGATGCAGAGAGAGTTGTCCTTGAGAAGGCGGGGCATAAGCTAACTCTCAAACAGGTGTTTAACAACCTGAATATGGACCCTTATGATCTTACTGTAGACTCCTTAGATGTTCATGCCGTAAGTAACATCTTATCTACAATATATGTTGTATATGTTACAGCCTAATGATATGCTGGCGGCTTGTACTGTACGCTTCATGTGTAGTCCTTTTACAGGGCAGACAAACCTTTCATCGCTTTGACAAATTCAACTCCAAGTACAATCCAGTAGGTGCAAGTGAGCTACGGGAAATCTACTTGAAGGCTGACAATTACATTGAAGGGGAGTATTTTGCCCGCTTGATCAAGGTACAGTCCTTTTGTCTAGATTTGCACTTTTTCATCAACACAGATTATATTAGTATAAATATTAATGCATTTATTTGTGTTCTAAACTTAATTGATGTTTGTGCCTGAGCTCAGTTTTGTGTCAAAACTGTAGACAGTCTAGATATGACGACTGTAAATATACAGTTCAGATAACTTACATTTATTATTTTTTTTACTATTTTAAACAGGACTTTATTCCTAAAATGTATTCTATTATATATTATATATTTCTATTGCATTCTATTATAAATGTGTTCTATTTATGAGTCTTCTACAGTATGTCTCTTTGTCTTTGTCAGGAAGTAGCACATGATCTGGAAGAAAGCAAGTATCAGCATGCTGAACCGCGACTGTCCATCTATGGACGTTCCCCTGAGGAGTGGGAAAGTCTATCCCATTGGTTTATTCAGCACAAAGTGTACTCTCCAAACATGCGCTGGATCATACAAGTGCCCAGAATATAGTAAGCATTGGCTGACCAAATACATGACACATCCTTGCCAGGGTTTCTACATTGCCTGAAATATCCAGATTTTGGCTGATCACATGTGTGCAGATCCACTGTTGTATGACATTTGCGAGAGCAGAGAAGACGACTTCTCCATACTTTGGTGTCGTACAACTGGTCTGCACAGCAACCCTTCAAGTTAAACAAACGAACAAAGAAACACACCTAACGTGTGTATTTGCATCACTTTCATTGTTTGATTATGGTTGCATGATATCGGTCAAACTTTAGATGTTTTAGGTAATATAAACATCCTGGCTAGGACACATGGCCACCCTAAATAGCTACATTAATTGTACATGTTCTGAAAGCACATTTCTTGTTTTTCAATCGTGTTATGCTTATTTCTTTCAGTGACATTTTCAAGTCACGCAAGTTGATTCCTAACTTCGCCAAGATGCTAGAGAATATTTTCCTTCCTCTGTTTGAGGCTACAGTGAATCCCCAGAAACACAGGGAGCTCCATGTATTTCTAAAATATGTAAGTTCAAGGTTCATAGTAGATGTCAATAAACGTTATCAACTTATGTAATTGATTTGAACACTTCATGGCAAGACGTATGTGGACATTTCCATTTACTTTACAGGTTTATTTACAGTGAATTCAAATTAAAGTGTACAGCAAATAATAACGTTTTTGAGGATCGTTTTAGCTCCAGCATGAAAACGTGATAAGTCTGCACAAAGCCTGAACCCCACTCAACATATTTAAGGATTAATTAAAATGACAACCACAAGTCAGGCCCCATTAGCCAACGCCTGACCTCTGACCTCTGCTAATGCCCATGTCTGAATAGAAGCAAATTCCTGCATCCATGTCCATGCACATCTAGTGGAAATCTTCCAGTGGAAGGTGGTGTTCACATTCTTTTGTCCATGTAGTGTATTTTTCATTTTTTTCTTGATTCATTCACGATCCCAGTTATTGCAATGTTAGAGCCTAATTTGAAAACACAGGGTGACTTCAGATTGAGAAAAACGTTTGCTATTCTTTTCTAGACTTTACTCATGGGATGTCCCCTCTTTCACAGGTGACTGGCTTTGACAGTGTGGATGATGAATCCAAACACAGCGATCACATGTTCTCTTATAAAAGCCCCAAGCCTGAGCAATGGACAACAGATGACAACCCGCCCTACAGCTACTACCTCTTCCACATGTATGCCAACATCATGGTGCTTAACAACCTCAGGAAGTATGTGCTCCATTATTTCTGTTTCATTCACCAACTGAAAAATTACATTTGTTGAAGGCAGAGGCTACATTTCCTGTAAAGGAAGTAAACAGATATTACTTTAATATTTGCAAAAAAAACATCTTTCACCAAGCTCTAATAAACCTTAAATAATTACTGGAAGGCAGTCAGGAAGAAAAGGTTTCCAGTTGCATGTGTGAGTCCAGGACATCTAGTAATACCACTGTATCAGTAATACACACATATTGGGTTACAACTGAGATACTGTTAAAGCCTATGGAATACTGTCATAAGAACAAACTGACATCATATTTCCACTTTACAAAGGACGGATTATGGACTAAGCCATTGGGGTCAGTATCCCTGGGCCTGGAGTAGTTATAAATGTGTTTGTACAGGAGTTACAGTAAATGCTACAGAGGGCTTTCAGAATAGCTTTTCAGCTTTTAAATAACAGCTTTTTCTGATGACATCTACAGTAAATGCACTAGATTTACTAGTAAATTTGACTAAATCAATATGACAAATTGCATAAAAGGAGGTCATTTTAGGGGATATCCACTAGTTTTTACTTTTATCAGTTTAAGTATGCCACCCTAGGATGATGGCCAGAGGTCTCGAGTTGAGATACCCACTACAACCCATTGCAGATATAGCATGCCATTGACACTCAACAAGGAAATAGCACGTTTTCCCATCCTAACCACAAAAAAGCAGTCCCAGGATTTCACGATTACATAAGCACAAAATTAAAAAAAAATATATATAAAAATTAATTAGTAGGGAAAACAATATTAGCTCACAGAAAAGCATTTTAAATAAAATATAATACTAATACTAAAATTAATATGCCACTAAAATCATCCTGCCACTGTATTACAGTGAATGGACCTTTTCCACATTTCTGGGTTTCTCAGCAGTGGAAGTCATCAAAGTTGGCAAAAGAAAAACTCCACAATAGGAATTTTTTATATAAAGAGAATGATCACAATAGTTAAAAAGACTTACAACATAGCTAGGGTTTATTATGTTTTCCAGTCAGGCTACCAAAATGAATCATCGCCCTGCCCAGCGTGTGTCCTTAAAAAACTCTTCAGCTTTGTTGGATTAAATTTAAGGCTGTAAAAGATTTAAATATGAAATGAAATGGTAGAAGAGATTTTACTTTCAAGTGCTCCTATGGTATATAATGTATACCATATATACTATATAATGTTTTTATAACATTTACTGAAATATTATTTTTCTCATTTGCTATAGTTTCTTAATATCCGAACAAAAAAGGTCTAGCACTTTCTGTTGGTTGTTTCAGCATGTATATGTGTGTTTTTGCAGAGAACGTGGTCTTAGTACCTTTCAGTTCCGTCCACACTGTGGAGAAGCTGGTTCGATCACCCACCTGGTTTCAGCTTTCCTCACCGCGGACAACATTTCTCATGGCTTAAACTTGAAAAAGGTGAGAAGCACAACATTAGTCCAAACTCTAGCGCCAAGTGGCACTTAAAAATTAGGAAAACTGGGCAGAACACTTTTGAATTCTAGTTCAAAGTCGAATGCAATACATAATTCAGAAAACATAAAAAGATAACTGTTCACTGTTACCCAAATATCTTTGATGAAGTTGCAGATGAGACATGTTAATTACCACTTCATTTGATTGTGTACTTGTTGGGGCTGCTGAGCCCAGAGTTAATGGAACCTCTGACGCTGTACAGAAACATGCAAATGGAAGCAAGCAGACACGAGCCTAATCAGAGGTTTGGTCTTATGATCAAACTAAACAAGCTACCATAAATAATATATATATGTGTGTTTTCCAGAGTCCAGTGCTGCAGTACCTGTATTATCTTGCACAAGTGCCCATTGCCATGTCCCCACTGAGTAACAACAGCCTGTTCCTTGAATACTCCAAAAACCCACTGCGAGAGTTTCTACACAAAGGCTTGTGTGTGTCGCTCTCCACCGATGACCCCATGCAGTTCCACTACACCAAGGTCAGACTCATACAACCATCTTACAGCTGGACCTCAATTTCCTAAATGTATCTTTAGTACCCCCTAAAATGCATTAACCTTTCAATAAATAAACTCAATTATGGATTTGAACCAAGTTAAGCCTGCGGCTGTATAATAGCTGTATAATCAGGTTTTTTTTTTATTATTATTATTTAGTAGTATGATATACATTAGTCAACATTTGAAGTGGATCAAAACCTTTCATCAGAGTTGTCCTAAAACCCAAACCCAAAATGGTTTCTTGGCTTAGGACAACTTTGATTCACTTTTTGGAAGCACTTGAAATGCTGACTACTATTGATAGTTCACACCTTTTAAGTAAAAGCTCACCTGCTGGCAAAACAAAGCTGTATATAATAGTTATATAATAGTTTACAGGTAGGTTTTCTTGGAGCCGTTGCCACAGTTCTTCTGGTTTGAGTCCGTCTCAGTTTGTTCTGTTACTTCATGTCGTTCAGACTGGATAATGATCAGATCAGATCTCTGTGTGGAGCACTGGCTGTTGTCAGACTCCTTGTGCATCTCACTGCAATATTACAGTTAAGGACAAAAATAATGTTTGGAAATGTAAACTGATATTTCTAACTGACACGCTACCGCAAAAGAGAGAAATAACCCACTTAAAACCTTTTTTGTTGGTCAAAATACTAGTTACCTAAGACATCTGCACAGTACTGTATATATAGCAATTGTTTTACTACTGCAGGAGGCTTTAATGGAGGAGTACGCTATTGCAGCCCAACTGTGGAAGTTAAGCACATGTGACGTGTGTGAGATTGCTAGGAACAGCGTCCTGCAGAGTGGCCTTTCTCATGAGGTAGTGCACATCAGTTCATAACACTTTGTAAATATTCATTCAGTGCAACACTGAAGCCTCTTTGCCATTTTCTTCAGGACAAAAAGTATTTCCTTGGGGTCAATTACCTGAAAGATGGACCAGAGGGGAATGACATTCGGCGGACAAATGTTGCCCAGATCCGCATGGCCTACAGATACGAGACACTGTGTAATGAACTCAGCTTCCTCGTAGATGCAGTAAAGTCAGAGGTTGTTGGGTCACAGTAGCTGTCCAATACATCTCTGCACAAGCCCTCTGTGCTCATATATGCATGATTGCTATTTTTATAAATAGTAGGAGTGAATGCACAGGTACCCAAATGTAATGCTGTTTGTTATCTAGTCTTGCTCTGCTTCTCAGATTTCTAATACGCCATCTTCTGCCTATGCAACGACTTGAAATGGTCGTTTGCAATGCCTTGAAAGGGTTTGGCATACTTGACATTACATTACACGGGCAATGTCTCCCTCCTGTGGAGATTTGTCAACTATATCCTAAAAAAGCAGAATTAGTCAGATGACTAGCAAGAGGTCTGGAACATTCCACTGCCACTGCTCGGCAAAACAAACGAAGAAAAAACCACACAAGATCAGCTTAGATATAATACAGCCTCTTAAATTTTGGTGTAGGGTCATAGCTGTGGTTTGTCATGTAGAGCCTACATTTCCATCATTTTCTGTGCATCCTTCACTGTCCTGTTAGTAGTAGAAAAACGTAATTAAATGGGGGAAAACATTTTTTTTATGTGTGATACATTGCATATGGTTTAATTTGTTTAATGAATTTAATGCCTTTACTATATATTTTCTGAGGACAGCATGTTTATTCCTTGAATTAACTTGCAGCTTTAACCAAGTTATTTTTGTTTCTGAAACATTTAAAGGTTTAATGTGTAGAAAACTATTTTGTAAACGACTAAAAGAGTAATTAATAAATAATATCTCCCTGTATTTAGTGTGTTTTTCATAACTTGTCATGTAATTTTTTTGATCCAGAGGAATAAACTAAATTTAAAAATACATTGAAAACAATATTTTTTATGTCAAATAAATGCAGCATGAAAGAACCTTATTTAAACAGAAAAATCAAAACCTGATCAGGCTGTTGTAGAAATCAAAACCTGTAGCATACTATATATATATATATATATACATTTATACCCTACGACCTTTGGGTTACAAGTTGAACTCCCTATCCATTAGGCCACGACTGCCCACTATAAATATATACAGACCCCCTTAAATTTTTCACTCTTTGTTAAATGGCAGCCATTTGCTAAAATCATTTAAGTAAATTTTTTTCCTCAATAGTGTACACACAGCACCCCATATTGACTGAAAAAAAAAACAGAATTGTTGACATTTTTGCAGATTTATTAAAAAAGAAAAAATGAAATATCACATGGTCATAAGTATTCAGACCCTTCAGTATTTAGTCAAATCTTTTTTGATCGAATACAGCCTTTTCGCAAGTTTGTGAGTTTTTCACACCTATATTTGGGGATCCTCTGCCATTCCTCCTTGCAGATCCTCTCCAGTTCTGTCAGGTTGAAGGTGAAACGTTGGTGGACAGCCATTTTTAGGTCTCTCCAGAGATGCTCAATTGGGTTTAAGTCAGGACTCTGGCTGGGCCATTCAAGAACAGTCACGGAGTGATCATTGGGCTCTTCTTTACCTCTCTCACCAAGGCTCTTCTCCCCGATAGCTCAATTTGGCCGGACGTTTAGCTCTAGGAAGGGTTCAGGGGTGCGTTTCCCAAAAGTATGGTTAGTCTACTATGGTCACAAGTTTCGTCGTTACTAGTGTAGTTCAAATATTTTTTCCCGAAAGCATAGTTCAAACAAACATTCGCAGTCAACTTCACAAACGTACGTGGTTTGAACTACAGCTTTACAGTTTCTTGTTAGTGAGATATATGGACTTTCACAAGTTTGCGCTTCCTCAATGATAATAATGCAATATAAGCACATTTGGCGTGGTGTCGGGGGAGAGCCGGGAGTTCTGCGAAACCATGGGCCCTTGTAACGAAAAACCGTAATGAGGGTGTGGCTCGGAGTCCGGCTCGAACCCAGCTTGACCCCAAAAATCGCTTGATGGACAGACACCCTGGAAACCTGTGAAAAGCTTGATTCAAGAATCGCAGATCCAAGACCGATCGTAACCCACCACCTTTCTTGGGCACATTGAAGTATGAGCTGTAAAACCCTTTTCCTCAAATCGGATTGAGGGACTGGCTCTATTGCTTTCTTCATCAGAAGAGTAGCAATCTCTGCACGCAGGACAGGGCTATTGTCTGCATTC
>JAUCMT010000134.1:29280065-29291969 GCA_032357475.1 Enteromius thamalakanensis | reverse complement strand
ATCCAGGTGTGAAAAACTTGTTGCATCTTTTTCCCAAAAAGACTGTATTAGATCAAAAGGGTGCTTCTACTACAGTAAATACTGAGCAAAGGGTCTGAATACTTAGGACCATGTGATATTTCAGTTTTCCTTTTTTAATAAATCTGCAAAAATGTTAAAAAGTCGAATTTGAATTGTATGTCCAGACATTCAGCAAAATCATTCAAATATTTAATGTAATAAAATAAAAAGCAGAATAAAAAGCCAGCTTCCATATAAATAAACACATCCGTGTCATTTTGTACTCCATTACATATCTACAAGACCCCACAAACACATAAGTCTCAGTTCTCCCAAGATGTCTTAAGTTGACAAATGCAGAAATATCAATTTTTTTCTGTAGAATGGCTGTTGTTTTCTTCTTCGTTCTGCTCCTCATACTCCTCCTTTTCTGAAGAACTGCTGTTGGTGTCTTGCTCGTTCTCCTCCTGTGGTTTCTCCAGGTCTTTTTTGCTACAGTGCTCCCAAACCTCCGTCTCAACGTACTCCTTCTGCTGCTCGCTGTCACATGGTGTCCTGCAGGGTCTGTTCCTGTAGTGCACAAATTTCAGTGGTCAGCTTCTCTAAAATTTTAGGTGTATTAAATCTTAAAATTAAAATTAGCTCTGGAATACCAATAATTTGCTTTGAAGTTAAACTTTATATTAGAAAACATAGTTCAACTTACGTTTTGAAATAGTAAAGTGCTAGACAGACAGAAAGCATGACTGCGAAGGTGACTGTGATCAGTAAAGCAGCTGGAACAGCTGTAAATCACAAAAAAACAAAACAGTAAGTACAAGCAAGCCTTTGAGTTTAACGATCATATGATAAAAATAGGATGAACATACACTCAATCTGGGTTCCACTCATGGGCAGATGTTTCCTTTCATCATCCATATCATTTATAAAGTTACTGTGAGATGATGAAGAAGAAGAAGAAGAAGGGACAGAGGAAGAAGGGGAACTAAGTGAAGACAATGTGGAGGGTAGTTTAGAAAATGGGGTTTTCCTCAGATGAACTCCAGCTTGAGCAGTGGGAAAAACAGATGAACGTGCTGTGATTGGCTTTCTTGTTGTCGTTTGGCTTGCAGCCATGGAAGCCTGGTTTTGTGCCTCAAAATCTGCAAACAGAACCGATTCAGGCTTGTTACATAACCGACATGACAATCAAACAAATCAGGCCTTGATCAGGCATTTGCCAATTCATCCCACTCACTTCCTTCCATTTCACCACATCCCTGGCCCTCATACTGTAGGAAACCAATCTGTGATGATGTCACATCCAGAATTTCCTATTTCCTTGGCACACTAACAGTTTGTATTGATTTGATGCCAGTTGACACACAAACTTAAAAATGGGTTCATACAAAAAATGTGTTGGGACTCATTCATTCTAATCATAAACACATATTTGTGCATAAAATTTGAATATTATTATTTTTTTTTAATTTCCCATTTAAGTGCATTAAAATTGATTTCAAATTTGCTTTGAAATTTGAAACTGAAATTATGTGCACGCAAATTATAAAAGATAGCACTTTATTTTGATACACATATATTTACTATTATAATAACAATTGAATATGCATAATTACATGCAAGTAACTCAAATCAATAACCATATAGTAAGTTACTTATAGTTAATTAATACTTGAATTAGTACTTAAAGGTATAGTATAGACTATAATAAGGACACCTTAAAATAGCCTTAGAAACTATTATAATATACCAATTTTTACTTTAGAAGATAGACATCTTTGAAAGACAAATTTTTAAGAAGACATATCATTAGCAACAGAATCCTACAGTAGGTAACATCCCAAAGGTATTAATTATTTATGAGCAACAATCAGAAAAAAAGACAACTTGTGAAAATAACTACTAAAAGATGATCTTGATGTGAATGCACTTGGGAAGAAAAGGTGTCGTGTACGGAAATCCCATATATGGAAATGATTAAGGCATGTTTTGTGCAAATAACTATTATTACTCTACAAACACAGACTGAAGTCTCACAGAATTTGAATACAGTTTAACAAATAATTCATGTGCATTTGTGCTTTTTCAACAAGGATATGCAATCACAGTGTGTAAAATTATCAAGCAAAATATTTTACCTGTTAAATTGAAGCAGAAGACATCAAACTGTTTACTGGGGTCTGCACGCCACACGACAACCCCAGTCTTGCCATTGCCACAGTTCGGATTGACCTGAACTCGGGGAACAACAGCTATTTGCTCATCTATCCATCCAAACCTGTGATTTACAAAAAAAAAAAAAAGATAATTTTTTCATTTGTAATTTAAAGTATTAATTAGTTGATGCAGCCTTGTGCATATTTATTACCTGCATGTCTCCAGACCTTGTTTCTGGGCCTCGGCTACCTGTGCTTTGCTTGCAATAGTCAAACCTAGATGCTCACAAAGATCCCTAGCTGTTGATGCGCTTAAGGCGTATGTGTTTCCGATGGAAGCTTCAAACACACCGGAGATGGCTTGTTTAGGGTTCACTGTTCATCAGAGGAAGAAAAAATGGTATAACACAGTATTAAAGGCGAGTCACAAATGTTGTCACTTACACAGATAAACAAATGCAAACTATGAGGGACCTACCTTTTACCAACTGGATGTCAAAAGTTAAACTAGGCATGAATAAACTGCTGAAAAGCATCATCATCCTCATCCAGACTCTTGCCATGGTGGTGAAGTCTGCTCTCTCTGGGTCTCTGAGCAAAGTGCGATCGGTGGTGTGTGTCTGAGTGCCAAGTGGAGAGGTTATAGGGAGGCTAAACTCCCCAGGGGGGCGGCCTGTGCGTAGAGGGGCGGTTATTTCATAAATGACCCGAACAAAGTGTCATGACCAAGCCGCCGCAGTGGGGAAGAGGAAACAGGAGGTGCGCTGGCATCTCTGATGAGGGACCGTGCTCTTCAGGAGTCTGGTTCAGGCCAAGGCGAGAATGTTTTCACCACGAAAACACCCCCAGTGATGACTGAAGGACTGCTGACGCACTGCACCACACAGTCCAACGTTTCCAACCTTTGTGTCATAGCAAGTGTAGTAGAAATCCGTAACCTGCGGCAGGAAATCCAGAAGCCCGAGAAATGTTCCAGGCTCTTTTCTGAGTTTCTGACACAACTGATTACTGGAAGCCAATTTCCCACACGTACGAAAAGAAAAAGAAAAAGCATGTTTTAGTAAATCATAAAGTCATAATTATGAGATCAAATAAAAATTCTGACATGAGAAGTCACAATTATGAGATGATCACAAGGGAAGCTCATTTCCACCATATAAGAAAAAACAAATAATGCTTTGGTAAATCATCATAATAATAGTTATGACAAACAATGTGATAAAAAGTCATGGTTCTGACACATAAAGCCCAAATTATGAAATAAACAGATTATGTAACAATTAAAAGCCAATTCTACGCAGCCCAGAGAATGCAAAGTTTTGAACAAAAAAAATTCTTTCCACCTTGAATTTTTTTTTACCCACCCCGATTTCTTTCCTCCACCATGTCCCTTAAGGGGCTCCGTACAATTCCACATATAACATAACAAATTGGAAATGACAAAACAAAAAGCCAAAGTTATGATGTAAACTTTATAGAAATTTGAAACTCATTTTCTCCACATGACAAGTCAGACTCAGAATTATAACATAAATTGAAATTATGAGATAAAGTCGATTATGACATAAAAAACAAAACTGTGATATACGAAGTAATAATTATGACAGTCAAAATGATGCAGTTATATTTATGAGATAAAATAGCTAATTATAATATAAAATGTTATACTTGAGATAAAAGCCTAAATTATGAGACATTAAGGCAAAAATGATCTCATGAAAGTGCGTATTAAAATAAAAACTATCATGGTTTTGATACGCAAAAATTTACTTACAAATGGCATGTGATGCATAGTATTAGGGTTGTATGGTAGATGCGTATCATATGTATGCAAACAAATTTTGTATCATATGCACGCAAAATCTTTTGGGGGTGAGCATGGGGTTCATTTTGATTTCTGTTTCATAACTTTGTTTAACTTAGTATCTCATAATTTAAACTTTTATGCCAGTTGAATATGTGAAAATACTTTATCTTATGTGGCAGAAATAGGCTTTCATAGATCACAGATAGTTTAGAGCAGATCAAATTATTTGGTCTTGGAAGAAACTGATGAGAAATATTTGAGTTAATTTTGAATTATCTGACTTCTAACTCTGATCCAATGTCAAATTATTCATTTTTTTATTATTTATTTTTGATAACACTAGAGATATCATGAAATTCATGTGGTCTTAAGAGTCTATAAGAAAAATAAACACAGTTACAGATATTGTGGTTCACTTATTAACTAATGCAAAGAATTACATTGTAATGGAATTGTTGAATTCATCTTATAAATATTAGTTTGTGTATAAATTCTTATTTTCATTGTTGTTGCATCAGACATACAATACTGAGATTACATCATTTGTTGTATATACATAAAATTTTTTTATTTGAAACCCATAATATGTATTTACAGGTTAAATGACAACTCTTTTAATAATCCATAGTGTTTTCAGCAGCTCTGTTTAAATACAGCATGTGACATTCATCTACAGTATGTACAGCAGGAGGTTGGTGGGAAAGCAAGGCCATGACCACTATCAAGTTGGATTGATTCTCTGTTGTTTATGTTGACAGTAGATGATGTGCTCAGATCTTTGACTTCTTGGTTTGTTTGTTCGGCTTTGGTCTCTTAAATGGACAATTTCCTCCTGTTCCCTTGTGCTTGCTTATTAACAGTCTGATGTCCATCTAACTTCCTGTGATAGAACGCAGACACAGCTCTATCCCACTTCCGGCAAAACATCTCAACAACAGACACACACACTAGTACATCATCATCTCACTGCCAGGAAGTGACTTGGAAAAAATGAGCAAATAATTTCTCTGGAAAGTACATTTTATTAGAGGTTGATATTGCGTCAAGTGCATGACTGAGACAACCATACATAAAAGAAAATAATAGAAAAATTTTGTATTTTTTGACATTTTGGGAAAGTAATACATGCAACTTTATTTTTATGATTTTTTATTTAAATTTGTTTTATTCCTGTGACATTTAAATGGCCATTATAGACATAAATTATTTTAATAATACTTAATTCTCATTAGGTAATGTTGCAATGTCTGTTGAACTGTTGGATTCCCCAATAAAAAGATTTAATCACATAATCATTTCTCATTAGCAGAATCTGAATTTTCTTTCATTACTGATTTTTAAAAAAAAATGTTTAATGTTATTTTATTATTTAAAAAATATTCATACTACATAATGGTACTATTTATTGCACTTAACTCTTTATTACATAAATATGAATTTGCAGGGGAAATGTAAATAAAATGAAAATTATATAATGCCAACGATCTTGATTGTCCTAAATTACAATTAAATGAGATAAATGTCCAAATTTAACATAAAAAAGTGAAAATGAAGTCAATTATGACGTCAGAATTATGAGATACTAAGTCATAGCTATGACGTCGAAATTAATAGATGAAACGCTATAATTAAGACATTAAAAGATTCAGATAAACTCAAAAAAGTTAACATTTGTAAGAAAAAAATCACTATGGATGCTTATTACCACTAATATACACACATAAAAGTGTGATATATAGTGCCTTGTAAAAGTATTAACACCTATATTTTTTCTGTGCCTTGTTACATAATTTTTACACATTTTTCCATATCAATCTACGCTTCATACACCATAACTGTACAGCAAAAAACAGACATATTTGTAACATCTTTGTAAATGTATTTAGCTGCAGCATCTTTACAGCCATTATGCATTATCAGCTTCTAGACCTTTTATTAATACGTGTGTGCCTTTCCAAATCATACCCATTCAATTGATGTTGCCACATGTTCACTTCTGCTCAAGTGTAGCAACATCTACAAGCAATATGAATCCTCCTGAGCTAAATTTCATCTGTCACAGATGTATGAATAATTATGCAATGGAATCATTTGAGCTTTTTTATTTTCAATAAATTTGCAAAGATGTTAAGACCTGTTTTTTGCTGTACAGTTATGGTGTATGGAGTGTAGACTGATGTGGGGGTGAGACGAAGGAACAACAAGTTTGCAACAAGTTTATTACAAGGTCAGACAGGCAGGGTCAGATAAACAGATAAACAATATCGGTGACAATCAAGATTCATAAACAAATAGCATACAGAGTTCAGGGCAGGCAGCAAATGGTCAGAGATGAATAAACAATTCAAACAGCGTTTACTGCTGCTTCTTCTTGTATCTTTTATTGGTGGTTGACATGCCAACTTATGGTGTATTGCCGCCACCAACTGGACTGGAGTGTGAAGCTTCGATGGGGGTTAAAAAAAAAAAATTCTTCCTTCCAATCTTGTAACTTTGAGATAATAGAGTAATTCTTTTTGCACTCTTGACTGTTTTGCAGCATTTACTGCGATTGAAGAGAAGGGAAATGAGGTACACCTGGGCCCGTGATCAGTCCTAGGTATGGGGCATTGTGGGTAATGGAGTCCAAATGTTAATACTCAGTGACGATTCTCTCCGGTGGCCATTGGAGAGAGCCACAGAGGCACGATTGTTGATGGGGGAAAAAATTAATTTAAAGCATGAGAACATAAGACTACATACGAAAATGTGGGAAAAAAAAGGAAGGGATATGAATAATTTCGTAAGTCACTGTATGTCTGTATATAGTATGTCTTTATGTTGGGGGGGGAGTGTGGGGAGTTTCGTTAAATACATTGGATGACTTTTCAGGACACCTTATAATTGAAAATTAATTTATTTACAACTTACAAGCAACAAGTTGTTGTGAAGCCACTCCTTCGTTATTATAACAGTCTGAGGTCCTGAGCACTCTGGAGAAGATTTTTGTCCAGGATATCCCTGTACTTGGCCGTATTCATCTTTCCCTCGATTGCAACCAGTCGTCTTGTTCCTGCAGCTGAAAACACCCCCACCCCCCTCCAGCTGCCACCACAGTATTGTACACACTATTGGGACTGTATTGGACAGATGATGAGCAGGGCCTGGTTTTCTCCACACATACCACTTAGAATTAAGGTCACAAAGTTCTATCTTGGTCTCATCAGAGCAGAGAATCTTATTTCTCACCATCTTCAGTCCTTCAGGTGTTTTTTTTAACTCCATGAAGGCTTTCATGTTTCTTGAGGAGAAGCTTCCGTCGGGTCACTCTGCCATAAAGCCCTGACTGGTGGAGGCCTGCAGTGATGGTTGACTTTCTACAACTTTCTGCCATCTCCCGACTGCATCTCTGGAGCTCAGCCAAAGTGGTCTTTGGGTTCTTCTTTACCTCTCTCACCAAGGCTCTTCTCCCACGATAGCTCAGTTTGGCCGGACGGCCAGCTCTAGGAAGGGTTCTGGTGGTCCCAAACATCTTCCATTAAATAATTATGGAAGCCACTGTGCTCTTAGGAACCTTGAGTGCATCAGAAAGCTTTTTGTAACCATGGCCAGATCTGTGCCTTGCCACAATTCTGTCTCTGAGCTCTTCAGGCAGATCCTTTGACCTCATGCTTCTCATTTGCTCTGACATGCATTGTGAGCTGTAAGGTCCTATATAAACAGGTGTGTGGCTTTCCTAATCAAGTCCAATCAGTATAATCCAACACAGCTGAAGTAATGGTATTGATATAATTCATTATTATAATATATTATAATAAAATATTCATAGAATTAATTCAACCAATTAGTTCAGCGGCACTGATTCATTCAGGAACTATCGTTCTAATCATTCTCTTAACCAAGCATCATCTAATGTTCGTTTCTGCTGTGGTTTCGTTCAAAAACATTTTCATCGGCAAGACAAATGCAGAGAAACGAACTGGTAAAAGTAGGTCTAAAATGTACTAATCAGCAATCCTTAAATTTTAATATTGTCTTGGTCAAAGACTGTGAAAGCTTGCATTTCTTCAAATTCTTTAAAGAGAAGCATCCTGTGAGCTAGCCAGTAACTTTGTTTTATTCACATGCCAAAGCACTTTTTCACGCTTGGCCAGTTCTGCTTTTGGAGCGTGTTTGTACCCATCAGACTGATAGCTGGCCATGTCTTTCCTTCTCAGCAGAATGAGTGAAGGTTAGGAACAAAAGAAGGGGCTGAGTACATAAATATGGTTTCACAGTTGTCTAGGTTATGTGTTTATACTGACAAGAGTATGCATGTATGAGCATATGTCTCATTAATATGATCTACTTATGTCTCACCTGACTAAAAGTGAAATTTTAAAATAATTAGAGTTTGTGTGTCATTGCATGTGTTAATTCCTAAGTGCACGAGTGTGTATTAATTATTTGTATTAATATCCCGCCCGTCTGTCTCTCCCAGCCGGAGGTGCAGTTGGCCGAGGATTATGACGTATTTATTCCTAAAGCACAGTTGGACTCTATCTTACTGAACTACACTCGCTCTGGCAGCCTGCTCTTCAGGAAACTGGTGTGTGCGTTCTTTGATGATACCACGCTGGCAAACTCACTGCCCAATGGCAAGAGGAAGAGAGGTCTAAATGACACCAGGAAAGGGCTTGATCAAAACATAGTCGGAGCCATTAAAGGTTTGTGAATGTAACTAAACCAGAGCAGAACTGACACATCAGTATACAGGAGAACATAACTAATTTGGATGATAATGATCACTGTCATACATATAATGGTACAAAAAAAGTATTTGGATACAAAAATAGATAATAAAATATCAAACCAAGAGTGTTTATTTAAAATATTTGATCATAATTATTATTATTGTAATTTTTAGGCAAATCAGAAGTTGTTAAATTTTATGAGATAAAGAGAACTTAAATGTTTTATGTAAAAATCCTAGAACCTTTGATTAGATATATTATAATAATTAATATATAAAATATTTGAATAGATATTTATTTATCATTTATTAATTCTAGCATTTCTTTGTAATTGAATTAAATGTGAACTTTATTATGATTGTGAATTTTTTATTTTATTTTAAATATTTCTTTATTATTATAAATTATTATCATTATTACAAATAAATAAATATACTCTTAAAAAACACAAAATACTTTAACAGAAAAAAGCATCACACATTTTTAAGATTTTAATTTAATTCTTTAATGTATTTCATAAAATTGAAAAGGAGATTAAAATAGGTATATTTGGTATATATTGTTTACTATTACGGAAAATATTTGCTGTTAATTGTGTTTCTAACATTTCTTTGTTATTGTGAAAGTTGTTTCTATACCATTTTTATTTTTCATTTTTAGTTAACATAATCTTTTAAAACTGTAATTTGTACATGTATGTATATGAATCTAGTGTTCACAGAAAAGTATTGCACAGCCAATGGAATTGAGAAGCTTCCCGGCCCCAGAGATTGGGTCCAGATTCTGCAAGACCAGATTAAACTTGCGCGTCGACGCTTAAAAAGAGGTGAGAACATGACACAAAGAGAAATGCATGCAGGGCAAGTGAAAAAGAAAGAGCGGTGTCGTATATTACCAAGGATTCAAAGATGTAACAAAGCTGTTGCTTCATGATTGATGATTTGCTAGATGAGTGCTATTAAAGCAATCAATTGATCATTTCAATCTTAAATTAATAAATGCTTCAATGTCATTCTGAATGATTTGCAGCGGAGACAGCCTCAGATGGTAGTGATGTTCAGCACAAAACAGGTACTCAGACACATGGACCCAAACCCACACACTCAGCGTGAATGAAAGCATGTCCTTCACCTCACGATATCCCAGCATTCTTTATTAGAATGATACTTTAATTAACATGCTAAATGCATTCCATTTGGAATATTATTCACAGCAGTATTTCTGTGCGTTATTTTTCAGAGAAATGTCAGCAAACTGTTGATAAAGTGGAAACTGTGACACAAAACGGTACTGCAATGCACGTCTTTAATCTTTCCAATCTCTCAAAAAGTCCTATTATTCTAAAGTAACCCTTTCTTCTGTACCGCAGGTGCTGCTTACGAGAGAAAAGAATGTCTAGTTGCTATGGACACTGCCTGAGAAGAGATTGTTTTCAACAAAATGCAACCTCTGACCCCCGCAAAGGAGTCATTTTTAATTGTTTTGTTCTAGACTGTAGCACGTATGGAGGGACTCGGCTTTGAATATCTCGCGGTCAGCAGGGGGACAGACAGAAAGTTTGTTCGGAAGAAAACACTGCAGTTTTGCCGATCAATTAGTGTTCCAGACCGCCATAGACACACTTTTATAACACAAGTACTCTCATTTGATCGTTTTAAAGTGGGTCGTCCCAGATGTCACTAGTCGTCTTCTATGAATATTTGGAAGTGTTTGTAGTTTTTCAGCTTCATCCAAATGCTTCACCAGGACTGCTGAGAAAACATGACTGTGCCTTTAACTCACTCTGCCATGCCAAGCAACAAACTGATGTCATTTCACGATTGTGCTGTTTATTGACACTTTCTGGTGAAATATGTGGCATTTTCTATATTAATAGTCATATTCGCTGCACATAGTCTTACTGATGTGTTGTTGGTTATATAATCTGGCAGACTGGTTATGTAGACCTGTAACTGTTTGACTTCCTGTGTAAGAGGATTTAGTGTCTATTGAATGTGTACAAATGAGTGAATATGAACATTGTCCTGTGTCTGTGTAACAAAGGGTTTTTACCTCACGGTTTAATGCTTGAATAATTATTCATGTTAATATCCGGGTTAAATACAAGTTAAGCTGTTTGGACAGCATCTGGGGCTTGATTCATGTCTCAGTTTAAAAAAAGCAATCCTAAAAACGCACAAACGCAAATGCACATTGTACACCTGCCCCATGGACTTCCACTGTAAGTGCATTACTGTGCACACACACTGATGTTAGCTTTCGAGAACTGAGATATGAGTCAAAGCGAATGCCGCTCATGCTGTTGATGGAGCTTAAACGGAAATATTCCTTTAAGAGCACAGATATTGTGTCTGTGCCTCCTTTTTAATATTCCTGTTTTAAAAAAGATTAACTTTACGTTTATTAGTGGAAAGTTGTTTGGTTCAAGATGTCAAATAAATATGGCTGTGTCTTACATGGTTGACCTATACTTGTCATTTTTATTTATTTACTAAGTGGGCTTCAATTCTGTCTTTAAATTGGTCTATTCTTTTATTGATCTATTGTATTATACGTCATTATTCATTATAGTTTTTAAAATACTTAATCAGACCAGTGGTGGTTCAGTTTTCCATAAAATTAGTAAGTAAACAAAACCATTACAACATTATATTACATTTACAACTATATTTGACTTTACATTTTTAGGTTTAACTTTTCAATTAATACATTTCCACAAGTTTCTATACTAAAACTATTATTTATTTTTAAAGTTTTGCATCAACTAACATACTTTACGCTTATAGCAAAGTATCCATATTCAAAAATATGTAATTCAGTTTTCTGCTTTTTAACTTTACTGATATAAATAAACAGATAAATACACAATTAGGCCTACAATACAAAAAAAACAACCTTTTTTAACATTTTTAAAAATTTTGACTGCTTCTTAGTTGACAATGTGTATCAACAGTGTTTAATTTATTTCATAAATATGTGAAAACGGGCTTAAAATTGCATGTCGAACTTATTAAGGAAACAAAATTAGGTTTACAATAAAACATGTATCATCACTAAACCGATCATTTACGTAGTAACCAAGATTACGTGCAAAAAAAAGCAAAGAAAAAAGAACGCAAATCCTAATGAAACTGGCAAAGACCACAGTAAGTATATCCTCCTGAGACCCAGCCCATTGACTTGTGTCCTCTGTAGTGGACATTGCGTTTTCATGAATTTCCTTTGAATT
>JAUCMT010000134.1:29227721-29261342 GCA_032357475.1 Enteromius thamalakanensis | reverse complement strand
TAAATTACATTTTAAAATATATTCACACAGAAAACAGTTATTTTAAATTGAAATAATATTTCACAATATTACAGTTTATTTCTGGATTTTTAATCTAATAAATTAGCTTTGATAAGCAGAAGAAACATCTTTAAAAACCATTAAATATCTTACTGTTCTAAAACTTTTGAACAGTAGTTTATATAAAATTCCACACATGCATGTATATATTTTATATATTGTATGTGTATTTATATATACATAATAAATACACACAGAACACACATATATATTCTGTAACAAAAATGCGCGTGATTAAGCGCGTAAGTAAATCATTAAACTTTTTAATGTGATATTATATAATACAGCTGGTTTAATGTCGATATTTTGACAGCTTTTTTTTTTTGACTGCCTGTCTGATTTTGAACATTCTCATTTATAGGGTCTGTTTGCCATCTGTGGCTTGCTGACAGGTTGCTATTTCTGTTGTTGTCTGTGCTGCTGTTTCAACTGCTGTTGTGGGAAGTGCAAACCACACACACCTGGAGAAGAGGACCCGGAGTTCTATGTGTCTCCCGAAGACTTGGAGGAGCAGATCCGCACGGACAACGAGAGAGGTAAAAGGACATGCTGACATCAGTTTGAAAAAGCACATGAGCACACAACACACCTCAGTCACTCTACAGCCAGAAAAAAAAATGGAAAAAAGAAATGGTTAAAAAAAGCACAGCCCTAAATTACAGCATCACATTTTGTTCTTGATAAAACAGCATCTTCTAAATGTCTTAAATGTTAATCTTCAAAATGGATTGTTCTATGGAAAGAGAAAAGACTTAAATATTACTTATTTCGCAACAGAGTCGTTTCTAAAATTAATTTCCATATAGCTTTATATGATAACTTTCTAATTAAAAACATGTATTATGAACAACGAGCTTTGATGTACTGTAGCAGATCATGGCTTATCGGTTTGAAGAAGGTAGGACTAACGTAATAACTCATCCTACTTACAAAAATAAATAGTTGATTCTTCTGAGCCAGATGTTTGGATATAATACGCAGTTGTTCTGCCAATGAGCTGTAGGAGTTTTTGTTTTGTTACATCTTGTGCTGCCGTCCCTCACAAAAGTGATAATTAGTCTGAGTCATTTCTCAAAGTGTGTTTGCATACTAGTTTTTTATAGCATTCTCACAATAAAAATAAACAATGTTTTCTTTCTCTGGATTTGAAAGGCAGCACGCAAGATGGTACAGACACAAAAAAAGCCTTGTTTTGTCTTATATTAGATTTAAGCTACGTCTATGTAAAAATATAGAGTGAACAAATCAAAGTTGACTTGCGCTTCCATTTTAGTTGACTAGAATTCACCTTGACAAGCTGAGAACACAAAGAACACAAGATCCCGCTTTTTTATACTTATGAAGTATAGCAGGCACCTGTTTTGTAGCATTTATATTTGTGAAGCATGAGAAAAAATTCAATAAATGTGTCATAGATTGATATTATTTATATTATATATTAGTCTACCATATCATTTTTGTTATTTATATTAAATAATATTTTAGCCAATTTAGGTCATAATGTTTTAAGTGCATTTCAAAGCATTTAGTAAAGTTATTCTACTCTGTAAACTAATTTTATTAGTCATATTAAATAAAAATTTTGCAGCTAATTTAGATTTTTTTAATACATTTTTTGGCTACCTACAATTTTTTTTGTCTGTTATACTTATATTACACTGCACTTATATTAGTGTAACATACAAAAAAGTAAATTAATAAAATGTTTCATAGACATATCTCGCTGAATTAGTCTCTAAACATTTAGAAACCTACTCTTTTAGTGTTATCTACATGTTAAATAATATTATATTAGTCTGCCATGTAAAAGTAATTTTATTCATTATATTAAATAATGTTTTGCATCTAATTTAGGTGATTTATTATCTTTTATGTTATTTTTTCATTGTATTTTATTTTGTCTGATTCATTGCATTTATATTAGTGTAGCAAACAAAAAAAAATGTATAAAATAAAACAATGTTTAGACTCCTTCCAAAGTCATATCTTGTTGAAGTAGCCTCTAAAAATTATAAAATAGACTTAAAAGAGATAGTTCACCCAAAAAAATGACAATTCTGAATATTAACTTAGCTCTTAGGGGTTTGGAATGACATGAGGTTAAGTAATTAATGACAGAATTTTCATTTTTGGGTAAACTATCCCTTTAAATAATACATATTAGTGTACCATGTTAAACAATTTTATTGTAATACTTTGGCAGCTGACTTTTTAAGCTACCTGAAAACTTGTTATTGTCTGTTTTAAAGCAATCATATTCATGTTTTCTAGAATAATGTTTCCTTGACTTCATATCCTGCTGAAGTAATCTCTAAAAACCCACCCCTGTGGTCTTAGAATCAGAAAACTCTCAGCATTAGGTAAGCCAGTGGACAGTGGGCTGCCCTTCAAACCGGTGATACTGAGCCAGCTCAATGAGGTCAGAAAAGCTCAGCCAGCAGGGGCAGGCTAACGGCAGATTGCTGGGACGTCCTTGGAGCGTACAAAACACTTTTCATTTCAGCAGGAAGTTCAATTAGGAGTGTGAAATGGCATGGCATTAGACGCTGTAACCTCTTGTATATTCCATAGTGAACATATGTGACCTCTTTTACCTGTGATTTTGGTTTTCCAGATGGCGACACTCCGATCGTGATGCAGCCAACAAATGCTAGTGAGAAGACCCAGCTGATCGGTGATGGACACAGAACATATACCTAAATGAAAAAAGGGATGATAGATGTTAATTTTAAATTTCTTTTTAAATATATTGGTGTCTTTTACAGTATACTGTTTATGTTAGGACTGAGAAAGCTAAAAAATACTCGACGACTTAAGCTTTGTTTAGCCATGCTGTCTGTAAATAACAGATATTATATTATTCTTATGCTTTATGTGGAATTAAAAGTGATAATGTGATAAAAACGCATGCATGATTCTTCTTTAAATAAAAATATGTATGACCAATAAATATGTAACATGATTAATAATGATTTTTCCCAAAATCTTAATGCAACAAAGTGCACAGAGCCAGCCATTTGGTCTGTTATCAGACTTTTTGGTTGCAATTGAAAAAACATTTCATGCTTGAACGCCACTGAATGTTAGTATAAAACAACAAAAACATAAGGTTGCTACTGTAAAGAAACAAAAACCAAGTTTCCTTCGAGCCGGATTCGAACCAGCGACCTAAGGATTACAGTGTTTCCTCTACAGTCCTCCGCTCTACCAACTGAGCTATCGAAGGAACCCGCATACCTCGGCTCGATCTTCAGATTTTTACAGGGTGAACGCCACAGACGATGAAACAGAAGTGAATAAATACACTTATATGGCACATAATGAATATACAAGTAAAAGTGTTGAGACTAAGTATATATAGTTCTCTATTTCATATCGCTTCTATTTGATTAGAAAACAAAACCCCATAACTTACGAAAGTAGGTTAACGTTGATCAACACATTATTGTTTCATAAACAACAAAACTAAAAAAGCGGAAACAACGTAACAGACTGTGATACATCCGGTGACAAAGGGAAAAATATCGGGTCCGTTGATACATGGTAGTAACAAAAATTTGTATATGAAGAAAAGAGGATACCAAGAAGGGGAATTAGCTCAAATGGTAGAGCGCTCGCTTAGCATGCGAGAGGTAGCGGGATCGATGCCCGCATTCTCCAAAGTTTTTGGGGCTGTGACTTTGCAGGCAGAAACCTGGAAGTAACATAGCATCTTTGCACTTCCGGTTCCTGTCCCAGAGTCACGGCCTGCGTCCTAATAGCGTACTATCCATCCTGAAAGTTATGTGATGTTAGCAATTTATATACTATTTAGTGCAGATTGGTTGGATAGTATGCATATTGGGATGACGGATAGGTTTTCAACGACATAAAACACACTAGTTACACCACATTAGTCTGTTTTTAACTTTTAACGTTACGTTTCTTCAAGAAACGGCTGCTAACTTGTTTTACTTAAAGTAAAACTAGATGGAAAATGAACAAATAAATACATTTTATAAGTTTTATGTATTTATAAGTTTATATACACAGGATTGTGTTCAGTCTTTGCGGTTTCTTCTATTTTGTATTTTTGGGTATGCATTCTTATCCTTGGTAGTAAATAGACTTTGTTGGTAGTCATTCCAACATAAGAAAATTCTAGAATCTGCATCTAAAGTGATATTTAGATTATATTTATGTACAAAGGTCAACATAGGCTCAGAGGAGACAAGGGTGCATTTAACCTGAAGTTACACATGCAAACGCTTTGTTTTAATCATAAAAGGATTAATATTTGTAAAATAGTCGAAATAGAAAACAGCCACTAGGTGGCAGCAAGTGACTGAAAAAGTAATTTTTCAGTATTAAAACATGTCAGTGAGTGAGTCACTGATTCGAATAATTCATTCAACTGATTCATTCAAAAAGCAGTGAACACCATCCATTGCTCAGAGACGCGAAACTATTATTAAAAAATTATTATAAAAGGAATACTACATGTGTTATCATGCTGACATCTTTAAAATGAAAATATTTCACACTTTGTGTGATTTGAGTAATTTTTAAGTATATTAAATATAAATATTTCGAACATAAAACGGGTCGAGCCATTTTTTGCCGTCTTCAGTTTAGAATGCCTTAAATTTTGAGTTTTGATATTCTAATAAAACACGTGCTTTAACTCTCTGTGTGATGATGTGAGGCTCATCATTAACAACACTTACCTTATGATGATATGCTGTATATTGAACAGGTTGCGCGAGCACTTGTTTGCAAAACAGCAAAGGAGTTTAACGTTAACTTGCAATTACCAGACCGCTGATTCGTCAAACCTTCTTACATTTCTTCAAGTCTGTGCCTGGGTCCCAACGTACATACTATCCATCCTAAATTGTGATATTAATTTTCAATAATATTTAGAGCAGACAGGGTGGATAGCATACACAATGGGATGCAAGATGTGCTTTTCTGACTTTTATAAGTAACGAATATGCTTCGGGGAAATAAAGGTTTACATTTTAATTAGAAAAAGTAGAGGAGTAAAATGAAAGTTGACACAAATATCACAACCTTCGTTACATTACACCATTGAGTACAATTCGTAGTGAAAAATATAGATTGTTGTCCGACAATTTTTATTTATTTATTTATTTATTTTAGGCGCTTTAGTACTGCATGAGTCTTTTCCAGCACAAATAATAAAAACATTTAAATAATATTGAAATCGTTTTGTGTAGAATATGTAATAATGTGTTTATTATCATATTTAATTAATACCTTTTTTCTGTGTTTATTGATGCACGTTGAGTCAACAGTATCATTTTCATATATGGCCAAGTAAACATGGCAACCTCTGACGTGCAGCTTTCTAAAAACAGCGCTAGCTGATAGTGGGCCTTGGCGTGGGGGAATGCCAAGCCTCATTATAGAGGGTACAGATATGCTGTTGGGCAATGGAAAGAGCCTGATTTCACCCCGTGTGCAAGAACTGGGACAAATTAATTTTCTCAATCCCAAACGGTCTCATTCTCAACTTCATTGAAGCCGTTGCTCGTCAAATCAAGATGGACAGCTTGGAGAAGCAGCTTATTTGTCCCATTTGTCTGGAAATGTTCACGAAACCGGTTGTGATTCTTCCTTGTCAACACAATCTTTGCCGCAAATGTGCTAATGACATTTTCCAGGTACAGTTTCAATATTGTTTGTTTATCAACATCATTTATCACAACGAATATTGATACGCCATCATTTAGAAAGTAGATAAATGGTTTTGCAGACTACTGTGTGGAGATTTTTTAGAAACTTTTTCAGTTGTATTAGTCTGTTTTATTTTACTGTAGCCTAATATTTAGTCTAATGTAATGCTTTTGTATTTAAACACAAACTATTTGAGTTCTCAGAAAGCTAAGAATATTTGTGAGAACACATTCACTAATCTCTGTTTTGTTCATTTGTTGTCCCACACTTTCTATCCAGTCCTCAAATCCATACCTTCCCACCAGAGGAGGCACAGTGACGTCAGGTGGCCGTTTCAGGTGTCCATCCTGCAGGCATGAAGTTGTACTCGACCGCCATGGGGTCTACGGTCTGCAGAGAAACCTTCTGGTGGAAAACATCATTGACATGTACAAACAGGAGTACATCAGGTTAGTGCTGATGAACACACACCTCGGAAAGCTCAAGTAAGATGTCCGGTTTAAAAAAGATCCCTTGTGTGATGACAATGTTCGAGAGAAATGTATGCTACAGATATAGCCCAGGGCTCGTATGTTACCAGTTGTGACCCAAAATAAAAATATAGCTGACGACATGTCGAAAAACTTTCGCATAACATTACCTGCGAGTGCTCACGTGTGTTGTTCGATTCATTAACAAATGACTCCTATGTATCGGTTCTTTTTAACGAGTCAGTTATAAGAATTTTAGCGAACAGATTCGTTACAAAGTAAACAAATAGTGATAAACTACTGTGTACTTCAGGTACTAGAGATTAAAATAATTCTGTTAAGTGTCTCGTAGCAACACACTTTCTGCATTTTGGAATTATTGTGTTGTATTCCAATATAACGGCATACATATTGGTTATAAACGTTGCGGTTTAGGAGCCATTTATGTTTAGTCTGGAGCTTTGTAGACTAAAACGTTTACCCCCAGTTTCACAGACAAGACTTAAACTAGTCCCAGACTAAATTGCATGTTTGAGCTGTCTCAGATGAAAATATCTTGCTCTGACATATCTTTGTGTTAAGATGCACACCTGTAATATTTTCTTAAAAGTTTCTTAACTAATGCCTAGTCCTGGCTTAAGCTAAGCCCTGTTTGTGAAAATATGCCTAAAATAATATGCTCTCTATTATTATGGCATAATTTAGAGATAGTTTCACCAAATAAGAATAGAAAATTATGTTTTGGTAAATCATAACTATGATTTTGTTAATTAACTATAATATAGAAAGTAAAAATGTTTTTTAGCTTTTGATATAATAATTATGATTTGTTAAATTCTTTGTGGTGGATGTAGTAAAAATGGGCTTCCAAAATTGACATGACAAGTCAAAAGCGAGATAAAGTGTCAAAATTAAGATTATTTAAATATATATAAATACATATTATTCTATTTATGATTTTCAAAACATGATTTTTCTTATGCGTTGGAAATGGGCTTCCATAGTTACCTCTATTGTAGAGCTAATAATCCTTCGGCCTTTTAGTAAAGTGCATGAAGAAACCTTTTTTTCCTTAAAAAAAAGAGCAGACATGCTTTTAAGAATGAAATTCCCCAAGGCTGAACGATTAAGTTCTCCACCGCCCTGTCACTTTGCATCCCACTTAAGCGTTTCAATTTATGAGCTCAAAAAAAGCTTTTGAATGAAAGGTTCATCTTTTAAAGCTCAATAAATCAGTCTGTGTTTTGCACTGCAATAGACAGATTCCCTAGCGTCCGTGTGGATCCCAAGACCTGTGACTCAGACAGGTCAGAAGGCTAAAGATGACGGTCAGCTGGCAGCAAATTTATTTTTAGTTCCACCAGTCAGTGTTGAGTCTCCTAGGCATCCTGACACACATAACAAACACTCAGTATGGCCTCGTGAACTCTATAGTTATTTCATTAAGCATACATTTGCAGCCTTGACCCCACCTGAGGTAAAAGCCGACTTCAGAATCAGTTTTATCACACTGTTTAACCTCAGATGTCAGACTTTCATACCCATAGATCTGTAATTCTCCAAAGCAGCAGACCTTCTCCTGAACAGAAGGTTGACCAGCCGATGTGTGAAGTCCACGAGGATGAGAAAATCAACATTTACTGTCTGACCTGCACCGTTCCCACGTGTTCTATGTGTAAAGTGTTCGGTGCCCATAAGGACTGTGAAGTGGCCCCTCTTAACAGTATTTACCAGACCCAAAAGGTAAAAACTCTTGCGCTTTCCAGCCATATTAATATTTATGTTTGTCTGCATGAGTACGCCAGAGTTTGCGTCAGTGTGTATGCGCTTGTGTGTGCAGCATATATTTTTACAGTTGTGTGTTAATATGCTTACGCACGTCCTCATCTCCAGACAGAGCTCTCGGATAGAATAGCAATGATGGTGGGCAATAATGACAGAATTCAAGGCATCATCAGTCAGTTGGAGGAGACCTGCAGAGGCATAGAGGTTAGTCACCCTGTGTGGGGGCTTCTCCCTCCCCAAAGCCTGCCATAAGAGCAGGATTATTGATGAGGAACGTAAGAACGCTTCCTCTGACAAAAGATACACACGCTCTGGCATCGACGAGCCAGGCAGGCAGGAAGCTGGATTCTCTCCAGACCTCACTGTTGCCTTCACAGAGGCTCCATGATTGACAAGCAGGCAGAAATGAGCCGTCTCTGTTGAGCATATGGCTTCTCTGATGGAAAGTCATTGTGAGCAAGGTTGATGGTTAGATACGGTCGAAGGAAAGAAGCTGGTATACCTGCCGCTTAAATAAGAAGTCCTTAAGATGTGATTTGAGGGAAAACCTGTAATATTATGAAACATAGCATATTAAAGTGACTATGTTCTATTTTCAGATATTTAAAAATGTAGCTTATTTCTGTGATGGGAAATTTTTATGAATTGATTTTTAGCATTCAGTGTCACAAGATCCTTCAGAAAACATGCTGTTTAAGATATAAAAAAAAAATTCTTATTATTAATGTTGGAAACAATTAAATCTATGATACATTTTCTTCAGTGTTCTTTGATTAGAGCTGAAAAAAGAACATATTTATTTGAAATTGTGTAACATCCTTATTGTGAAAATTGTATTTATTTATTACCTGATTGAACATATTGTTGTTTTTTTTAAAACAACGACTACTTTAATTAACCTCCAGAAATGTGAACAGCAGTGTATATACTATAAATATTTTTTTAGAATATAAATGTAATATCCTTTTTTTAATTGACATTTTTTTAGGGCTGTCAACGGATTAATCATGATTAATCACATCAAAATAAAAGTTTTTCTTTATATAATATATTTGTATGTACTGTGTATATTTATTAGGTATATATAAATACAAAAACATGCATGTATATATTTAATGAAAATATGTTATGTTTATATATTAAATATATTTATATATAATATCAAATATAAGAAAATAAATATATAAATGCATTTACATGTAAATACTTTCTAAGTTTATACTGTATGTGTGTGTTTTAATATAAACATAATAAATAAACACAGCATGAACACATATATTATGTAAGTAAAGACTTTTATTTTGGATGTGATTAATCATGATTAATCATTTGACAGCACTAGTTTAATGTGCTGCCCATTGTGTTGGTTATTAAAGTGTATTCACATAAATGGCCCACCCTGTACAATTGGTCTTTGGCAGTTACATAACAGGTAGGCGTGCTCCTGTGCTCCGCCTCCTTTGACATGGCTCTGCCTAATTTGCACACAAAGTGAAGAGCTGCTTTATAGTATCAATTAAAGTAAATTGTAAATGACACTGGCGTTGTTTTATCATGTTGAACAGTGTAATATGGTTTAATAATACTTTAAACCTGCATACTTTTGCATTCATCCACAGCTCTAAGTGAATTAAAACATCCTGCATAGTTTTAAATCTGAAAGTGCACCATGTATAGAGTTATTGTCTCTGAAATAAGAGAGAGAGTCGACTCTACATACTGGATTGGTTTCTTCTTTAACTAAAAATGTAAAAAGTGCATGCTATTATAATGCTATATTAAAACTAAAATTAAAACAATGCACAAACCTTAAGATAACATCTTAAGCACACAAAATTATATAAGTGGATTTTAAACGATTAACTGCCACTTTAAAACGATTACGTCATTGTGGCATCCGTAATTATAATATCGATTAGAAATGAGCTTACTGCACCCTACTTGTTTTGGAGCATTAAAAGCTGCTTTAAATGAAATCAACCAAAAAAATTGAACATTGAACAAATCATTTGGGAGTCGTTGAACAAATAAGGTAAAAATAGTGTGTTTTGACCTTGCATGCATGTCAACCTGTTTTTCGAAATATAAACCTTTCATAACCTATAATACAGGCACTTTAGAGCAATTTATTGTATAAAGCGCAATATAAATAGATGTGATGTGACTCATCTGAATTGCAAAGCGGCTGCAAACATATGCACTGATAAAAAGCTTTCTAAACTGCTGTTTTTTTTAGCATTTTTGTTATTTGCTCTTTTTGTTTTCAAGAGGAAAGCACATGCAGCACATGTTCATCTTGACTTTATTAAACTAGCAGAATTTCAAATATCCATTCTGTGGCATTAGGGTACTGATAATATCTTGATTGAGAGTGGAATGTTGTCTTTCAGGAAAAGATTACGTGCATTTTCTTCCCCCTCAGATGACCATCTTTATAGGGATCATATGTCAGATGTGATGTGGTTAGGGTACGTGTTTAAATGTGAAGAGAGTCATTTTTGCACGGCTAGTGAAAAACTACAAATTGCAATCTGTGTTTGATTACTTAGATTGGGTCAGTTATATATCAACCACTGGTGGGGCTTTTAGATGACTAGTTATAGAGGTAATCAAATGGGTGACAAATAGGCATAACCGGTATCCAGAACTCTTGTGTGTGCAATCTTGTATTTGGTATTTGATATATAAAGTATAATTTCTGCCTGTTAAAAAGTGAAAATGCATTGTCATTCAGCCTGTCTGGCTTTTTATAGCAGTTGGTCCAAATCCAATTTTTTTTTTGCATATTACATTTAGCAAAACACAATTTTTCACAAACCATTTCTAGCTATGATTGTATTAAATCCTATTGAAATCCTGTGGTGTGAAATCTCCACATTGCTGTTTTTGACACAGGCATAATAACGCAACATCATTTCCATAGAGTGCAACGCAAAACACGGGGAAGGAAAGAGTGGAATAGATACACAAATATTGAGATTTGGACTGACAGTGTGATGTCGTCTGATGTGATCTGAAAGATTGACTCACTGTGGAGGGCGAGCTGGATGTACTGTCGAGCTCCTCTGGGGAGTCTTCCTCTTCCTCAGGAAGGGTGGGCATGGCGGGGATGAGCGGAGGCCGAGAACGTGTGTGAGGGAAGATAAAAGAAGTGACAGACTCTGACACAAAACTATGAGCTCTCTTTAGTGAAGTTTGCTCACTCCGTGAGCGTGTGAACTGACATACAGCAGAGGGGTCCGCTGGGTCCTGTACAGACACAACACAACACATACACGCATGAGGAAACAAGCTCATACAGTCACAGAACAGTACAGTCTTCACTAGTGCCCTGGTACACTGAAGGTAATATCACGGTACTGTACAATTACTATATTCTTACGTGTTACTCCAGGGCACTGTAATGAATACAAGACCTGTGAAAGATGGGTGATTTAATCAGAACTGTTAATCAGGACTTTTAATGGAAAAATAACTTTTGCATTGAGTACAAAAACGTGAAATAAGTATTCAACTCAAGTTGCTGTGATACAAATTTTATGATTTTGGTATCACTCTTCTCACTGGATCAGTGGTTCTCAAACAGAGGGGCTGAAAAACTTCCAAGAAAGCTAATGACGACTTAAAATGGTTACTTAACAACAGTTTTATTCTCTCTAAAACACTAGGATTCCTACTGTGTAGAAAATCTTAAGTATGGATATATGAAGTAACTACATTTTAAAAGTGTTATCAAGACCTGGAAATGTCTTGTAAAACTATGAAATCTTCATAGGGAAATGATAACGATAACAAATCTTAAAGACAGATCTGTTGTGAGTGTTCAGGTTGTTGTTCGACGACTTATACTTTTGTTGAAGCCTACTCTTTGCATTATTTAGAAATTAATCATTTTTAACATTGGAATTCTTGGTGGAAGAAAGGTTATTTTCTTCCGTTTGCTTCCAAGATAACTTCCGGTCCGTGTTTGTTTATTGGTCTGGTTACTGCCGCCGGCACGTTCAAATCAAACTGAGGCGTGAGTGGTTTTATATCACTGTACTTCTGAAGGAAGACTGTCTTTAGAAAATGTCATTTTCATTTCATCCTGCATGTAAGGAAGCGTTTGTAAGCTCAGAGCTGCTTTGTCTGCAGCTGTTACCGGGGAAACCTTGCCTGATTTACTCAGTGAACATATTTTGCTTGTTATCGAAAAAATTATCTACTCTAGAAAGGACTTAGAGTGTTTCCCCCCACTGGCATTTGTCCTATCACAAAACACCATCTCATGTTCCTGCCTCTCTGAGAGGTTCAAGAGGAAATGTTTCCCTATAGCAAAATAACAGTTACTGATGGCATCTCATATACAAAAATACTGCTACAGTGATGAGCACCGCCAACAAAAACAACATTTGAAAGTGTCATTATGAGGAGAAAAGCTCTTATTTGCAGAATAAATACAGGACTAACACCAACAGCCAATGAGAGTGGACAATCTGTCTATTTTTATTACCTCTAACACAGCTTATCTCTATCATAAACAAATGTCTAAAAATATGCATGAGTCATTAATGCAGTAAATCATCATGGGGCTGTATAAAACCAACTGTCTGTCGAGTTGTGGTACAAATGCGGCTTGGTCTCAAGATACAGATCGTGGAGAAAGTAGACTTCTTCATTCTCCCAAAGGAATGCATTTCAATTTTTATTAAATCCCATCTAAATGTGACAAAGGCTATCTTTGGCTTGTAGAGACAATTTCAGAGACAAATCCTGTTTTAGTGAATGTCTTATAAGGGAAGAGAAACTCAAGAGTGTTTACACAGCAGTGAATTCACATTTAAGTCATTATAAAACTGGACCATGATTGTAGAGAAGAAAACAGACTCCTTGCTAGTAACCAGCACAAATAAACCCTGCATCACTCATCCCACACACCTCTATCACGCAGGAATCGACTAAATGACTAATGAAAAACTGGCTGGAAATCGGACTGGATTTACAGCTCTATAACGAAGTACTTTTTTTTTTTTTTTTTTTTACATTACTAAAATGCGAGTGGTATTTGATCCTACCCTCAAATCCCAAATGGACAGGTTTCCTTTTGTGAACCATCAAAATTATGCCAAACCATTTGCAGGTAAAACAGCCAGAAAATTTTATGTTTGCTACGTTCACCTCACGTCACCTATTCCAAGTTTGTCCGGTTGTCCAATCTTGTATGAAACGCATCCTTTTCGCACAATAGGGGTGAAATTTGCCAACCCCAATTAAACAAACCTGAACCAAAAGTAATCATGGTTTTCAGGCTTACTAGAATCTTCCAGGAAGGCATGCTGGGACCTAAACTCTGGAGAACATTGGCCCTCCAGTACCAGGACTGTACACGCCTCTTAACAAATGATTCAATCACATGATGTTTCGATACACATCAATGCTTTCTTTTTCTTTAAATGTGATTCCATAGCAGTTTATGCACATCTTACCACAGAATAATAAATTCTGTCAAACGAGCACATGTTTGTGTGCATATCCTCGATATTTTATCTGCATCTAGGTGTTTCTAAGTAACAATATCCCAAAAGCTTCTAAACCATTTTTATGGCCCATAAAAAATGTTTTAGGATGCTTTGCTTCCCCCCCCCCACTTTTCCCTTGAGTACCTCACTTTAACCAGGGTGCACATTTGAGAGATCAATCATGTTTGCAGCACAAATAGGAAGTTATGCATTTCATTTTGAACACTTGAAAGTATAAATAAAACTGATTTTACCCAATCAAGTGTTTAAAATGGCATCAATGGAAGCAAAAGCCAAACTACGATGGGCAATTCTGACTTCTACCTAAAGGGCTGTCGAATCATGGTCCTGAAAACATTCTGCAGAATTTAGCTTCAGTCTACCTCGACACACCTGCCTTAACGTTTCTAATTCATCCTGAGGACTCTGATTTGCTGGTTCAAATATGTCTAAATAGGCTGGTGACCCTGCAAGGACAGGACTGTCTACCACATCTTAGATTATACAAAAATACTCAACAGCCGCCCCTTAATTGGGGTTATATTAGATCCAAACACTGGGACGGATGCATACCTTAAATGGCAAAAACATTCTCAAGTTCAGGTTTAAAAGGAAGCATGGAGTATTATTGAGGTTTTCAAGGCAAATGATTCCAGAGGCAAACAGAGAATTAAATAAAGGAATTCTCAAGAAATAATGTGTTTTTATGAATACATATATCCAAGGTGCATGGCTCATTGTGGACAGTGAATCAGTACCAAATAAAATAATACGGTTCAACAAACCGTTTGATAATGGGTCTAACTCACCCCTGGAGTGTCAGTTAGATCTTCACCTTGGACACTCGGATTCTTTGATGTTTCTGAGTCACTTCCTGTTGGTTCCTCTTGAGTCTCACTGTTCCCTGTCCTTGCTTGACTCTGTAAACTGCTCTCAGATTCCTCTTGACTCCTCCCAGTGCAATCTGAATCCTCTCTTTCCTCTTGACACCTCCCAGTATCCTCTACTTGGGTCTCCCCTGATGAACTGAATCCTTGATTATCCCAGACGTCCGCTGACTTGGAAGGCTGCCCTTGGTTTAGAAGTTTTAAGGCCTCTGTCCGGCACTTCCCAGAGCTCGCTGTTTGTCCTCTACTGTTTTGTAGCTCAGTTCCTGCACATCCAGTCTCTACTTTATTTTGACACCTGCACGTTTCCTTGTTCACAGCTAAGGTGTTCCTAAAAGCATCTGACTCTGAGAGGAAGCTGTCATGGCTTGCTGGCTGGCCTAACCTAAAGGAAGACAAAGAACAAAACAACTTACTTAATGTCCATAACCTATGCATAATCTAGTACAATGTAGCATACCAATATACTGCTTATTAATGGAATGGTTTCTAGATGGTTCCTAAGATGTTTGGGTGAGTAGCAGGTGGTTACTAGGGTGCCCTGGTGGTTGCACTGTGGTGACTATAGATTTTTATGGTCTGAAAATGTTTACTAAGGCGTTTCTGTGGTTGCTTAGCAGTTATTAAAAGCAACTAAACTTAGTGTGTTCTTACTCAGTGTGTGATATTGCAGTTTGAGAACAAAAAAGATCTGCAAGTTTACAAATCTTAACGTCCACTTTAAAAGTAGATATTCTCTTTGGTTGCCGTGATTTTGCCAAGTCAAACATGTTCCTGGATCAACATCGTTTTTTACTGTCCAAAAACATAGACCTAACCCTAATTATAATTATATAATAACTGAATAACAAGGGTGCAGAAGCACCTAACCCTTGTTGTAAGTCATTTCCTGTAAATGTATCCCTAAATTTTGATTGGTTGATTGGGATGTTGTTCCAGGATCAACAAGGACGTACACTTTTGTTCCTTATTTAACCCTAAAGGGTGCATATGCATGATAAAGATTTTCTAGTATACCCCAAAAAACAAATCAAGTCTTTGTAAAATGGCATACAGCATCCTAGGTAGTTGCTAAATAATTCCAAGTACTGTATTTTCAATTTCGAAAGGCCTCAGTCCAGGTCTCTACGATATTTTGGTCCTTAGATAGCAAAATAATCTTGAAAAAAGACATTTTTCCTAATTGCAGAATTTAGGAAAAATGTGTCCTTTGGGTTTTTGGTCAACGCTAAATGGGTTTACACTTATCAGTTGGGAGTCAAAGTAATTTATTGGGGCCATGGTGGGTGACAGTATAAACTGTGCTGCTCCTGCACAGTCTCACCTCACGCTGGATCATCTTTGTGTGAGGATTTTACATAAACACACACAAGTCTTGTCCTGTAAGAAGTGAAGGAATGTAAACACTGACCCAGCTACATTCTCCTGTCTGTTGTGTGGAGTGGGCTCCTCACAAGCTGACGGTCCCGGCAAAAGACTCTTAGTACAGAGTAAAGCAGGACTCTGTAGGGTAAACGCTCCAACAGATGGAAGGCCTAAAAAACAAAAAACAATACTGTTAAGCTGACAATGAGATCTCTTGTTTGTCTTGGAGAGCAAATACATTCAATTGAGAATTTTGTATTTTGTGAAAAAAACACATCTCAACCATTTCTCAAACTGTGAAACTCAAAAATCAAACTCTTCCAAGAAACTCATACTGTACGCCAACAATAGTGTCACAAATTATACAGTGAAACAAGCTTTTGAAGTTGATTTTTATGAAGTTTGACATGCTGTTTTTTATGTATCTTTAGAAATCACATGGTACATGGTGCATAGAAATCACATGGTACACACATTGAGCTATCAACAGTTTAACATAAGCAGTTACCAAAAGTGTTTGTTCCTTTAAAAACAATTAATTAAATTAATTCAAATTAAAAATTAATAGTAAATCAAAAATACACATTACAGAAGAACCATAAAAATGTCAAAGGAATAATATAATATTTCACACAAAAATGAAAATTCTGTCATTATTTACTCACCCTCGAGTGGTTCCAAATCTGTACAAATGTCTTTGTTTAACACAACACAAATGAAGATATTTTGAAGAGAGTTTGTAACCAGGCTGTTTTGGGTCACCATTGCCTTCCATAGTATTTTTGTTTCCTACTATAGAATTCAAAGGTGACCCAAAACAGTCTGGTTTCAAACTCTCTTCAAAATATCTTAATTTGTGTTTGGAAGAAAAAAGAAATTCATACAGATTTGGAACTACTCAAGGGTGAGTAAATGACAGAATTTACATTTTTGGATGAACTATTGCTTTAAATGAAACAAATGTTTGTAACACTGTCATTTTGGATAAAACACCTGAGGCAAAATTGATATTTCTTTGAAACAGCAATCCTTAATTTGTAAAAATACCTGTCGACACCGGCTCAGAGCAAAAACTGACAGCACGTCTCAGCCAAAGCTCAGATGGTGAACCAGGATCCTGATCTAGAACGGTTGCATTCAGGTTTTTGCTGACCTTAATGAAAATACACAACATACACATCTTTAGTGATCAGTGTTGGGGAAAGTTACTTTTTTAAAGTAATGCGTTACAATATTGCATTACTCCCTAAAAAAGTAACTAATTACGTTACTTAGTTACTTTTTATGGAAAGTAATGCGTTACAGTACTTTTGAGTTACTTTTTAAATATAGGCAGAGCTTGGATTTTTGTTTTTAATATAAAAAGTTGTATTTATAGCTAATGTAAAACACACCAAAAAGTGTCATGAATAAACCTCAGGCTGAAGAAAAAGTACATTTACATATGTAAAGTAGAATACAGAAGTAAGTTCAATACTCTTCAGCAATAAAAAAACAAAACAATGAAGCACAATAGTTATTTTTTGCTTGTAAGCCTGGTTGAACTGGATCATCAAAGGTCAACAGCAAAGACATTGGTTAATAAAATGAAATTACTAGCGTTGAGGTAACTAGCGTTACTTTTTTGAAAATGTATTCTAATTTTTTCTAAAATTATTACTCTAAAATTTAAAAAGTAGTACGTTACTTTACTAGTTACTTGGAAAAAGTAATATTATCACGTAACTCGCGTTACTTGTAATGCTTTACCCCTAACACTGTTAGTGATGTTAGTGATTCCAAATGAATATTTCCTTTGTTCTGTTCTGTTGTGTGCTGTGTATGTTATCTTATCAGAAAAGACCATTCAAAATATAATTGACCTTTAAAAGTGATTATATCAAAAGGTTTTCCTTAACACTTTGACTAAAATAGGAAAGTGTAGTGCTGGGGCGGAAGAGATAACGGCTCTGAAGGCACAATATCAACACAATCTCTTCCACATTCGACCCAGGACGTGTGAAGCCTCCGAGCACTGGAGTGATTGATATTGGCTTGATTTGATGGGACTGTATGAATCATGTTTTGTGATGTGCTTTTGACACATCTGTCAGCGTCTGACACATCTTTTCCCATCTTCCTATTAATATAGTATGAAAATCCCAAATGATCCCAGCTGTTAGCAACAAGTTGCAAATAGCAACAGGGTTGACTTTTTCTTAAATTCTTGTTTTTCAGAATTTTCTGAGAAAATCTCCCCATTAATTTCCAGTGTCTCCTGTAGTGTTTTAACAGACATTAGAAATGTTTAAAACATGTGCCAATAGCACAGTCTGAAATGAAAAGTATTACAGTATGATTTTAATATGAACTGAAACATTTCCCATTAACTCTCTTGCCTTATTCGAGCTGTGACTCACATTTATTTTATAGCTCTATCCTTACAGTAAACAACCGCCACATTTGTCCATTTTTATATTTCTTCTTATGCTGTTCCAAACCTGTGTGAGTTTCTTTATGTTGAACATAAAAGAAGATTTTGAAGGAAGCTTGTAATCCAACAGTTGATGGGCTCTATTGAAGTCTAGTCATATTCCCGACTATGGAAGTCAAAGGGACCAACTGTTTGGCTCTTCAAAATTCAAAATAACATGTTTTGGGTTCAACATAAGAAACTTACACAGGTTTGAAAAAACATGGGGTTGAGTAAATGTTCTGGTTGAACTATACCTTAAAGAATTCAGATCAAACAAAGTTGATCTCACAACTTTACAAACTCCATTAAGCCTCCTGTTATGAAATAACAAAGCAGTAAAAAGTGGTTGCTCCTGACATTTCTGATTCCTCTTTCACCAATAATTACTATTTACTCTTCAATTATTTGACCAGTGGAATTGTTAAATCTGTTATTGGTTTCTTCAATCAGAAATGGAATAAATGTGTGTATTAAGCAACTGTCAAATAATTGTAAATATCTCTTAGTTATGATGTCATCATTTCCGGCAACAACTGATCTGGTGAAATACTGACTATTTAACATTTTTAACTCATTTTGTCAGTAAGTTACCATTAAAAACATTACTGAACTCTCAGATGTTATTAGATTTTAAATTATGGGCACATATAAAGAAGCAGCAAAAGATATTAAAAAAATCGGACAGCTTGCAATCTGCTAACTGTTTGAAATTGTAGGTCAGTATATTAAAAAAGAAAGAAATAAATCTTTATTCAGCAAGGATGCATTAATTTGACCAAAAGTGACAGTAAAGACTTTGCCATTGCTTTAAAAAACCCTTTCTTTTAAACTTGTATAAAAGAGTTTATACAATCTTTGATATGTTTTCACAAAATATGGAATAATGGCTGCTGAAGATTTGCCAGGAATAAACCATATTTACTAGTATCAAGAAAGTTTTTCTTTCACCTACTATATATAACTATATAACAATGACCAAGACTATAACAAGAGCACACTTAACATGAAAAACCATGAACTTGATATACTGTATGTATATAAGGGGAAGTAGATGGTAGGGCACTCTAAATGATTTCAGTGGTCCAGGGAGGCCAGACAGCAGGAGTCCTGCAGCACGATCTCCCACAGAGGATGACACGCAGATGAATATTGCAGTGTAATCCAATCACCCTGATTATTTCCTGCTGGCTATGAGTCTATGTTTGTGAGTTTTCCTTCTCTAGATCTCGCCCTCCGTCTCTCTCTGTGGTCAATCTGGGCTTTATTCTCATTGACTGGATCTATTTTTACTTGGCCTTTGGCTGTCACCACTGAGGGGAGTCTGAGTCTTATACATTTGAGGAGGATGGAAGGTCATCTTGATGACAGGTCCCTCCGGGTCCCTGATGACCTCAGCGTTACCTCATGGCAAAAGCTCTGATGCGGCCGCATGAGAAAGTGCATGTCCTGCCCCCCTCCTTTCACTGGTTATATAACACAGATACAGTGAGCCAGAACTGATGAAAATATGGTTGTGTGAAAAAGGAAGTGGTTGCTATACAGTCACTGAGATAAAACAACAGGAAATGGAGAAAGTGTTTGAGAAACTGGCGACTTGCGTGATCAATGAGCATCACCAAAGCCTGCCATGATAAACTGGGAAAACTAACTTTCCTCTTGCTTTTGGCACAGGAAATAAATGCTGTTTCAACTTTACAACATATTTCAGGATAATGGGTTTATATACAGTGAGGTACAAAAGTATTAGACCACAAGTGTAAACCATCAGAAAAACTCATATCATAGTCAATGATCACAGTTATCAAAATCATGGTGACACTTCATTTTAAGATCAAATTCTTGCCAATAACAAAAACCTTTACCTTAACAGACATAGTTAAGTAGTTTAGGTATTGGATCAGGGATGGAGAATACTGTCATGCAGATACTATATAATAAACATCCAATGTTTTGATAATAGGGATGCCGATTAGCAACTAGTTAATAGTGAGAACTGGTCCCTATCCTGAAATGTTACCAATATTAATTATGGTATTAGTAAAATGTGCTGGAAATTTTCAAGAAGTACTGGTTCACACAGTGACATTGTGAAGGATTTTGAATGAACAACGTTATCTTCTAACATGTAGTTCTAGAAGGGTTTGAAAAAGAAAAAAAAATGTATTTGGATGTTCTTGAATACATTTTGCACCTCAGTCCAGGACAGAACAGAAAAGAATACATTTTTGTAAGATATCAGTTAAAATACATCATATTTTTACTAAATGCACTGGATTATGTAAACAAAACTAAATTTAGATCAGGGTAGTTTAGGTATAAAAAGCTGTCAATTTCAAGTAACTAATTTACAGTCAAGTATTTGCTTTGTTTTAATGACAGCAGCATGCAATCTGACAAATGAATACCAAACGGATCAAACTTGAAGATCACGTTGTCTAGCATGGCTTGAGCATCTTCCAAAGAGCACCTTGAGCTTCAACGGAAACGAGAACATCTGACTGTCCGTCACATGATCAGTCTCACAATTATGCTTATTTGATTAGAGCGCTATAAATAGACCATGAACTAAAACTTGATTTCCAGGTTCAAATTAGACGACGAATCCTAGATTTTAAATGTGGTCTCAGACTTTCAAACACCACAGTTCACATGTAACCTCCGCTGCTCCTACGCAGACTGTGTGTTACATGCATTTTTGTAGATAAGGAAAGTTTTAGGCCATTAAAACAATGTCCACCTCCCAGGAAACCCTGCTGTGTGCAGTATTTTTTTTCTTGAAGTGTCCACCGTAAACTCGTCTCAAGAGACATAAATCAATCCATGCAAAGAAAAACTTGCTGAAACTCTACCTGATTGGTCAACAGGGATGAAAGATGCTCTCTCAACAGCCCACTATTTCCTTCAAAGCCCTCTTTGCATTTGTGCTGTTGATATTTTTCCTCAAAGCTCCACAATCTTCAGCGTCCTCTCTCTTTTCCTCTCCCTGACTTTTTTCCCTGCACCAGCCTCCCTGTGACTCCTGGGAGCTTTGACCATTTAAGGAGAAGCCTTCTCATGCTTCTTCAGACCGCTACTGCTGTGTGTGTGTGTGTGTGTGTGCGGTTTCTGCCTGATGCTCCAATGAGCTGCAGCCGAAGTATGACTCTGTCCTCCTTAGCCTGTATGTTTTGGACCTCTGCCTCTTTCTTATTTAGATTAAGTTACTAAAAAATGATGGATGAGTGGGAAACCTTTTCCTCTACTGCCTCCTGTTAATGTACTTTATTTCCTCTTTAAATATTACTAATGTACATGCACACACTAGTTAATAAGAAGCTTCTGAACTTCTGCCAAAACAGGCCACTAAAGAGGAAGCGATGAAGAAGGGTTTTTTTATATGTCTGAACATGCAAATACTGTGTGACATCCAAAATGTCTTCTTTAGAACAGCTGCTATGCTCAGAGCTTCAAAGGAACAGTTTATCCAAAAGTACAAGGCTATAAAAGATGTAAAGGAGTTTGCTTCAGTGTTGGAACAGATTTGGAGAAATTGTTCATCATTACGTTACTTGCTTAGTAATGGATCCTCTGCACTAAATGGGTGCCGTCAGAATAACCAGAATAACCATCGGTCCAAACCGATGATAAAGACATCACAATAATCCACAAACAATCCAGTCCATCAATAAAATGTCTTGTTAAAAGCTTTAACAAATTTGTAAGAAACTAATAATTTTGCGACGCTACGAGAATACTTTTTGTATACAAAGAATACAAAAATTTAACAACTCAATTCAACAGTTTCTTGCCTCTGCATCACTGTAGAGTATCAACACCATTGAGTATCCACTAAACGCAAACAGCGT
Organism: Enteromius thamalakanensis; assembly: GCA_032357475.1. NCBI lineage: Eukaryota > Metazoa > Chordata > Actinopteri > Cypriniformes > Cyprinidae > Enteromius > Enteromius thamalakanensis. Next base: position 29,239,298 of record JAUCMT010000134.1, on the reverse strand, counting down.
TTTCTACGTTTATTTAAGATTTGATTCGAACAGAAACAACATATCTTAGTGGGGCTTACAAAGCACAGCACTATAGTGATGCAGAGGAGAAGAATTGTTGAACAAAGTCGTTTTGGGGTAATTTTTTAACTGATCTCTTTGCTACACTTCTGGACCTTGATTGTGGTAATAACATTGCTGTCTATGGTAAAGTCAGAGAGCTCTCAGAATGCATCACAAATATCTTATTTTTGAGTTACAAAGATGAACAGAGGTCTTACGGGTTTGGAACGACATGAGAGTGAGTAATTAATAACAGAATTTTCATTTTTGGGTGAACTATCCCTTTAAAATGCAAAAACATGTCTAGATTAATTAATTTATTTCTTACAAACACTAATAATTGATGAACTGGAATCTTGTGGATTATTATGATGTTTTTATCAGCTGTTTGAACTCTGATTCTGACGGCACCCATTCACTGCAGAGCATTTATAGGTGAGCAGTTATGTAATGCTACATTTCTCCAAATCTGTTTAACTGAAAACACACACTTATCTTATCTCAGATGTACGACAGAGTTTTAGTGCCACCCAAAAAAAAAAAAAAAACTAAAAATCTAAAACTATGAGATTAAAGTCGTAATATTACAAGAATATAAGTCGAAATACTATGAGAATAAAGTCAAAACTACGAGATCAAAGTTGAAATATAATATTTACATGTAGTATACATACTTGTTGCATGTAGTTGCATGTAAGTGCACATGTTAGAATAAAGTCAAAATATAATTTTTTGTATAGTGCACTTGTAAATGACCCGGAATGAGAGAAGGCCACAAGATATAAGGATATTTGAATATTGTTGCGTCCGAGCATCAATATATTTCATGTCTTCCATTGGATTCGTTATAGTGCGCCACACAATAGCAATAAGATTAGTCCCTTTAGTAATTTTATAAAAAAGTCTCAGCTTTCACTGAAAGCCTTTCAGTTTTATAGCGAAACACAAATGGTGTCTTACAGAAATGTGTTGCTCAAGCTCTTTACTGATCAGATTATATATATATATATATATATATATATGTTCATTATTTGTTGCATGCCAGACACCCAGCAATCACAATAATTCTTTAGGTAGTCAAAAAAAACGTAAATATCTTGTTTGTTTACAACCAAAATGAAACCAGACCAAACTGAAACTTTTGGGAGACGTTTTACTCAGGTGTTAAAAAATCGTAGTCTGCACGTTGGAAAAAAAACGTTTTAAAAATGTCACGAACTTACCCAAAACACAACTAAAAATATCAGTGAAATAATAATGATACAATAAGCAATTCAGTGACTGGGAAACGGATCGCAGTAGGCAGAGGCATAGAGAAATTAGCTATCTCTCTGTATGGCTCTGGCAGTAGGTTAATATAGCCAGCCTATCAAAGGGCGTAAAAGTAATATGTGAATGCTTTTTTTCAGTTGTCTCTGCTCATTCAATTGACATATTTGATATATAAATATATATTGATATTGTTGCTTCAGATAGACATAACAAGCTAACAGTTTAAAGTAAATCATGACACTGAAATGAAATGAATGATGGGTGAATGTTTCAAAAATATTTAAAAATGTCAAGAAAGTAGCAAAATGCTAATTTATTTTATATTATGTCAGGACTTCTACCCAATACGTTATCAAGTTTTAGAACATTTATCTGTCATTCTTTTACTTCTACGTGTATTTATGTAAACGCTGTGTTTTTAATTGGCATTTTGCTGACAACTTGTTAATGGACAAATGGAAGTAAACTCATTTAAGTTAAAGTATCCACTGTACTGTTAATCGGTGACTTGGGCACCCCTGTCCTAATAGCAAGATAGAGTCAGGTGTGTTTGATGAAGATTGGAGCTAAATTCTACAGGAAGTGGATCTCTCAAGAGCTGAGAACCCCAACAAACAATTTCTTAACAAGCTTGCTTCTTTTTCGATGTTGTACTGAATTCTGTGACCCAACCCCTACCTTTTTTGTTGCTGTGTATTTGTAAAACCCTAGTTAAAAACAATGCTCTTTTTCATAGCAAAACCATGGTTAATTTGTGGTTACCATGGAATAAATATAATAATCATGTTCATCATCCTAACATACTCTCAGTACTAGAGTCATATAATTTGGTGGGTGACATAATTCGCCAACTGAATAAATCAGCGCTGAATGAATGATATAATAACTAACCCATTAAGACAGTCCCTTACCGCCACCTACAGGCATAACAATGTAACCTGCAATAAAAACACTGAAAAATGGCCAATGGAATATATTTCTTTTTAAAGATGTATGCCAATATTATAAAATAGTATTTATTAAACAATAATAGCCATTATAAACTGTATTTATTTATATATTATTTAAACATGTTCTTTCTGTAATTTTGGTTAAAAAGTAACCCCTTAAAATATTAGCATTCATTTTAATGCAAACAAGTAACAAAACAAATTGGTATATATAATATGCTTTTTTTTTTTTTTTCTACCCATGTCATATTACTTTTATGTTTTGTAAATAAATATAATGCATAGTATAAATTTGGACGTAGTATGTATGTTTTTAACACATTGGAAGAAGGCATTCGAACGTTATAAAAACGTTTCTGCAATGTTGTGGGGAAAACGTATTTATAACGTTTAAAATACGTATTAAATACGTAGGGAAAAACGTTATTACAACCTTTTCACAACATGAAACACGTTTTTTACAACGTTGTTGTGTTTGCTGGGTTGCTGTACACTTGAAACAAAGAGGAAAAACATTAATTTGATAGACAAGCTGTTTTATAACAAAAGAAACAAAGCAGAACATTATTGTGATTGCTGGGTGTCTGCCATGCTACAACGTGTGAGTGTGTGAGCTGATGTTAAAATCAAAAGTTCAGCACTTTAATAAATATATTCCTGATATTAAGCGGTGTCCGCAAGTTCTTAGATCTCATCCCAGTAACATCAAGCGGCCGCTCGGACGCAACAATATTCAAATAAGCTTATATCTGGTGGCCTTCTCTCAATCCGGGTCATTTACAAGACGCACTATACTAAATATTATATTTTGACTTTATTCCCGTAGTTTTGACTTTATTCTAAGCATGTGCAACCCAGTCTCAAAACTTTTAGGAAAAGGAAATACAAATGATGCAACCTTGTACGGGTGTTGATATGCGGTTGTTAAGTTGCTCAGCATGGTTTGCTTGAGTGCTGCGGTAGTTTGAGGGGTTGCTAATTGATCTCTCTTAAGTTTCTATTTATAAGTATCTGCATTCCTCCTCAGTGGCATTGCATTTACTAGAGAAACTATTAACTAAGACCACTGACTCAAACTCCTAATTTGCTGCTTATTAATAGCAAGGCAGTTGATGAGTTTAGGTTTTGGGTAGGATGTAGGATGAAGGATGTAGGATGTAGAATGAGGTCCTGCAGAATATGTGCTTTATAATGCTAATTAATAATTGAATTAGCTAATTAAAAAATGTAATTAGTTAATAATAGGAATGCTAGTTAAGCAGCTAGTTAATAGTAAGTCTTGTTCTAGTTATACTAGTCTACAATTGTAAGACAATTGACTCCACATCAGCAACATTAAAAGATTTGTATGATTTATGAAGACATTTTTAGTGGTGCTTTCCATTGTAAACCCTACTGCCGCCATGCCAGGGCAGCTGTTTTCAATCAGAGGGATGGGACCCACAAGGGGCCTTTAGCAAACTCCCAAGGGGGCCTCTAGATGACTTAAAATGATTTAAAATATGACAAAACAAGATTTGAAATAAACTAAACAGCTAACAAGGATAATGTAAACTGGCATCATGCATCTTATTTTCATTTGTTCCCTCAACAACTGTCATTTTTATTTAGAGACAAGTGTACTTACACTAATAGACAATCAACTGTGGACTACTAGACCTGAAAAAATAAAGCTCTATAATATTTGATCATTTAGAACTTGCTGTGAGTATTTAGGCTTTTTTGATAACACTATTATAAGTTGAACTTGTTACAGTGCAATTATAAAAGTACTGATTAATATTAATTAACTACATGTTACTAATACTTACTATATGGTTAGGGTTAGCAATAGGTTTTGTCTTAGGGTAACTTGCACATAATTATTTAAAATTTATTATTATAACAGGAAGCACATGTGCAACAAGGACACCTTAAAATAAAGTGTTACCAAAAAAGTCCAGAATATGTACTCGTAATACGAAGTGTAAACCCTTAAGAGCATTCAGTTATTAAAACAGGTGGGAATGTCTGTTTGCCAATTTGAAATCGGTCTGTACAATACTCTTATCACTATATATGCTATATAAGTCACATGCCAAAGTTTAACAAACAACCCCTTAGCCTAAGTATCTGCAACAGTAACAGTAATGTTTGACTATCAATGACTCCAAACTAATGACACAAAGACAAATAATGTGCTATGGGATATTTCAAAAACCACAGATTCATCGTAAAACACCAAGGTCAAAATTGAAATGACTATAATGGAAAAAAACACGTATGTATAAATAATATAAAGAGCTTTTTACCTTGTTGCTGTGTTCCTCTGCTCGTGCTCGACCTGTTTGAAAGCAGACAGAGATCCAGGCTTATTTGCAAGTCACGGGTCTGTCATGCAAATGCACAAGTGTTAAAACGCACATTAAATAGTCAGCCATCTAGTAGCATGACGCACCAAAGGAGGCGTAGCGCTTGATTGACAGCAGAGTTTTCAATACTTCTTTCAGACTCTCTCTCTCCCTCCCACCCTGCCTCCATATCTAAGGGCAACAATAACCTGGCAACCATTTACATGAGGAGCTTGATCCTCTGGTTGAAAGCACTCAGCGAAGCACAGACTCATTGTTTCACTTCCTTCAAAAGCATGTATCAATTGGACAATGATGCGCTACAAATGGCGATAATCAGAATTTTGCATCTTAAAACTACTAAATCAATAAATGCAATAATTATCTTCCATAATTCATAGACTGGGTTAAATGCAGGTCTGGGTAAAGAAAAGTCGTTCGACATTAATCACTGACATCTTTAGGATTTATAGCAGCTGTTACTTAAATAGTGTTAAGCAGGGAGGGTTTTCGCTTGATAAATGCCAACTGTCATTAAGCAAAGTTCTTGGATCTTAATATCTTTGTTACTGAGTAAAATGCAGAGCAATGTGATTGAGATGAGCAGTTTGAAATGAGAAGCAAACACAACTGATATGCTGACATTTCCCATTACAGTGACAACAGCCAGTGCCTGATGACTTTGCCTGTGCTGGTAATGAACAAACTGATCCAGCTGTATAACGTGTAAAATGTCGGGTAAAGACAGTTATTTCTTATCTGAGAAAACTGAAAAAAACTAAAAAGACTCTGCAGAAAGAGGAACTTCATTAAAGATAAAAAAAATATACATTTCAAGCAGACCACAACAGCTAACACTAAACCAAATGCAAATGTCCTCCCAGAAGAACGGGCTTTTCTGTCGGGTAAAATAATCTGGTAAATGCTTTGCATTAACGCTGTCACTAATAAAACATCTTCATGCTGCAACATTTGCATGTAAAAAAACCCACGCAAACAACCTTTGAAAGAGTAAATATAAGTTAATGATGACACTATAATATTAAAATATAATAAAGTTCATTGTTTAAATGATGCTTAAAAGGTCAACAGTCAATCATGTACTTATGTTCCTTTTGCTCCAAACCTGTAATACTTTACAAAATGAGTTATCTAGAAACATGTCAAGTCATACAGGTTGGGAGTGTCATTTTCATTTCTGGATAACCTAATGCTTTACTTAAGATTAAATTACACACTGGGGTTGGTCTGAGGTGAATGGATAAACAAATACATTTGTTCAAAAGCTTTAGGGTAAGAAAGACTTTTAATTAATAAATAGTTAAATTCAGCAAGAATGCCTTTTCAGTAGGAAAAAAAAAACAAAAAAATCAAATAATTTTCAACATTATTTAATAAAAAGAAGAATTATTTATTGATTAGCAAAGATCACTACAGGCTGAACATTCAGATAAAACAATAACATTTTAAAATATATTATGATAGGATAATAGAGCCCGACCGATATATCGGCAGGCCAATATTAGGCATTTTCCAAACTATCGGTATCTGCATTTGCAACGGCCAATAAATGAATATTTCAAAAATAAAATAAAAATGGACGAAACAACCTTACTGGTAACTTTGATTTAGTTGTTGCTGTTTTTGTTCAAAGGACTTTACGTTTCATATCTTAGGTTTGTATTTTTATACATTTTATTTATCAGAATTGTAATATATTTTAATGTTCCGTTGTGACAATAACATTTGAGTGAATACTCAACTAAAAATAGCTATTCTTGTACTACAACCTGCCTCTGATTGACTGATTCAGTACACTACCTTATATACTGTAAGCAATTTATATTTTGCTGTTGTTGTTATTTTTCAGAACTAAACAGAATTCGTCTCCAGTCCTATTCAAAGTTATATTTATTTTATACTAACCAAGTCTTTTAAAACTGGTAACTTCTGGTTTGGTTGTTGTTTTTGTGTTTTTTACGTTTCACATCTTAAGTTTGTATTTCTATACATTTTATTTTTCAGAACTTTAATATATTTTGATGTTCCTCTGTTCTGTTGCATTATCATTTTATGTTAGTTAAAACTCATAAATAACTACAAATAACTAGGGAAATCTGTTAATGTTTCGTTGCGCGTTTCTGAAATGTAAAAAAATTTAAAATATCGGCCGATATATCGGAATATCGGAATTTAAAACCAACAGATATTTGTATCGGTATCGGCCTTTAAAATCCTTTATCGGTCGGGCTCTATAAGATACTTCACATTTTTAAACGTATTATTGTAACAAATAAATGCAGCATAAGCATAAGAGACATTCTTACCGACCCCAAACAACAACAACTATTTACAATAACCCTTAAAAGTCAGGTTCCATGCATATTATTTCATGTAATTTTTTTCTTTTGCTAAGAGAGCTTAGACTTAAACACTTTACATAATCGACATAACGTTATCTATAAAACAGCTATAGACTTCAGCCATAAAACACAAAGCATCAGAGAGACACGGTCAGTCGTATTATTGCATGTCTGTTTCACTTCACTTTGAACTACTCATTTGATAAGCAAATGCAAGGCATTTTGTCACGCAAAGAGAAAAAAGCTAGCAAAAACCTTTTGTGCCAGGTGCACACACACATCGGACGAGTTTCATGAGCAAACAAACAAGCATGATTTAATGTGATTAAGACCCAATATTGCGCATGTGAACTGAGAATTTCTATGTCTTTCGAATCTATAAACAGCACATGAAGCAGCTGCAGTTGGGCCAAAGCCACAGAGCTCCCTATAGACACAACAGGAAGAAGGTTACTCCATCAGAGAACACACACAAAAACACTCACATAAAGACATTAAAACATAAACATTCATTCAGCGTAACATTAAAAAAAGCAGACACCATTGAGTACACTTAAAATATATACTGGCTGGTCAAATTAATAATAAAATTAATAAATAAAGTACTTGATAATGTCTGTTAGAATATTTTCTGTTTTCCAAACAGTGCTACAATTATATACTATAGTATTTCATAAATACACTTTATTATGAATTCACTTTTATTTTTGTTTTAAATTTTCATTTTAACTGTAGTCTAAGCTTCAGTAATTTTTTGTGCACTGTTTTTTTTTTGTTTGCTTTTTTTATATAACTTTAATTCATATACATTTTAGTGTTGTAGTACTTCATCTAAAAATTATTTCATTTCAATTAGTTGCCAAGGCAAGCTTTCCAAACTTTATATTTTATGTAAAAATATATATTTTTTCATATTGATGAAAATAATCGATAGGTACATTGCACTAAAAGCTGCCGTTCTGTCTGGCGCCACTAAAATGTAACACTTAACTTTTAGTGATTTTAATAATAACGCAGTTAATATGTTTGTGTCATGATCACCAACTGGAGTGTCCATGAGCTCCACCAGTGGGCACTCCATCCCTTACTACACCCACACACTGTTTTGTGTCTCCCTCTCTTTCTCTATAACTTCTTGGATAAACCTTATCTAAGTTCTACCTATTACATCTCAAAAAATTTTAATATCGTTAATTAATTTGTAACTCATTTCAAAAATTTTAACTTTATATATATTTAGTTTCATTACATGTAAAAATTGGTAAACATTTAAAAGGTTTTTGTGTTTTAATTTTGAGGATTAGAGCTTTTACAGCTCATAAAAGTATCTCAAAATATTAGAATATTTCCTAAAAATTTGCTATATTTATTCATGTGATTTTTGCTGGGTTTTATTATAAAAGAAATCATAAAGAAATAACATATAACCGTTTAAAAAAAGCTTTTGCTCAAATACAATAACTGGTTGATTCCAGAAAGAATTAGTGGGTTTAAAAAGCTTGTATTTTTGAACAAAGGATTGCATAAGCTATTTTCAGGCACTGAACAAGCAAGAACTCAATCAAATTCAAAGACTGTTGCGTAAAGTGTTAGAAAAATTGTCCATCATACAAATAAACAGCTTCAGAATCTTCTCTGCAATTTTCAGTAACTTTAAAGGTTAATAATACCGTTTTCAGATGAAAGTGGAGTGAGGAGGCTCTCCTGAGCGACAAGCTCTGGTGTGGAAAAGGACATAGCAGCAGCTGAGCTACAATCCGCCAGGAGCCCATTAGCCATGGACTTAGACATACATAATGACTAGAAAAATACAAACAACATGTTAGATACGTTATAACACGCTGTAATCAGGTTACATACTGTACACTAGGAGTGTGACGGGACACTTCTCCCATGAGACAATGGGTTCACAAGAACGAGACGAGATTTTTAGACTTTTTTACAAAATAAATCCTCAATGATAAAATATATTGGGGAAAATGTTATTTTATTCAACAAAAGCATTCCAAAAAAATTGTATTTTAATAAATGAAATTAAACTATTTTAATGAAATACATGCGGTAATAAACAACATTTAAACACTGAGACCACGAGATCTCGTCACACCCCTACTGTACACAAACTAGTGGTCAAACATTTGGAATAAATATGATTTTCTTAATGTTTTTGAAACAAATCTTTTATGCTCACCACGTCTGCATTTGATCATAAATACAGCAAAAACATAATACTGCAAAATACAGGACAGTTTACAATAACGGTTTTCTATTTATTCCCTTATATCCTGATGGCAGAGGCAAGAAGTCTTTCTTTGTTTGAGCTTGTCATGATTGTTGCTCACGCATCATGCCATCGCTGCCGAGGTTGAACTCTGTAAATCATATTTACATTTCTTAAAAGACAAAAAACAAAAAAAGTCAATTGGTAGAACCCAAAAAAATTCACCCGCACTGCATCAGAGGATCCAACGGCTGTCCGTGAAGACACAAGGTCGATCCTCAACCCAAATTATGGCCCTTACTGATGCTGACTGCAGCCCAATAACCATAACCAACTGCAACAGAAGGGCTTCAAGAACAAAAAATGTTTTCAAAGACCACATATCCTCCTCCCACACCACAAACTGTCCCGTTTGGAATTTGCAAGAGAGTACCAAGCATGGGACACTGAAAGGTGGAAGAAAGTTTTATTCTCTGACCAGAAAAAAATAACCTGAAGGCTCCTGATGGCTTACAGCGAGATGGAGATGTTTTGTACGCGCTACAGTGGAGGAGGCTCTATCATGATTTGGGGTGCTTCTTCCTTCAGTGGGATAATGGATCTTCAGGTTGTGCACGGGGGTGAAACAGCAGCTAGCTATGTGCATATGTTGCAGGGGCATCCCTCTTGACTGAGGGCCCTCCTCTGTGTTGTAATGACTGGGTGTTTTACCAGGACAGCACTGCAGTTCACAACCACTGCCTGATGAAGGACCTCTTCCAGGAGAATAACGTCACTCTTTTGGACCATCCTGCATGTTCCCATGATCTTTATTTGGTTACAGCACTTGACTTTTATGTCCCATAACTCTAAGGAAAATGACTGACTAACTGTGTCCAAACTTAGAGGTGAAGGCTTGTTGCACGAGGCGTTGCTTATGCGGCTCAACAATCCTGCCATGTTCAAACACATAAAGACTTCTTGCCTTTGCCATCAGGAGATTATGACAGCGTTACTGCCTAAAGAACGCTGACAGGAAAGCTGTGCAGATTTTAACATTTTGAGGCTGTGGTCAAAATTTTGATCTGCTGATGAACAGCCTGTTTGAGTTTAAATGCACTTTTCATTAAATTGCCTGTTCTCTATTTTTTGTCTCTTTCTCCTGTTTCTTTTTTTGGCATTTTGAAGCAGTACAACCGGGTAATGATCCACCAGCATGAAATATGAATACTTGTAATGTTGTCTTAAGATTTTAGTATTATTTCTGTTAGATCATGTGAGTAACGGCTGCTGAGAATCACAGGAATAAATAGCATTGTACCATTGTTTTTTTTCGGTTTTATACTATATTTTAAATGCATACAAGACTTTGAAAGAAAATGCGTACAAGATTTTAAAAGAAAAATTACCACATCATAGTTTTTCCATGCATATGGTGCAAGTCCTTGCCTGTGTGTTAGCAGAGATGATGGCCTCCAGGGCACGGAGTTGATTCTCTGTAGCTTCAGCTCTGCTCAGTGCTTTCTCCACGCTCAAGCCGATGGCCTCTATCCTCTCCATTATCCTCTTCTCGCTGCCCATGTGCACCTGAGCTGCCGACAAGGCCTGTGCCACCATGTCCTCCACTTTCCTCAGAGACTTCAGCAGGTCTTCTGCAGCCAAACGCTCTGCTGACGAATCAGTGACCACAGCCACGTCTCTAAACTGAATCTGAGCGTCATCGCAGGTGCTCGTTCCCTGGTCTTTGAGAAGCACCTTCATGCCACAATTAGTCTCTTCCAGCTGGGCTCTTATGTGATCGACTTCTAGGCTCTGGATCCGCTTATGAATGTCCATCGAAGTTTCTTGTGGAACTTGGGCAGTCTGGTTTTTCTTGCCCTCTTTAGTCTGGCCTCTCCACCAGGTGATGGCAGCTGCTATGTGTGCTTCCTGTGTCTGATGCTTGGCCTTGTGCTGTCCTTGCGCTGCCAGCGGGGATTCTAGAAGCTCCAGCTCTTTCAGACTGGAAAGCATAAGGATGTCATGCATCATGGAAAGCAATGTTCTAAGGCCGCACAAAATATCAGAAGTGTTTCCTTACAGGGTGACCAGCTGCTGCCTAGAACTTCCATGTTGTTGTTGCTTCTGCAGACACAGTCTCTGTAACTTCTCACTCACACTGATGTCCTGAAGAGCACATATTACAAAAAAAGACAGTACTACAGGTTTCAAATAAAATGTTAAATTTTGTATTGACTACAGTCTTATATTAACATAGAGATAATAATTTTTGAATCGTTTTTTATGGTCTTAGTTTAACTGAACTTTAATAACCCTGACTGACTATGCCTTTAGGTCTGATTTGGGCCTGTTCCATAAAACAAGTTTACCAAATAAGCCAGGCTTATGGCAGATAGTCCGACTTATTTTAATACAAATGA
>JAUCMT010000134.1:29179862-29190132 GCA_032357475.1 Enteromius thamalakanensis | reverse complement strand
AGATTTACCCTCAGATCGTCTCTTATTTTTCGGGGGTGCAGTAGCCTGATCTGAGCTGTCGCTCCAGTCACCGAAGTGAAGAGTAAAGTAAAACATTATTTTAGTTGTGCATGGTTGTTAGTATTTATTTATTTATTTGATATTCAATTTATAGATAGGTTTTGTAGCCTTTTATAAGCGGTTCGTTAAACATAGCGTCCACCAAACAAATCCAGTTGTCATATTACTTTAGGTATGATCTAAAAAGTTTGAAACATCACAAGCATTTTCGACACACATCCATCGTTTTTCATCCAGACATAACTAGAAATCAGTGGTCAAGTTGTATTTACATACACAAATATTAGAGTGTGTTCAGTGCATTATGGAGGACGAACTCCTAAAACCTGTAGTGTAGCCTGTCTTTGCTGGCTGTGCACAGAGACTATAAAGTGGAGCAATTCTACCTCTGCAAGGACAGTCTGGTGCTTCTGACCGGCAACATTTAAGTAAGTTACATTTTCTTATTAAAAGATCCTGCAACTTGCTATTCAAATGTATGTTTTGAGCAGTGAAGGACAATGCTTGTTGGTTGTTCACAAATGCAGACATGGTGTTATGTTTACGAGGCATGATGCAACGCAACTACTGCGACAGTAGTAAGTAGGCATTTAACAATACTGGTATCGAGTACAGAACGGTTCACAGGCATAGATAGCTGGGATAGCGAACGCAGCAGGGTGTGCGTCAGCACATTCGTTCAGAAATATATTTTACTCGGTACCCAATACCAGTATCATTACATGCCTACTACTAAATCATGATAATCAGTAACTATTTCTCCACTGGATGCAACAAATGCCCTGTTTGTAATGCGTTTTATTGTTTTGGCTTCATAACGTCGGGATGCAGCATCACGTTATAGTAAGGGGCATAACATTTCTGCCACATGCTTGTGGTATTCGGCCAATGCACTGGATAGTTGGCCAATCAGAGCATACCTCAATGTTTTAAAAATATGTGTTTTGTGCAAATCGACCCGTTTCAGGAGGTGAGGCTTAGAGGAGATTGCTTTAAATGTGATTTTTGCACCTGAAACTGCATAAACACATTGCATTACACCAAAAACAGCCTCTTATTACTTAGCCTCTAACAATATAATTTACACATAATAATTTATTTGGATAATTTTATTTAGTTTTAATAATGAAACATTATTTTAGTTGGTTATGGTTATTAGTATTTATTTATTTGACATTTAACCTTGTGCAATTTGTTGCTCTTTGGGTCCAAGTTGAAATTAGGATGCCCCCTCGGTTAGAATTTGACTCAAATGTTTCAGAGCTTCATGAATCACTTTTTTTCACATGTTTGGCAGTCTCAGGGTGGATTTAGGTGCATGTGTGTATTCTCTTTCACAGGGGGCCCTCAAATACAATGAAGAGATATGTTTTTTTTTGTTATACTATAGGATATCTAAAACAGCAAATGAACCAAAACCCCCAAAATTATTAAACTTAACATAAAAACTAATAAAAAAACTATACTGTAGCTTTGCATCTTGGAGATGTTGCCACAGTTCTTCTGGATTGAGTCTGTCTTAGTTTGTACTGTTACTTCATGTCATTCCAGACAGACCAGATGATGATCAAATCAGATCTCTGTGTGAAGCACTGGCTGTTGTCAGACTCCTTGTGCAGACAATAATATCACTGCATTATTACAATTAATGACAAAAATCATGTTTGGAAATGTAAACTGATATTTCCAACCCAACCCGACCAAAAGTGTCCACCCTGTTAAAAAAAACTGCTTATGCTGGTTAGGTATGTTTTGAAGCTCTTTGGAGAGGTTTTCTGCTTGTTTATGCTGGTTGAGCTGATTTAAGCTGTTCCTAATGAGGTGCTTTGCTGTTCCTAAGATGGTGCTCAGGACCAGCTGAGGACCAGAACATGACCAGCTTAAGATAAGAACGGATTTATCATTATATCATTTGTGACCCTGGACAACAAAACCAGTCATAAGTGTTAATTTTCCGAAATTAAGATTAATACATGATTTGAAAGCTGAATAAATAAGCTTCCCATTGATATATGATTTGAGCGAGATACAACTATATGAAAATCTGGAATCTGAGGGTACAGAAAAATGTAAATGCTGAGAAAATCACCTTTAAAGTTGTCCAAATTAGATCTTATCAATGCATATTACTAATCAAAATAAAGTTTTAATATATTTTTGGTAAGAAATTGACTAAACACCTTAATGGAACCTGATCTTTACTTTCTATCCTAAGGATTTTTGGCAAAAAAGAGAAATTAATAATTTTGACCCATGCTATGTATTTTTGGCTGTTGCTACAAATATACCCCAGCGACTTAAGACGGTCCATGGTCACATTTAGCCATTTACAGAATCTATATTTAACATTAGAAGTACTGCCTGAATTACTTATTTGGGTTGACTTCAGGTAAATTAGGCCACTTTTGCCACTGAGACTAGTCAAGAAGTGGCCCTATTTACCTGATTACACCATGTTCCTGCACAAAAAAAGACTGTGGAGATTCACACAGCCTCCATACAGGAAATATCACCCTTATTCTTACTGCACCATCTAAACTTAGATATATGCTATAACGATATTCTAACAAATTCAGAATATTTTACCTTCCTCTTTCTTTATTTACATTGTTCATACAATGCTTAAATGCAGTCTCAAGTGTTCAATGAGTCTAATCACTGCAATTATTAAAAGACACATAATAAATGATTTGATATGATTGCAATTACTAAAAAGTAAAGATCACAAAGCGTATTTTCACAGCGATGCAATAGAAGAACCAATTAGAGTTGAGGCTTCAGTTCTGCTAAATAACAAGAAGAATAACAACAGTGAAACTGCATTACAAACAAGAATGTTCATAATTAGGATAATGGACTAAAATAATATGGAAATACACCAATTTACAGGATCAAGAAGCAAAATAAACGGTTTTATATCTGGAAGCAAATGAGACAGAAAGCAAGGCTCATAAAATTTTCTACATGGAACATCAATGTTAAATCTTTATTTTTTATAACAGCAAATCCAGAGGCAAAAAGGAAATCATTTGAATCAGAGGTTGTCCTGGGTTATATCCTTACTGATATGCCTTGCACAATATCCTCACATTTAGGATTTAAGATTAAGATTTTAATTTTCTCCCCTTGATGAAAGCAATTCTGCTGCAACATGATAGCCTCTTAAGAAAGTATAATGATCCCTTTGGTTGTTGCACACCACAGTATAGTTACAACTTCCAGAAAACATGGGTTCATTTGATGTGCCTTTGAACTGAGCTATACACTCCTGTTTAATGAACTTGTCACATAAATTGTTACAAAGACAGACAGTACTGCCAGTGTCTTTTTAGATTACAATAATATTTCTCAGGAGTGAGTACAGTAATGCCCAACTACCTGGCTTGTTTCTGTTTTGAGGTTTATTATCCCCTTATGCTGATGAGATACAGCGAAACCTGTGTAATAATGTGTTGCTCTGTAATGAGACGCTCAGGGAAAAGCTTGATTTCAGGCATCCAACTTTTAATTTGACAGCGTTAATGAAAATATGTTGTTAAATGCCACACTGCTCTGATGACACTAACTTATTTAACCAACTGGTGATTTTATTTGTTAAGTGTTTAAGTATAGCCTATATGTTTACATGACGTGGTGCTATCACCGTTTACCAGCAGATGGGGTGAGTGACTCTTCAGTGATTGGCCTTCCTAATTTAGCTGCTTCTTCTTCTCCTGAATTCGATTTAAGATGTAAAAATCATTGTCAAGTCATACTTATTGGATCAAATTCTCCATCATCCACCTCTGTGAAGACAATCTAGATAGCCTACATTGTTTATCTGAATGTAATTTAATGAATGGGCCACTGTGACCGTTTGAATAAATCTAATTTTGCGCTTATGTTGTGGTCTTTGACTAGGAAATGATTGATGGATAGCAAGTATTCGGTGATATGGGCCATCTATCTTCTCTACAATGCTGTCAACATGCTTACAAAGTGACCCTGTTTTAATTCAAGTCTGAAAAAACACCATTACAAGCTCATAAATACAATTAGAGACAAGGGTTTATTGGTTTTGTGTCACAGTAGAGGACAAAAGAGCTCAGATTTAAAGAAACAAGTTTAAGTGGAGAAACTATGGACACAATTAGGCATTAAATCTGCTTCTACTCTCCTATGCAAACATAATAAATTGTACTCACAGCTGCTTACATGAATTATACTCACTTCAAATGCTTGCTATTATGAATAATTTATCTTCAGCTGTATGGGTGAGAAGCTAAATCCTATGCTTTGTCACATATGATTAATTTCCTTGCAAATTAGAGAGAGCTCTACGCCAGCAGACAAACAGGCCTGTATATAGAGGGTGATCTGGGAACACAGTCTCACTTTGACGCTTGGTCAAAACAGCTTTTTGAAGCCCAGAGTACCCCTTTTCTGTCACATTTCGACGTGAGGGGTCCTCCATTGTTTTAACTAGGAAGTCCTTTATGTCTATATGCCGGCGCAAATTTTATACATTTTATACATTTATTCTATCATCATAATTAAAAGATCATCAAAAAGTGACTACAAGGGGTACCTTGAGTGTCGAAAAACGAACAAAACTGTTTTGATCAAGTGTCAAAATGTGACGAGTTGGAGTGAGACTGTGTTGGATCTGGAGGACCTAAACCTTGCATGGTCATAGTCGTAAAAAAGAATTGTGCTTAATTAAAAATTAATTTAGCTACTTGCAGGCAATATATTGTTAATTTAATAGCTGTATACACTTTTTCATTACAAAGAGTTTCTTTTTTTCTGCTGAACACTGAAGGCAATGTTTGGAAGAATGGTGGTAACCAAAGAGCTAGTTCTTATTGACTTCCATAGTATTTTCTTCCCATACCACAGAGGTCAATGTTTACCAGCAGCTGTTAGGTAGCAACATTCTTCAAAGTAGGGCACCCTTTTTTTCACAAGGGTATATAGTGAGTGCATTGAAGTGTTTCTTACTATTTAATTCATTATTTAATCAAATTGCTCTTATTAAGAATGCCTGCCACAGTTTTTATGTAAAGATTTCACATTGTACAGACTGAATTAGGTTGATGAGATAAACACACCGGGCACTCATCTGCATATGAGCTCATCTCCAGTAATCTGTGTGGCTTATTGAGCATAAGGGGCTTTTTAAATCACAGATACTAAGGAATGAATTACTTTGAATCACATTTTAGACCAACGATATTTCACAGCTCCTAGTTGCCTGAACAAGCAAGTTCGTATTGAATAATGTTACTGATTTGTGAGCTCCCAGCATGCATTTCAGCATGACTAATTTATGCAGTTGGTATTATAGGCTTATTCTTTTTCTGTTTGCTGCATTTATTATTATGCAGTTGTTGTTGTCATCAGTATTATTTATTTGCTGTGTGGTATGCGGTGCTGTTAGAGCTCATGTTTAGATTATTAATTGAGGTTTATGTATGAAGAGCATTTATATAAAGCTATTGAATATAATGTTGTTTGCAAGATTCTATTTTTTAGAAAATTGTACAGTTCTCATAAACAGTATATATTCAGTGATGACAAATACTAAATAATAATTACCTGAATGCAAATAGTGTGGTTGACTTGACAGAAATGTATTGGCTGAGTGAGACAATTTGCATTTAGTGAGCAAACATATTAAATTTGGAAAGAAAAAGAGTAAAATTAAAAAATAAATAAATATAAAGGAATGACTTTTCTTTTCTTAATTTATTATTATTATTATTATTTTTTTACATTTTAAAATTGAATAGAGAAAGGACCGTAAATAAACTAAACGATGATGATCTGTTAATTCGAATGTGTTTTATCCAGCACTGGATTATTATAATTAATTAAAACTAAACCCAAAACAATGTTAGTCTGAAAAAAAAAGAAAAGAAAAGAAAAAAATTAAAATACAAAAAGTTTATTTTAGAAGCATTTTTCATTGACTTGATGTAATAAAATGCATTTATAAAATGTATAAAAATTATACAAACATGTAAAAATGACATAAACTAATAAATTATACAAACTAAAATCATACAAACTAATAAAAATGCCAAACAGAGCCAGTGTGGTGCATAATTTTTGAGAAGTGGTGCAAGGAAGATGCACACAAATGCAAAAATACCTGCGAATATCATTTGCATTCATTTCATTATTTAGTAATGAGCACTAATGTTTCCTCTGAGTCACGAGTTTGTGCCACCAGACGGAAAACTGCATGGGTCGTGAAGCAGTGCTGGATCAATACTGGGTACAGACTACATATTATAGCTGAAGCCATAACTGCTGCTATTGATTGAGGAGGGCAGGCTGAGGAATGAATACTGAGGTTTAGAGTTATTTATTGTACTCTTGCTCTTATGTGTTTTGCAAATATGTTGAATTGTATCTGAATAATGGGCCTAGTCAGGTAAAATGATGGAAATATACTGAACCTAGATATATGATTGCACAGTATTCACGATACTGAATTTAGTTTGACTCATGGCAGCCATTCACTGCAGAGGAACCACTGGTGGGCAAGTGATGTACTGTTACATTTATCCAAATCTGTTCAGATGAAGAAACAAACTCATAGATATATTGGATGGCCCGAGGGTACGGATATTTTCAGCAAATTTACATTTTTGGGTGAACTAACATGTCTTATGCGAATGTTTTGCAACACTGCTTTGACAGTCAGTACCACACTGCTCATTTTCATAAGTGATTATTTCATCCATATTGCTAGTTTTGTCTGCATTATGTACACTCCCTGAAGCTCACTATAATTTCAGTGTTCAGTCAAATTCTGATCTGATATTGCAAAGACAATGTTGACGCCAGGCCTTTTGAATAAGTGGCCTTGAGTGGGTACAAAGGCAAATGTGACAAAATCTCAAATTGTGGCGAGCTCACCTAGCAGGGGAAAACTAATTTAAGCAGAAAATTAAAAACCTGAAATAGCTTCATTTCATGAAAAGAGGGAAAATGTGTTTCGATGCATCAGCATCAGTTTTGAAAGGCTGGTTTAAAGTTTACACTGAGCTCTCTTGTGGCTTGTTATGTATGAAGTGTCAAAACTATCAGCAGAGAGATTTTGAGTGCACTGCACAGGCTGAATTTGAAGGGATCTTTGGGATATTTATGAAAAAATAAAAGTATTTTCTTGATGGAATTGTAGTATTTTTCTCCCTGCTGGATTCATGCCATTTCATCCTGAGACAGAAAAAAGAAATACTGTCCTGTTCTGTTGTTTTTTTGTCTGCGTGTGTCTGGTTGCTTTTCCGTGCAGTGAATGTGACAAAATTTAAGAAAACCTTTTAAACTTAAACAAAACATACCCAAGTATCATGATCCATACCCTCATAAAAACATATACAGTACAGGCCAAAAGTTTGGACACACCTTCTCATTCAATGTGTTTCTTATTTTCATGACCATTTACATTGCTAGATTCTCACTGAAGGCATCAAAACTATGAATGAACACATGTTTGTACAAATCGACCTAGCGGGGCTTAGATGAGAAACAAATATGTACCGTATGTGGAAAATGACACCAAAAACACTAAAAAAAATGACACTAAAAAAAATTTATTTTTAGGAACATCGTATGACCTCTTCAAAAAAGCTAGTGCTGCAGGCCCATTATTTCAACAAAATTCACAACTCCTCCATCAAAAAATATGACACTCTCAGTCTGAAAATAATGTCTTCGATAGGCAGCGGACATCATGGGCGTCAGACTCCAGAGTGTGGCTCCAGACCTCACCGCTGTCAACATCACACATCACTGGCTTCTCACAGACGTTGATTGGCAGATAGGTGAAGGTGGATAAATTGTTGTACTCTCTTTCAAGCAGGAAGCATAAGACTTGAGAACTATTGATGGATATTAACATATACTGTTGATGTATTAGCAGTGGGTTCCTATTGCGTGCATGTCTGCTAAGTTGTCAAGGTCAAAATCCATCCATTAGCACAAGAAAGCGAATTAACATATAATTTACTAAGGGCCTTTTTTAAAAATAAAATAAAGGTTTTTATGTTATTTCAAACAAGACAGGAATTTATTCAGAGAGTAGATCATTTTATTTTCTGCACTTTTCATTAATAGCTCTTATTGATCATCTCATCCTGAGGCAGCTGAATCTATGCAGTTATATATATATATAGATTCATATATCATAGAAAGTCATATATGATGTGTGTAAGTGCGCCTATGGGACCTTAGTGAATAAAAGGATAAAGGAGATGACTGGCGGGTTTCATAATTATCAATGTATGTGGGATGATGAGTTGCATATGACTGACAGTTAACTAGCAAATGATTTTGATCAATTATATTATCCGGCAGACTCATGTGAATACATTTATCTCTAAGTTACAGACTGAAATGGTCATGAGATATTTTCAGGTGAAAAGGATGAACTTGTGGCTAAAGCAGGCACTGTATGACTAAAGAACAGATCATGTTCAGCTTATGTGTGTGCGTTATGTCAAGCTTTTACTCTTTTAAAGTGCTTTTTTGACTGAAGAAACAGTCAAACAGTGTCTCCTTCGGGGCACCCGAGGATGTTGAGATGTCTCCCACTCCATCAGAGGGAGAGCCGAGTGCTGATGCGCCCACCGCTGCAGAGGAAGGACCGGCAACGGTTTCCCCTCCCTCTCAGGCGGATGTGGAACTCTCGGCTATGCTCCTCCGAGCCACCGAGGCGATTGGGTTAGAAGTGCCCCAGGCACCCCTGCCTGATCGTTCTCGGCTGGATGATTGGTTTCTGAGTTCTCGGCCCGCGGCCTCGCCGCGGTCCCCCTCAGTGCCCTTCTTCCCGGAGGTGCACGAGGAACTGACCAGGTCGTGGCGAGCCCCGTACTCGTCACGCCTGCCCACCAGTTCCTCTCCCCTCTCCACGCTTCATGAGGGGGCAGCAAAGGGCTACGAGGCGGTCCCTCAGGTCGAACGGGCCGTTGCGGTGCACTTGTGCCCGCACGGTGCCGCCTCCTGGCGGGGTCCGCCTCGTCTTCCGTCCAAGCCGTGTGAGGTCTCTTCTGCGCTCGCGCGGAGAGCCTATCACGCGGCTGGACAGGCTGCCACCTCGCTGCATGCGTTGGCTACACTCCAAGTGTTTCAAGCCAAATCGCTTAAGCAGCTGCACGAAGGTGGACTTGATCAGGGCGTGATGCAGGAACTCCGTGCCGCTTCCGACCTCGCTCTCCGGACGACGAAAGTTGCGGCACGAGCCCTCGGTCAAGTGATGGCTACTTCGGTAGCTCAGGAGCGCCATCTCTGGCTCAACCTTGCAGAAATGACCGACGCCGAGAAAGCTCGCTTTCTCGACTCGCCCATTACGCAGGTTGGCCTTTTCGGCGACGCTGTCGAGAACTTTGCCCAGGAGTTTTCGGCAGGCCAACAGCAGGCCGAGGCCATCAGCCAAGTGCTGCCGCGGCGGGAGTTTCCCAAGCCCCCGTCCGCGCCGCCTCAGCCTGCTCGTCGCCGAGGGCGTCCCCCCGCGGCGAAACCAGTCCCACCTGCTCCGTCCCCAGCAGAGGCGCTTGACGCTAGGCTGACTGCACGACGTCGAGCTGGCCGCGGTAAAGGGACGCCGCCCGCTTCTCAGGGCCCGGCAACGAACACCCGCAGTAACAAGAAGCGCCCCTGAGACGGGCAGCCCGGAGGTGGAGGGCCTTGCTCGTCAGGGTTCCTCACCTCCGGGCCCAGCGCCCCGAGGTCCCCATCTAACTATTCTGTTTTCTCCTCAGATGCGGACCCGGAGCCCTGGATCGCCAGCGCGGGAACCAGTGAGGCAGGTAAAAGCTGTACAGAACAGCCGGACTCGCCTCCAGCGCGACTTATCGTCTGGAGCCGGTCCCCTCCCTCGGGTCCCGCAGGGCTGCCCCACCGCGGGTACGGCTGTTACCGTTCCCTTGATACCCCTAGCGACTCGGTTGGCGGCCTGGTTACAGCTCCCCAACCCTTCGCAGTGGTTAATACGGACGGTACGCCTCGGCTATGCGATTCAGTTCGCCAGGCGCCCGCCCAGGTACAGAGGCATCCTCTACACCCGTGTTCGTTCGGACACCGATGCTGCTGTCCTCCGTGCGGAAGTCGCTGTCCTACTGGCGAAGGACGCGATCGAGCCTGTTCCTCCAGCCGAGATGAGGTCTGGGTTTTACAGTCCCTACTTCATCGTGCCCAAAAAGAGCGGTGGGCTGAGACCAAT
>JAUCMT010000134.1:29166357-29179762 GCA_032357475.1 Enteromius thamalakanensis | reverse complement strand
TCTCTCATGCGAGATCCCATATGTAACGTCTCCGTTCCCTCCTTCAGGGAACGTGGGTTACCGTTGTAACCTTAGACGTTTTTTAAAGAAAAACATCAAATTCAAACAAAATTTTAAATGCAATGCAGGGAATTCTGGGAATGTCAGTTTACGGTGTTTCCCTGTAAATTTACCATCAACCATTTAACAGGTCTTAACCATAGCATTTTTACTGTTTTTTACCGTTAAATTCACAGCCGTTTTTTACAGCACAGACCTGTTGTTTGGTCAAGAGTTTGGCAATGGAGGGAAACCTGCACTGAGACACTTACCCTCATCTCCCATGATGCCCCAGATCTACCACAGCTATATAAACGAGGACTGTGCAGCTCTAATGTCTTATGGAGCACCTTCACCAATGCCAGCAAAGCTGTAAATGCTAGGCTACTAGAGCCATTAATGGGTGCTTTTCTCTACACCAGCTCTTCAGGAGTAATAACAACATATTTCACCTAAGCTGTTGTTTTCTATTTGAAGGACCTGGATTTCATTACCTGCCTCTCACACAAATTCCAGGTATGTGGTCTGTGTTCACTCAAACACTTGAGATGGTTAGCTCTGTGAATTGCTCATCAGTGCTGGCAGTCGCCATACTTTCACTTTTAAGAGCACTTTATAAGCACTAACTGTTGGAACGCATTGACTACTGAGCCATGCTTTCTGTTGAAACATACCAGGAAGGAATGTTTGTGATGATTGCAAGATAAAAAAATATAATTTTTTTTTTTCTTTATTTAAAACCGTTTTCTATAATTTGTTACATGTGCCATTTTTGATATATTAACTACAGAAGCCTATTTTTTAATAAAAAGTTAGGGGGAAGCATTTAAAGTGGAAAAAAATAAAATAAATAAATATATATATATATATAGTCACAATTACAGGAAATTACGTAATTAAAAGAATATTTGCGGCAAACATTTTAATTCTGTCGTTAATTACTCACCCTCATGTTGTTCCAAACCTATAAGACATTTGTTCATCTTCGATGACTAAGATATTTTTTTAGCTTTTTGACCCTGCATAGACAGCAACGCAACTAACATGAAAGTTAAAAAGGACATGATGTGAAATCAGTGATCCAACCTTAAAGGAAAACGCCTCAGTTTTTTCCATATTCCACTATTTTCTTCCCTCAGACGAGCTGATACATATCTCTCCCATCTCGCTCACTATAGTGTGTGCATCACTATGTTAGCATTTAGCTTAGCTCCATTCATTGCTTAGGATCCAAACAGGGATGAATTTAGATAGCAAACTTTTAAATAGGCTCTCTTTTTTTTTTAGAATCCGCAGATTTGTGTTTTAAACAACTATATTCTCTCCTGAAATACTCTTAAAACTGCATTTCATTACACAATAACAGCTAATGTGATGCTCGTTTTTGTGATGAAGGTTTTGAGTAAGGCACATCTAGCGGCTTTTTATAAAATCCCTTTTAGGCAATGTTTTTTTTAAAAAGGTCTCTGCACTTGCTATTGATTTTATTTTGAAAATATTTATTGTGTCTGGCCCAGCATGTGGTGTCCATTTGGACTCTAAATTGGACTCATCAGGCTTCAGTGAGAGCGGTGCCAGGCTAAATGTAATGTTGAGTGGTGCATTTGCCCACAGAGAGCAATTTACTGTGCCACTGATTTTCATTATTTCATGAATTGTAACTTTCTGTAAACCCTCAAACCCATCATAATTACTCTGAGATAAGTGGTTCTCAGTGTAGAAACCAAACAAAGACTTTTTCATATTGCATCTGACTCAGATAGCAAGAGCCCCGCAGCTACTTTCAGGTCAAAGCAATGCCTCTCGGATTGAAGGATGATAATGTAGAAGCAGGAGGTCGAGGCTGGGACCTTGTTTAGCTGAATAACAGCACTTTCTGTTGACTACTGTAACTACCTTTTGTTGTTTGTGGCATTTTTGAAGGCTGACAGCTTGTTTGTCAACTTGACTTGTTGGAAAACAGCAGCTTGAACATTCACATAAACATCTACTTTTGTGTATTATAGAAGAAAAAGACTTGAAATGACACAAGGGTGATTAAATAAAGACAGATTTTCTCCATTCTGCATTCTCAAAGTTGTTTCTGGTTGATTTCCCCTGAAAATTACTACCTTCTTTCCCACGCAGCAGTGAAAAACATAAGAAAAAATTTCCTCACTCTACCATTATCTTAGTAATAAGTCCATGATAAAGTTGCCTTGAGATATAGTTCACATATTTAATCAAGAATTTCAGGGAAGCTCCCTGCTGATCTGTAACACAGTGACAGACGATCTAAGGATATTGTTTGCAATATTAAAGTAGCTTGGTGGTAAACATCAACACTTGTATCATTAAGTGTGCATATGCACACATTTGCAATCGTTACCTGCAGCCGTATGATGGAGGATTGAAGTTCAGGCTTTGTTTGCCCTATCATCCATCATGTGAGCTTAATGTCAGTGCATTAAAGCTCCACCTTAAATGTGAATCTACTCTGATAAAGGTCTGGGCCATGAAATGATCTCTGTGATGGATGACGTTCCCCGCACCCTGTCTGTAAAAGACAGCAGAATGACAAATCCAGAGAGCCTAATATTCATGCTGGAAGGAAAAGCGAGAGCGTCTGCCTCAATAACGCTCGGCCCGCCTCCATTTGAGCTGTTATTACATGTGCTTCTGATGCTTCATTCCAATATTCAAATATGCAAAGGAGATTCAGGCCTTTGGATGATCAGTTCACTGAGCTGTCATTACATCTTTTGAAGTAAAAGACACACTCTGATTTCATTCAGCGCTTTCACAAAGCAAAAATTATTCTGCGGATATGAATCAGGGTTAAGCCAGGAAGGCATGTGTGCCATCTAATCAACATGAGCTGTGCAAGCAGGCATTGACCCCCCTTTTCATAGTCTAATTAACAGATTTTCTCAATTTTGGGGAGCATTAAGTCAACAATGCCAAGTTGATTTTACTTATTTTAATATTTGTTTTTCCAAAGTTATGTTGTGCAACCTAATTGAATAGATATTAGTAAAAAATATGAACCATTTTTTAATTTAATTAAATATTTTTATGTGAAAATTATTCTTAAAGATGTATTCATGCATTTAAGTTGTAAGAACTTAATGGTTAATAATTTACTAACTGCTTATTAATATTTAATTTTTACACACACTCACACACACACACACACACACACATATATATATATATATAAGGAAAACATATAGCTATTTTTTACTGGTTTTACTGTTTAAACTGAACTGAACTGGATGGTGGCATCACTGAATTTAATAATGAAATTCTTTCAACTGAAAATTGAGTGTTTAATCTTATTTTATATTATTGACACACTACTTTGTAAAGTAAAACCACATAAAAAACCAAAATAAATTCCAACAGTACAGCTCTAGACCTTGGCAATGATGGACAGTCAGGCACTGTTTCAATACCAAACCACATGGCATCTGCAAACAAATTCTGCAAGAGCTTTTCTTTCAAATCATTTAGCTTTTCAGAGCCATGTTTGTAAATTAATTTTAGCCAGCTGATGCCAGTGTTTTTTTTTTTTTTTAAGGGATGCATTAAAGTTTTCCTCAAGTTCCCTCATATATGAACTTGTGCTTGTTCATATTTGTGCAATTTTTAAAGGTATAAACCTTTATGTTCTTGTAATGCAGAGATTTTTCAAGATCCATTCTTTAGTTATTCCCTGCTGTCAGACATAAATCACTACACTCTTATCTTGCACAAATTTAATGGAAAAATAATTATGTTTCTCGCTGAGGCAGGAGTGCATTAAGCCCCAAAAGTCAATCTGCAGATAAAGACGGAGAATAGTTCAAAATGTGTTTATTCATCCATTCTGTTTGCTATCATTTTGTGTGCCAGACATGATTTAAACAGACAAAAGATGACAACTGAAAAAGATCTTGTATGTAATTGAAAAATCCACTTTGTTATGTCAGCACATCACAGACAACAGTTTTTGGCCATGAGGAAGAACATTTTTTATTATAGCCTAATCGAGTTGTCAGCCCAGATGGCCTTTAGTTGTTAATTACAACCAAATCCATTGCAAAATGAATTTAACTAACACACATACATGCATAACATTCATTAAATGTTTACTTCCCTGTAGGCCTATTGTTAAATCAATAGTCTGAGATTTTTTCCAAGGTAGTCTGGAAAATTTTATTTCAGAAAAACTGGCATTGATCTGCACAGGGATAAACACAATGTGAAACATCTCAGACAAAAAGCTGTCAAAGTCCTCTAATTGTTTCTATCTTCTTGCAAGTCAGTGCTTGAACAGTATTTGATTATCATCTCTCAAAACATCTTGAGTAACTGAAGACGGAATACGTCAAACATGACGTCTCAGAGCTGAATGAGATTTGGACTCTTTTCCCCCAATGTAATATTTATTTGATTATGGATATTTATTTTTGTAATGAGATTTACAATAAATGAAATAAATAGAATAAGAATTTAGCTTTCTTTCACTTATATGAAATTTAAAGAAACCGATCACTTAAAAAATAAGTTGCTGTAAATGTACTCAACCTCAGGTCATCCAATTGTATTGTGAAACAGATTTGGAGAAATTTAGCATCACTTGCTCCACCATTGAATGCTCTGCAGCGAATGGATGCCGTCAGACAACATTAATTGATGGACTGGAGGGATGTGGATTACTTTTTTTTTTTTTTTTAGCTGTTTGGACTCTCATTCTGACGGCACCCATTCACTGCAGAGTAAGTTAAAGTTTCCATGAATAAACAAAACTCTCCATGGGTGACCTGAGAGTGTGTACATTTTCAGCAAGTTTAATTTTTAGGTAAACTATTCTTTTAGGGACAGAAACATATACTTTCTGCCAAGTTTGCCCAACTAAAAATAAGGTAAAGTACAGAATCTGTAACTTGGTTTTGTTGAAACTTGTTGAAAGGTAAAAGCATGTGCAAACATCACAGAAGAATGGCACTACTTGCTCAAGCCACCGCATCAATTCAACACCCTCTCATAAAGCTGTCAGGTGTAGATCTATGTGGCGGCTGACATCTTTAGACTGCTGAAGATGAAGGTGTGATGTGAGGGGCATGCCGTATCTCTCTGCATAATAAAGCATAAGTATGCGCGACAATTCATTTTCTTAGACATTTAAGATGTCAGGTCGGGTTGGGCTGCTGTGAGGAGGCTCGCTGTGAGACAGGAGCATGATAAAATGGCAGGAAGTTCAGTGTTTCTTGACAGGAAACACCCCTGGGATGCTGTAATCTCGTGAGATGTTTCATTTCCTCAAGCTCTTGATGCTGCTTCAGGTTTACTGTTTGTATTGGAGACATTTCAAGAAGGTTTATATTTTTTGGTTGCAAGGGTGATTTTTAGGAAACATTAAGTTAATAAAATTTTGTTTGTTTATGAAGCTTCTTCTGCTGAGCACAAAGGGAAATATTTTAAGGTTGTTGATGACCAAACAGCATTGACTTGGGAAAAAGTACTATGGAAGTTAGTGGCTATATACCCACAACTGCACTATTACCAGCATTCTTCAAAAAATATTTTGTGTTTAACAAAAGAAAGAAACACATGCTAGTTTGGAACAGTATATATTAAATACAATCAGTTAGGCTTCAGAGCGCTTTTTGAGAGTGCAGGACTTCATATGGATCAGTGATTTCTTATCACTTTTGTTGACTGTTGACTTGAATATCGGATTGTAAAATCCTGAAAAGCATACTGAAATGTGCTGTAGTAACACATTAACATGCATATTTCTTTAAAGCATATCAGTAAATTTGATATCATTATAAAGTTTTTAAAAGTGTGCCTAAGCCTGTTAAAGGGTAAGTTCACCCAAAAAGGAAAATTATCCTAATAAATAAAAATAATTTGTGTTTGGAAGATGAACATTTGGAACAACATGAGGGTGAGTAACTAATGACAGAATTTTCATTTTTGAGTGAACTAACCCTTTAATAAACAGTCATAAAAGATTGCTCTCTTTAAGTACACTTAAGTGACTTTTTATTCAAATTAAATTAACTTTTTTCTTTTAAAATACACTTTTAAGATTTGAAGTACACAACAATTATACCATTACAAGGGTAACCAATCAGAGTTGAGTATTTAAGATAAATGTTTACTATGCAGTAACAACTACCAGAGACCATTTATGTAAACATAATGGGAGCTGTGTCTCTCTGCCACTATCAAAACTTGGTGGGTGTATCTGAAATCGCCCCCTATATCCTCAAATAGGGAATCCATCCATTCATTTTACAAAGCACTCGCCCATGGCATAATTCAGTGTAATACGACACAGGTGCATATCCATTATACATTGATTAATCAAAACGTTTAACTACGGTTTATACAGAATTTACATGACAGAATTTAAGATAAATCTTAAAAAACTTTTGTTTCAAAAAATTATGCAAAAGTGGTAGTTCTTCCGGTGCACTCACTCGTTTTCATTCACCTCTTCAACTGAACTAATGTAGGGAATACTGAATGAGGGAATAGGGGGCGATTTCGGATACAGCCTGTTTCTTTGAATAACCAACCTGTCCAGCATAGCAATATCAGCTCAACCTGGGGCGTAAGTTAAAGGCAGGGATTTCAGTTTTTTTTTTACCAATGACAGTGCTGAGGAAATCTTCTTTTAAAAAAGTGGTCAGTATTTTTGTGACTTTATTATACTCCAGTGGTGGAAAATTTACACACCTTAATTTTAATACAATCATTAAACATTTGTGCTAATGCCAAACTTCTATTCATTATTCAGACGAAAACAAGGCCTTCATCAAACAGTACTATTTGGAAAGCGTTACTATTCAAATCATGCATTTGATGAAAGGCTATAAAGCGATAATTATTCTGCCCTTGAAAAAGTCCTCAAATTTGAATGATAAGCAGTTTATGTACCGTTTCATTGTTCGGCAGGAACAGAGAGGAAAAAAGAAACTCAATTTAATATATTCAACGGACGCAAAGGCAAATATTCCTTTATTGTTCAGAGCTATTTGTTAAAGCAAGCAGGCAACTAAGGCTTCAATTGATTCATTCTGTAAAGGGATCACACTGTGTCTGAGGTGCCCCAGAGGGCCTCATGTGCAGCTTCAATTTGCAGCAACTGCAAAGCCATAAATGAGTGCAGAATCAACATCCTTACATACAGTTGCAATCAGTGCAGAGGTTTCTTTGCCGGAAATGGGTAGAGGTGAGTGCTGGAGCTTATTTCGTCCCTGGTTTTCTCTACAGCGGATTACTGGCTCGTGCTGTGGCTCATGAGAGCTGTGCTGATGGGCAAAGTCTGAGTCTTTTTCGTTTAAGGTCAAACAGTTGGACAAAACAAAAATCATCTTGGACAAAAGGCCCTGTCTTCACTACTTTCCCATACACAGATTAACCAAACACCCACTCTAAAAAGGAGCTTAATTGTTAACCATTGATTTTGGAATCCAATTTAAGACTAGGCTTATTCTGTGCTGTGATGCTTCCTTTCTGCTTTAAATCCATGATCCACCGCTGATAAGTCAAACAGATACAAAATAAAGTGCTGATATTCAAACCAACTGGTTTTATAAAACAACTCAAACAAGATGTAAATTTTGAACATGTTATTGGCAGTAACTTTGCATGTCCTTGCTCCGCCAAAGCAAATACTTTCAAACAAAGCAGAGCAGAATTATTTTACAACTATTTTACGAGTTGCCAATTCTTATGAATTTGTACAAATGACCTTCACCTAATCCCGGCATTAAACCTTCCGTCACTGAGTGAGGTCATATGAATTGGTACGAATTAGCACAAATTTACATATTGGTCATGTTGCATATTGATAGTGAGGTTAGTGAAAAGGTAGTTGGTGCTCTCTGTGCTCCTGGGTTCTTTCTGGTGCAGGTGAGAGAAGTCTTCCTGTGAGGGGGAGGCCGGTGGTTACTATAGAAGTAAATGGGGACCAGCAACTGTTTGGTTACTACATTCTTTATAATCTCTTCTTTTCGGTTTGTGAACAACTTGAGAGTGAGCACATGTACTGTAAATAAAAAAAAATTGGTTGAGCTATCTCTTTAAATGTCTTGATCTTGAATAGGGAATGTTGCTCAACTTGTCCCAAAATCCAAAGCTGCTACTCAGAAGTTAAATAAGTTCACTAAAGGTTTTTTTTTTTTTTGAAAGATAGCCATTGTCTGTTGAAAAAAAGCCAAACACAGGGAATGAGAATGTGGCATCTTTTTTTTCTTAGGTTTTTCATTATATAACACAATGATGTGTGAATTCATGACAGCATTGATAAAGCACAATTTCCTCACACCTTCAGCTCTCATACATCCCTACACAAGAGCTTTACTGAACTTCAGTGTGGGAACCAGGCACTTCTTACCGATCCATATGATTGACTTGGTCTTATAAGACCAGAGTATGGATTCCCAGAAGTCTATATTTTGTAAATATGGGCCTTGGAAAATATATATTTTGCTTTAGTAGGTAGGTCTGGTGTGGACAACAACTATGTGTGTCACTTCTGCAGGCTGTGTGAAATGAAACTGATTTGTTGTTGACGTATAACCAATGACTTTGCATTATAGAGTTGAATGTCAAAACAAAACTTTACCTAATAACACAAACAACCTTTCAAGTGCTTTTCCAGCTAAACCAGTTAAACTGTAGCAACAGATGTTATGTACCTGTGATTGTGCAACTCTTGTACATTTGTACTCATAAATTTACCCACACCTCACAGAATCTACAAAATGTTAGATTTTCTCAGTTGCTTTGGTGTATTTCTCCAATCATCCTTCATATTTGCAAAGAAGTATGTGCATTTCTCAAAACAATTCTTACAAACAGCAGCACACAATAAATTACCTGTAACTTGCCTGTAACTTGCTCAAAATCATTAGATCATCTCTCATAAACAAGTATTTATGTCAATGAACATATGAGTGCCATCGAAATAAAATGTCCTTGTTCACACCAAGATAGTCAATATGTTTAGTCATGTTGTAAGTGTAAACTATGGCAGCGGTTTGGAGAACAGTTACTGTAAACATTGCTGTATGTGGTATATTGATTGAAAGGGACTGTTTCGAAATGTTTGAAGGATATGGTTGATCTCCATCATAGGTCTATGATTGGCCTCTTCTGCCTCTTCCTCTGTTTTGCCTCTGTACCCTTCCACCATGAATCTTTACTCCTCTACTTCCTCTTGGCTGTTGACCCTGATTGTTCATTCACTGTCAGAATTTATAACTTGTTGTTGTTGCTGTCTTCTGTTTATATCCTTTTCAATTGAAAGATTCACGAGATACATCTTTGAGCTATTTCAGAGAACTGGTTTATAATTGGTTGATCTGTATTCTCTTCATTAGTCAAAGGCAATATATTAGAGGCCACAACTTTGCTTTAAAAAACATTGCTTTCATTTATTAGGAGACAGCAGCACACAGCAATGAGATGGAAGAGTCTGAATGGCTGGATGGTGCTCTAAAAAGCATCAAAACACTTAATTCTTAATTATTTGTGGCATCCATGTGTGTCATCCAATCTGGACAGTAAAGTTAAGAGGATGTTTGGACTGGTGGGTAGAAACACACTTGAAAAAGCACTGTAATAAAAGCAGTCAAGCATCAGTGCAGCCCTCACTTTAAAAACATTTTTTTCTTGTTGATCAAAGGCTCTTTATAAAATGTGAAAAGGCCTGAAGGGTTTAGTTTTATTTCAAACACAGCCACAACAAGTGCTCATTTCATTGACATAGGGCGTAAGAGAACATGTCATGTTTTTATGTTTTTTTTTAATAGAATATAGAGGGATGTTCACAAGATGGTACATGGGAGGCATGATTTTTAAACTAAGAGAAGCAAAATAATTTTTTTAATTTTTAATAATTTAAAATGATGCTTATTCTTGCAAAATTCATGTGGCTGGTCATTGCTATGCTGTTGCTAGGGTGTTACAATTTTTGTGCTCCCTAAGGGTCAGATTTACTATTTACTATACTACGTAATTTACTAACAATACATGAGCCTAAGCCAAGCCAACTCTTGATTTAAGAAATTTAAATAATGGCACAAATGCCCGTTATTTGATGAGTGCAAACATTAGTAACTAAATCATGATTTGTGATTCATTTTACTCTCCTCCCAAAACTATTGTGTCTGAAAAAAGAAACTTCTACAAATGAATATTCAATGAGGTCAGGTACAAAAATAAATTTCTCCATGACTATTCAGCACTATTTCTTCACTGCACATCTTTGTAAATCATCACAGAACTATTATAACACCAAAAATGGTTTGCACTGGTGAAAGCTGTTAGTAAATTTGAAAGCAGCTATATGATGTTGCTTAAAATAACATTATTTTTTGCATTTGGTGTAATGCAATGTGTTTATGTAGTTTAAGCTAAACACATTATTTACCACATACTGTGCATTTCTCCTCTAAGCTCCGCCTCCTGAAACGGGTCGATTTGTACAAAGCTCATAGTTCTAAAATTGATTGGCCAGCTATCCAGTGCACTGTAATTGGCAGAATACTGCAAGCATGTGGCAGAAATGTTATGCCCCTTACTATAACGTAATGCCACATTCGACGCTATGACACCAAAACAATAAAACACATTACAGACAAGGCATTTGTTGCGTCCAGTGGAGACATAATTACTGATTATCATGATTTAATATTGTCTTTTTATCATGTTGCATTGCACCTCGTAAACATAACACCATGTCTGCATTCATGATCAGAGTAACGACAAACAACAAGAACTACCCTTCACTGCTAGAAATTCGTGTTTGAATAGTAAGTAGCTGGTTCTTTTTGAAGAACTGGACAACATATAAATATTTATGACATTTATGACATTATTTATGGGGCTTATTTCAGTGTGAAGAAAATAGACAAAGTTTACAAAGGTTTAAAATAGACAAAAAAGCACTTTTGTGCAATGCAAAGATTCCACGGATGTTAAAGGTTCTTCTTGAAAAAGAATAAAGATTGTTAAGAGCGCATTAAGTTTTACACAACATTTAGCCATGTTCCACATTTAGCAACAAGATTTTTTGAAGGAAATAAATAAAAAAACATTGACTAAATTTGTACAAAAAAAAAGGTAATATCTGTGACTCATATTTTGCTGGTTTAGTCCCACTGATAAACTGCTGTATCAGGGCAGTGCTACATGTTACGTTTCTAAACATTCATACAAGAAGATAAGCACTTTGAACAACAACAGACTGAGATATCTATAATCACAACTGCACTAAAGCCCATAACATCAGGACTGCCTGGTAAAAAAAAAAAAAAAAAAACATCTGTCAAGCTTTAATGGCTTTTATTGAGCAGCTGCCAGAGTAAATAAGTGCAAACCAAACATTCAGAGTCTTTTGTCAAAATGATGTACACTTGATTCTGAAAAGTCGGACAAAAGTTGTGTAGATGGTTGAAAATTAGGTGCAGGTCTCAGGTAGTGGTCTGCTCTATAATAATAGCTCTCTCTTTTGCCTTGCACTCCATTTTTCTGCTATCTCCTTAGAAATGTCTGGCCTAACTGCCCTCTGTAAAACACCATTCAGGTTTCTTTCCACTACCATCTCCCACTTCAGCCTTTCCTCCTCCTTCAGATGGTGCATGGTGCCTTCTGTTTAACATTTTGCCATCATGCTGCACTGTAGTTTTCTCAAAGCCTCCATGACTTTCTTCCCAAAATACATGAATAACAGTCACTAGCAGTTTTTGCACTGCTATTCTATACTCTATTTGGGTATGATTTTTTATTTTTTAAAGAAGACTCTTACACTCACTGCACTTTTTTTTTTAGATAAATCATACAAAAGTGAAAAAAAAATTAATAAGTAATTACTGTGAAATGTTATTTAAATTTAAAATAACTATTTTCTATTTTAATATAATTTAAAGCATATTTTTTACCATGTGATGAAATCTGCATTTTTTAGCACCATTACTTCAGACTTCAAAAGAAGTGTTTTTTTTTTTTATCTTTATTGGCATTTCTTTCAGAGTAAAGCCATTTCTTTAAAAAAAAACCCTCACTGTATATAGTGTAAATGTCAAAAAAAAAAAAAAAAAATCAACATTCAGCACAAGTTTTAGAGAAGATACAGAGTGCAAAAAGTTTTTTTAAGAAATTACTTTTATTCTTCTACATCACCGAGCATTTCTTAGAATTAAATTAATGTTAAACATCTTTAAACTAGCTAAAAGAAAAATGTAATAACATTCCAAAATTTCAGAAGAGTAAGCTAGAGACAAATGTTACAAGGATAAATAATATCTGTGATCTTAAGAGCCAAAGGCAGTCCTCAGCTCCATTTGTCAAAGATCCATTTAACAGAGTAATGGGTGCAGTCCTCCACAACTAACCTGCTTTATCTAGCTCTGGCAACACACTGACAAACTTTTTTATGTGACACTTTCCTTATAGTTCCAACATTTCATATCAGTTTTCATAATCCGCTGAAATCTTATATTTCACTGAGAAAGTATGCCTTTCAGGGAAACTAAATATATCTTGCAACTCAACACAGCAAGAAAATCTAATAGCATGTAAAATGTATTTTAATGTAAGAAATCACTTTGCATTAAAAACAAATATAAATTGTCAAGTATAAACAAACTGAACTGAAACTAGTAAAAGGAACATTTAATTGATTTTTCATTCAGTGTCCCTGCCGTAAAACCACACTGGCACAAACGGCTTTGTGAGACTTTGAGAAATTTTTGCAGAATGGACAGAAAGTACTTAATAAAACCACAAAGAAACAGCTTTACTTCACATTTCATGTGACACTTAGGAAGCATAAAAGCCTTAACATTTTGTAAAATAGCTGTTTTTTTTGACATAAGCAATTCTTCAACTCTTCTTTACATTTGTGTTTTCATCCAAATCCATATTCACTTCTCTGCAGCTATTATGGGGAATTCCGCCTGTTTTTGCCTACCAAAATTAAAAAGCTTCCCATACCCACATGCAAAGGTGTATATACAAAAGATTGGCATCATTTTAAAGGAAACCTTTTGAAATTACATAAAACACTGGTAAAATGTATTAAACTTATTGTATTTATTGTCTGTGTTATAATAAAGACAAAAAAAGGGGCTTTTTATTTTATTTTTTGTACACAATCTATGCAAGAGTTATTCTATTCCAACTGTAGGGAAGAATAAAACCATTTTTGTACAATTTCACACAAATTTCTCCCCAAGTTTCAAGCCTCCCTAATACCAACATACAGTGGAATAAATCTTGGTGTCATTTTAAAGAAAACCCTTTCTAATTACATAAAAAACTGCTGTAAGTGATAAATATTATTATATATGTTGTCTGTCCTAAGATGAACCATGTCAACACA
>JAUCMT010000134.1:29081859-29121201 GCA_032357475.1 Enteromius thamalakanensis | reverse complement strand
TTCCAGAGAATCTCTGCAGTGGCTAAGAAGCGAGACACGCAGCATCCAGCCTAAGTAGATGGACCCTTACATACATTTCGTCGCTGTTTCAACTGTCTACTGAGTGGTGCTGAAACACAGGTTTAATTTGTGAACTCTCACACATTTTTATTATGTTGACATAGGTACATTGCTTCAGTTACCTATTGCAACGTTTCAGAATTCAAATATCGCTAAAACTTAATGCTCTATCATGTTGGAAATATGCCATACACCGAATCCAACCTATCTTAGACTGTTTACAAATGCAAAACTGTTATAAAAAGGCATTTGTTGATGCAGCTGTGCATAGGCGGACTTTAGGAGGGGCCAGACCAGAGCCAATCAATTTTGTCAAACATGTATTTGTAATGGGATTTACAACATGTAAATTCATTCTCTCATCCTAAAACACATTAAAGTAAATCTGCGGTAAATGGGGAAAAGAAAAGAATAAACTTTATAGTAACCTACACGATCTGTATATGATATTAATAAAACATGTCGTCAGATAATTTTTGTAAGGATCATTATTGCCGTTTCTTTAGACATCAGCGCGTATATTATAAACTATAAATGTATGGTTTGCTAGTACTTATGTGTTTTTAAATGTATGAAAGTACAGTTAGCAGTATATGGTTGAAAACACTTCATATTTGTGATAATATGACAAGTGCTCAGCGCGTCCTATCTGGCTCTGTGCCAGCAAAAGCGCAAGAGCAGATTTAAATTCAGCAGTTAATGACGTGATGCACTAAACGTTGTAATCACACAACCGCTTTCTTTTCCTCAAATATTGCAAGATGCACAGACGAACTCAGGACCGACTTTCCTACTTCACATAAACGAGTTGATTGCAAATATATCAGGAGAGAAGTTAGTGGATATCTACGCAAATTGGAAAAATAGGCGGATTCTTCTGGTTTGTATTCCACTTTTTGTGTAGCCTACCAGTCATTGTTAATTTTAAATGTATTTTGATTTAAGAATAAATTATAAAGGCTACAAATAATTGAAAGTGGAAAATATGGTAAGCTGTATGTAAACAAAAAAAAAAAAAAAACTGAGTTCGTGGTCTACCGGTAGGTGCCCCCCCAGGCAAAAATGTAAAACTCCTCCTATGCAGCTGTGCCATTTCAACTTCCTTTTATGCAGATTTAATTCATTTTTATTGAACCATAGTCACACAGGATTTGAACTGGAGCTTTGCATTGCTTAAGTGCAACACGGTTTCACGTGAGCTACTGGGTAAACCTACCATCTTTGAAAATTTACAGATATGAAGCTGGATATGTGTGATGCTTGAATTCCAAAGCATTAGTTTTCAAATCCCCCAGGATATTGATTTTGTTTTGAAGTCATAACATGATATACTTGCAATTGTGAAAAAATTACTGTTTATTAATTGAAACTAAATTTGTGTGAAAAGGCATTAAAGGTGTCAAAGTTTTACTTCCTCTAGTGTTAATTTCTTTTGGAAACAGCAGTGATATGTTCTTATTGGTACATATTTCGTGTCTCTCTAAAATGTGCACCCAGGTACGATGCCATGAACATCTTGGGATATGCATGTAACAATGGTTCTCAGACAGTGCCCACTACAGGATACAGTGCGAGCTCCCTTAAAGGGAAAAATATATTCTAAGTAGATCTTATACTCATCACAAATAAAAGCTGTTAATGCTCTGTTTGAATTCTTTATAAACCATTTTTGTTGCCAGGGCTATATTGATGTTCCTCCCACAGGTGTAAGTTGTCTTTCTCTTTCCACAGTGCAAATATTGATCATCATCAACACATGGTCAATTTTCTCCATTTTACTCTTGTACTCCAGCCAGTTGTGCTGTGTTTGTGAAAGGGAAGGATGCCATCAACCAAGCTGTGCTTTGTGGAAACATCTGAAGTGCCAGAAATATTTAACGGCCTGTTTATTTCGGTTATCAATGTTTTTTTTTCTCCCCATATCTCAGGAGTCTTAAATAGCAACTGAGAGGCAGTAATTAGTGAGGAAAAAGCTCTTAGGAGAGATAATTGAGTTTAGTAGACATAGTTACAAGGAAGTAGTTCAGTTGCAGGAATCTTGTGTCTGTCAGAGAGCCAATTAACAGCATCCGACTGGATCCGAAATATCCTTTGTAGAAACTGCTGCAAAGTCAGTGCGTAAATGAGTTGCATTTATGTTTTAGAAATACATTGAGGAAGGCATAGCGGATGTGAAAGGTTATTTTGATGGAAGTGTAAGAAATTATGTGGACAGTAAAGGCTTTTTAAAATGCTGTGTGCAACACTTACTCCTCTTCTTCTAGGATAAGAAAAGTTGGACAGTCTTGAGCTGCTTACATAATAAAATAGGCTTTAAGATTCAAGGCAGGCTTTACAGCATAGCAATAAATAACACATTTTGTGTTGCCCTGGAAAAAAAAATGGACATTTGCTATATTTGGAACACCAGTACACCTGCTCAGATTCAGCTCATAAATTATACCAACTTGCCAGCTTGGCATTTTTATATGCTAGACTCACCTGGAAATGTCTAGACTCACCTGAAAACAACAGAAAATACATGCATGACACACATTTTTTTTTTCAGTCTTTTGCATGGTTATTTTTAGTAAATTAGTCATACTGCTTGTAAAACTATAATAATTCTATTATCATTTGCAGCCCTTATATCATTTCAGACTTGTACAGCTTACTTTAGCAAAGAACATAAAAAAATATTTTACAGAGTGTCTATGCTGCTCTTTTACAAACAAAGTTTTACGATCAATAATAAAACACCATGGAACACACAACTTGTAAAAATAAAGATAAAGTTCCATTAGACATAAAAATCATTACTGTTTTATGTCATTTACATTACATCAAGATTAGATTTGTTTTTTATGTTTCTGATGTTTATAAGAAACAAATCAATAAAATCAGTGAAATTAAAGCCAGTAATGCTGGCTGAAATGTAATATTTATGTATTATTTGTTGTTGTAAATTCAATTTAGCTTTTAAATTGTTAATATAATAATTTAGAGACAATCAACAGAATTATGATTATTAAAGGGGTCATCCTGTGCCATATGTTACGAGCTGTTTGGACTGAAATGTGTGTTGGGAATGTGTGTACACAACCACCCTACAATGATAAAGATCCACCTGTAGTTTTGTTATAAAAATAATTTGCCCCTTCTGAAATCAAGCCATTATCAAATGCATGTCGGTGTGGCGTCACAGAGGCCACTCCCATAATAGTTGATTGACAGCAGCGTGTAA
The DNA here is from genome assembly GCA_032357475.1 of Enteromius thamalakanensis. Taxonomy (NCBI): domain Eukaryota; kingdom Metazoa; phylum Chordata; class Actinopteri; order Cypriniformes; family Cyprinidae; genus Enteromius; species Enteromius thamalakanensis. The sequence goes on along the minus strand of JAUCMT010000134.1, from coordinate 29,117,918 downwards.
CACAGACTGAACTGGTGTCTTACCTTAGACCATCCTAAGTGGGCCTTCATCATTCTGAGACGCAGAGACAAGCAAAATTCCTATGAGATTGAGGTGTTTTGTTGTAGAATGTGTTAATGAACATAGCAGTAGTCATTTACTCCTGAAATCTGAGTGACTGATGTTGAAGCGGAAGATTAACATTATGTTTGGTTCTGATCAACCAAAATTCGTTTATGTTTGCGCAAATCATTCATGATCCAGCCTCACCTACAGAAGCAGTGAGTATAATGTCTTTTAATAAATCTTTGCAAATCACCTTTCCTAATAATGTGCTAATTAGCAAGTTTCACTATGAATAAGGCTAGAGAAATTTTAAAACAAAATATTTTAGAAACTTTCTATTAAGACCCTAAAGAATCATATTAGCTTGTGGTAAATTGGCTTTGTATGACTCCTTTAAAATAATCATTAGTTACAGCCAATTTACAGTTTACATGTCTTTAACATTTTTTAATTAATTTCTCTTAAGAACTTCTTAAGGTTCTTTATTGCCATTGGTGGAATTTTTAACATCCATGAAATCTCCACTGTACAAAACATTCTTTAAATTAAGAAAAAGTTCTTTTAATTTAAAAAGTTCTTCACTTTAAACAATGAAACGGTTCACTCTTTCTTTGTTTTTCTGTTGCTATCTAAAGAGTGTACTGTGGATTTCATATTTCAAGTCCAAGCACCCAAGAACCCTCCACATTTCAAAAACATTCCTTTATTATAAATAAATTATTTGTATAAAAATTTAATTGGCATGCTTCAACCATGGCATTTGCACACTCACAACCCAAGGTTATAGACCAGAGTAGCCAATACAAGAGACAAACGCATTTTCCACTGCAGGTCTGACACTGTGGGACAAGAATGAAAAATTTTCACAACCACAAAATACTTACAATTAGAATAACATGTAACATGGTCGATTCCGATATTTGTTCCATTTCATTAAACTACTATTTTAGTTTCTAGGTTTTTTTTCTCTCACCCTTTTCCAGTGTCCCATTTTATCGGCTGCCCACGTAAATGACAGCTTTGTATCCTTTTTTTGGGGGGGTGGGGGGGGGGCGTGGCTGCCTAGGCTTTCTTATAAAATATCCAGGAAGAAAAAGTCCAAGAGTCCATCCTCTTGTCCACAAACAACACTGATGTCTCATGCATGGATTTCAGTCATTGGATCCTGTTTTATCGGAGCCAGCCAGATCCATGCCAAACCATTTTCAGGATGTGCACTCATATGGCATGATTGGTGTAGCTGACGTAGGTTGTTTTTGTAGACGGCGCTGAAAAAGATAATATAGCCAGTTAAAAAAAACAGCAGTATAACAAAATGAAAAACAATTGTGGTATACTGAGTTAATTCTGTTTGATTCTGAGGGACCATCAGAACAAAATTTCCACTTCATTTCCCGGATTGAAAATTATTTTTCAATTGCTTTCATTTAAAAGTGAAATTAATAACATTCTTTTGTCACAAAATGTCAGAGCTGTTATGTCACTGAAATGAAATCAAATAAGAACAAACCCATATATCATACATTATTCATCTAATTTTTGTAAACAGAAAATATGCACCTTTACCATCATTCACCCTTATGTTGTTCCATATCCATATGCATTTCTGGTAACACTTTATTTAAGGGTATCTTAACTAGCATGCGCATTACTAAAATATTCTACATCCCTAATCCAGGGCCTAAATTTAACAGGCACCATACCTTACTAACTATTTATAAGCAGTAAATTAGGAGTTTTTGGAGGGAAAAGCTGTAGTTAAAATGAATGTTAATAATGAGTGTTTTTTCTTCAAAAGGTGAGTTTTTGAAGAATATCTCAGCACCTCTTGACAATGTCATTAAAAAGCGAAGGCCGTAAAAATTCTGAAACATAAAAATGTATACTATATTCAAAATATTCACTATATTCAAAGTCTTTTAATAGCTTTGTGCAACAATCAGACTTAAATTTAATATATATATATATATATATATATTTTTTTTTTTTTAATTTATTTATTTATTTATTTTTGATACATGGACCAGTTCATAAAACTGCTCTGAATTATTTATTTATATTGCGCTAAACCAGTTACTACACATTTTTTTGTGGTGCATTCAGAGCAAAAATGTTAAACATTTCACCTTTGTATTTCATACAAGAATGAAAGTTCAGGGATTTTGAACAATATCAGATTCAGTAAATTATTAATTTTTTGGGTGAAATATTACTAAATTATGCCAAGTGATAGTTCACCCAAAAATGTAAATTCTGTCATCATTTTATTTATACTGAAGTTGTTCCAAACCAAACAGTTTTTGGTAGCTATTGACTTGCATAGTATTTTTTATCCATAATATACCATCAATTGTTTGGTCACACAACAAAATAACTTTTGTGTTCCAGCAAAACAAAAAAAAGGAAGAAATTCAAACATCAATTTCAGGGTAAATGAATGATGACAGAATTGTATTTATTTTTTTGGTTCTTTACAGGCAAATCCAGTAAATTTAATAGAAATATGCACAACTGGGAACTTCTTGTCTGAGTTAAATATTTATTCCATGCAGATTCAAGCTGGTCATGGGTTTGTCATGTTAACCAACAAAAAGCTGCTTAGTTTGAAAGTTCATACTTCTCTCTATCATCAACCAACAATGCTCCTTTTGTGCTTGCAAAAACTCACTAATGCGACTTTAACCTTACTAGAATTATCCTAGCAATTGGTCCACAATGCTACTAGTGACCAATATCTGCACAGAACTGACTCGCAGTACTCATTAGCATATTTAATACTTCTTTAACCAGCAAGGTAGTGCAGTATTTACAGTACACAAATTAAACATACATAATTAAACAAACATAAACGTGTTTTTCCTCCAAAAGGCATTCTCTGCTTATTCATTACATGCCACATTTGACTCTCATTACAAACTGGCCCAGTGTTGGAGCCCTTTAGCAGAAGGGTCACGGCACATTAGTGAGAGTCTGCACATTTGCATTAACTTTTACACAGTGTTCTGGACCTTCGCATGCTGCCCTTGCCCTGGTTAATGATCGGATCCCTCATGTAAAAGGTAATACCACACTGCCTGCTGAAATACAATCTGCTGCCATGAGCTTGCAGCCAGTAATTCAGATTCCCTCAGACATCATTTTACACGAGATGTGAATCAAACCAAATGTTTCATCTAGCGTTAAGACAATGCAGATGGCATAACTAATGAATTAGCAATGATACTCTGGTGAATGCATGCTTATCTGCTCCATTTCCTCACAATATAAAGCTTCAGATGACAAGATAAATACCAAAGAGAGTAAGCAATGCAAACACTGAAGAATAATCAGAGTTACCAGGTCATTAACACAAAGATCATGCACAACTTAGCCAGCATTAAATTAATAGTTCACCCAAGAATGACATTTCGGTTCATTATATACTACAATATATGTTTAGTTTTTCAAAGTAATGTATGTGGGTCGATGACGCACTGTATAATGGAAAATAATTTTAAAAATCTAGTTTAAAGTTAAACAAACTGTTAGAAGCCGTCTGTACTCACTACTATTGTCCACGCTCTCACACAGCTCGGTTTTCACCTCTCCATTGGGCCGTTCACTGGCCAGCTGGCTGAGCTTGTTTGTCATGGTGGCAGCGGTGACGATGGCCTTGAAGCTGCGCTTACGTTTGGGCACGTTCTGTTCTGGGTGCAGGATAATGATGTAGACTTTGGGCATGTAGAGCATCCCCAGAGACACGGACGCACTCAAGCTCAGAGAGACGGTCAATGTGGCTGTTTGAATGTACATCTGGAGAGAAAAGGAGAGGGCGATATCAATGGCTACAGTATGGGTGACATAACAGCGTCGCCTTACAGGCAACAAAAGGTCTAGTATAACACATGAACAAAAAAGAAAAATAAACTTGCTTGTAAATGTCCCTGAGCTGCAGCTACACTTGGTTTCTTAATCTTTATTCGAAATAACTTTCTTTACCTCTGATGTGACTTTTTTTTCTTTTACTCATGTAACCAAGGCCGAAGCAACTAGATTTTTACATTCCTCTGAACTGCAGACCCCATATTACTGTAGTTTGAAAACTCTTGAGTTGTGTTTCAGTGAACGAACCAAAACTGACTTTTGAAGACAATTGTGTGGGTGCCCACATTTGCTCTGTGTAACCTTGACTACTGTGTAAACAATAACATCATGCTTGTTGTAGTACCCATTGTGTTGGAGGATGCCACTCCAAACCACGCAGACGCATCCGCCATCTAAATAATAGGGAATCTAGCTATACATATCTATGGTTGCACAAATGGTCATGTGACAAGTGTTATAGCTTGTGTAGCATAGATGGAGATAATTGTCGTCAAATGCAAAATCATTTCATTGCCACTAGGTGCAGCTTTTGGAGTGTTAAAATAGTGCTGTCTCTGGTAACAGTTGTAAACAAAGCAGCACTGCGCTTACAAACACAGATTTTATTATGAAATGGAAATTAAATCAACCACTTGGGCGAATCGCTGCAGAATAATGTCACACAAAGGATTGGAGAAATTAATTGTTGAACCAATTGCTTGGGAGCAAATAAGGTAAAAATAAATGCATATTATAAGAAAATGAAAGTGTTTTGTAACCTTGCATGCATGTTAACCCGTAAAACCAAAATGTCAACCTTTCATAACCTATAATAGGGGCATTTCAATGTATTATGTATCATAATGTAAGCGCTTCCATGCTGAAAAAAAAAAAAAGTTGGTTTTAGCTGGTTTAAGCTGGGAGACAAGCTGAAATGACCAGCTAAAACCAGCCTGACCAGCCTAGTCAAGCTGGGAGACCAGCTAAAACCATATACTTCCAGCCTAAACCAGCTAAGACCAGCCAAGCAGCCTAGGTTGGTTTAGCTGTTTCTTTTCAGCAGGGTTGGATGAGTCGTGCACATTATATTTAAATAACAAGTGATGAGTTATTACTAATATCATTATTAAAGTGGATTATTAAGTTTGAATGGGCCTCAGGTTCAGGTCTGACTCTATTTTGGTGCACTTCAGTCATATCTGATTTCGATAATGCTAACGTTTGCAGATTCACAAAACTTGAACCTAGGATGCAACCACACGCCTCGAGCAAGACAATTTAAAATGTCGATTCATCCTTGCCCACGTCTGAGAGTTTGATGAATGGCTAACCTCGCTAACAAATATATTACTGCTTTCCTTACCTTGGGTGCGAGTGATCAGTAAGCTAACGAGCAGTAAATGATAACATATGCCTGCTGTGGGGGAGGCAGATGATAAAGCTCTTCGCGTTTATATTAAGAGAAATGGGGTGCTGAGAATGAATGAGCCCAGGTTTTTAGGTCAGGAGAGGAGAATCTGGAGCACCGCAGGAGGGTGTCACTCCGTACTACTGCTTGGATGAAATTGAAATCAAATTAACTGTATTGCTTAGAACTGACGTGGGCAAAGAGGTAAACACATCAGCAGAGGATTTCATGTACTGTCTCTGCGAAACAACAAAGCGCTGCCATCCTGTCAAGGAGATTTGACTGTGCACAATTCTCACTGAATCTCCCTTTGAATCGTAATTTAATTCAAGTCTAACCTTGTGACCCTGCTACCACTCTTTTGTGCAAGTTTCCATCCTGCCAAACAGTAGAAAGTAAGGCTGAAAAAAGAAAATGGAGAATGTACTTAAGCAGCAGTTGCAAAAGATGTACCGCATTTTAATTAAATTAAATTGGCTGAAAACATCAGCTAGACCAGATTTGCAAAGTTTTGAGACCATCAAAAGCCAGCAAAGTAGCTTAGGTTGGCTAAAAATGGCCTTTTCAGTTTGGCATCAATGTTCAAAATGTATTCTGATTTAAGGTAAAGAAGCTAATTGTTTGGGAAACGGCTGCCTGATGATCTTCTAAATGGCTGCGGAATTACTTGCTTTCAAGAAGACTTTGATATTTTTTCACGTCATGTCAAATGTCATATCTATGGAGCCCCTAAGGGGACGTGGTGATGGGAAGAATATGAGACTGGAGGAAAAATTATATTTCAGTGTTTTTGAGTTCACTTGAAAAAGTATTGCATTCCACTAAGAAACATTGTTTCTTCGCAAAGGCATTGAAATAATATTGTTTCCTCTGAGCTCATATTATTTTCTTCATAAAAGGTTAGAGAGCAAAAAGCAAAGTTTCACAGAGGGAACCAATCATTTTATAAAAGAAACCAGAGGTTTGGTGAAACGAAAATGTTTTGCAACGGAACATCTCAGGTTACGGATGTTACCACGGTTCCCTGAGAAAGGGAATAAGACACTGTGTCCCTATAGTTCATAGTCTTGGGTCACGCATGTTTGGTTCCCTAATAAGAGGAATGAGATAATACAGTATGTTCTCTTTTGCAAAATGTAGAGATGCAATGCCAGTTCCCATTCGAAGGGAACCCAACGTTCCTTGGGGCAATGGAAAGAACCCTAAAGATCTCGGGGGAATCCAATAGTTTTGGGAGAAAACACAATGATTTTACAAGAAAACACAATGGTTCTCAGGGGAATGCAAAAGTTTTGTGAGCGAAAACTAAAAAGCACTGAAATGTATTTTTCCTTCCATCTCATTATTTTCTCATTACTATGTCCCTTTAGGGGCTCCATATATTGTATATCACATCATACAGTGTGACAAAAACAAATTCTAGAAGCAGAAAAATGGTTCAATTAAACATTTCCTTTTCTTTGTGTTTCTTAGCCATTAGCAAGCTAACAGTGACTATAATATTAGCAGTTATTGATGATTAGTTTACTCTATAAACCCCAAAGAATACTTCAGTTTTTGATGCAAATGCTTAACGCTAGAGTCAATCACATAACCGCCTTCTTATACCTGTAAAAATGTTGCATTATTTTTTCAACTCCCTCACATCAATGTAGACAACTGTTGTTGTTACTGTATCCAGTAGTTTTTTTGACTGTCAGTTGCCAACTTGGGCTTGACTCTACCCTTACATAAAAAAATATTTATTATAACAAAAGTGTATAGTAACCATGGTTGATTTTGGTTAGGGTTAAAAAAAAACATCCTGTTTCTTACGTTTTCTCACCTCCATCTCTAGACTACTAGTATTACTACTACTACTACTGCAATACTTCCAATGTTACTACACTAGGATAACACGATTTTATCAAGCATTCCTCATTTGAATGTCACTGCTGTGGATAAGAGCGCCAGCCAAATGAATATATGTAGGCTATTTCAGCTACACCCATTGATAACAGGTGCGTAAAATCAAGCACAAAGCCATGCTGAAAAACATTAAAATCGAACGAATGCTGCTTAATTTATTATATCTGCAAAATTAGCCCATATACATCAGGAATATACTGCATACCCCTAATCGTGTGTATCCTGAAAAGCACTTGAGTGTGTTTTTATATTTTTATGTGCCTATTGTAATTCACAGCGTCAGTCAGCAGCACCAAAACAGCAGGGGTAAAAAAAGAAAAGAAAAGCCATACGAAGAAGTAAACTCCATTTAACTAAAGATCTTTGGGGAGCTTAAGTGGTTTAAAAATCAATGCCACAGCATGCGAGCGGTGAACGAATAAACACAACCAACTATATATAAACTGGAACTCATTCAAAATGTCCGTAAAACTGCAGATGACTCATCTAACTCTAATTACCCCGGCAGGCATCCTTTTCTCATCTTTTCATCTGTTCCCCTCTATTCAACTGCACTGCAATGCAAAGTGAGGGTACTGACAGAAAAACCAATTGGTATAGTTCCTTCTCTCACTCCAGGACGTTTAACACAAGCAATCCAAACACTAATGCACAATCGGCTCCCTTCAATGAGGAATTGCACAAGTATGCTGAAGAAACAGGACTGTTAATGCAGAAAATGAGCAGAAACTAGGAGGCGCAAGTTTCAAATTACACGCCATGCAGCTGTAAAGAAACTTCAGAGTTTTAATGAGCACAGAGTGAGGAGATGTGAATAAGAGAGACATGGCTCAATAAAATACTCATATCTGTGTCCTCATATTGCGGTAGCTCATTGCAATAATCTTTTTAACATCAGTGAGGGCGAAAGAAATAAGCCCGGGAGAGATAAGGGAAACGGGAAATACGCTCGGCGGATTTCTTTCAATTTGGACTCTTTTGTCATGTGGAGGAATGAAAAAAATGGTCTGATTTGAGGGAAACAATTTCCTCTTTTACGTAACTTTTAATTTAACACCACCCCGAGGGCCAGCTGTTTACCACGACGTTTGTTTTCATAGTGTTTGTTTCTCAAAATGAATGCTAGAGTGCTTTTATGGTAAATTCTGCAGTTCCCTTGTGTATGTGAAGCCACCTCGCTGACTAAAAATAGCCTATCATAACTCACTTATGCTAATCTGACTGAGATATGCTATCTAGCAGATGATAATTAAACACTGGAAAAGCTGAGAGGAAGATTTTGACATTTTGTACTACATAGGCTAAAAGCTTGAAAATCTAAAACATTATGTAAAATCAGGCTAAATGGCACTGCAGCTCAATGAAAAACCTGTATAATTAAACAAGTACGATGGGAAACTCCTTACATTTAATGGTGTATGCAAACAGAGACACAAAGTCTTGATCAATGCACAATGTTGCTTAACTATACTGTTAATGAACTTAACATTTTTTATAAACCTGAGTTGTGCAGAAGACAAGCTGCACTATTGCACCTCATGTAGCTAATCTTAGTTTACAATGCTTATACAGTGAAGGAAATAATTACTTTACCCCTCGAGTTCTGGCTCCCATAGAGTGGTTAGACACTCCTGCTTAATTAGTCACCCTCATTAAAGACACCTGTCTTAATTAGTCACCTGTATAAAAGACACTTGTCCACAGAATCAATCAATCAAGCAGACTCCAAACTCTCCAACATGGGAAAGACCTGTCCAAGGATGTCAGAGATAAAATTGTAGACCTGCACAAGGCTAGAACGGGCTACAAAACCATTAGCAAGGAGCTGGGAGAGAAGGTGACAACTGTTGATGCAATTGTTCGAAAATGAAAGGAGCATAAAATGACCATCAATCGACCTCGCTCTGGGGCTCCACGCAAGATCTCACCTCATGGGGTGTCAATGATTCTGAGAAAGGTAAGAAATCACCCTAGAACTACATGGGAGGAGTTAGGTAATGACCTCAAAGCAGCTGGGACCACAGTAACCAAGAAAACCATTGGAAACACAATGGTTTGAAATCCTGCAGTGCTCGCAAGTTCCCCCTGCTCAAGAAGGCATATGTGCAGGCCTATCTGAAGTTTGCCAGTGAACACCTGAATGATTCAGTGGGTGACTGGGAGAAGGTGCTGTGGTCAGATGAGACCAAAATTGAGCTCATTGGCAATAACTCAACTCGCCGTGTTTGGAGGAAGAAAAATGCTGCCTATGACCCCCAAAACATCATCCCCATCATCAAGCATGGAGGTGGAAACATTTTGTATTGGGGGTGTTTTTTTGCTAAGGGCACAGGACAACTTCACTGCATCAATGGGAAAAATGGACGGAGCCATGTATCGTAAAATCCTAAGCAACAACCTCCTTCCTTCTGCCAGGAAACTGAAAATGGGTCGTAGATGGGTGTTCCAGCAGGACAATGACCCAAAACATACAGCAAAGCCAAACAAAGGAGTGCCTCAAGATGAAGCACATTAAGGTCATGGAGTGGCCTAGTAAGTCTCCGGACCTTAATCCAATAGAAAACCTATGGAAGGAGCTGAAGCTAAAGTTGCACAAAGACGGCCTCGTAACCTTAGTGATTGGACCAAAATTACTCCTAAAATGTGTGCAAACTTGGTCATCGATTACAAGAAACGTTTGACCTCTGTGCTTGCAAACAAGGGTTTTGCCACTAAGTATTAAGTGTTTTTTTGTCACTGTTCTGTCACTGATAAAATAAACCTACAATTAAAATTATACTGTTCTGAGACTTTTCATTTCTTTGTCATTGGACAAACTTACAAAATCAGAGAGGGGTCAAATAATTATTTCCTTCACTGTACTTATACTTGGATTATGAACTTTGTTTGGACATATTGCCGGAAAACAGCATGTGAACATGTAAACTTGTGGCAGAACTAATGTAAGATTTTTGCACAAAATTTTATTGCCAAAAAGGTCCATTGTGGATTGTTAATGGTGTAGCAATGTATAAAGCACAGTTCACAAAGTTACTTTCAAACCAAACTGTTTTCTGTTGGTCAACTTGAACATGTTGCGAAATTTGCACAAATAAATTTTTCCTGATTGGGTGAATCACAATTAAAATTACCTGAATTTTTCTGGCAAAAGAACTACTGAACAACAACAGATGTGACTGCACATTAAAAGTGTGGTGTTTTAAGGAAAGTTTAATGCTTAACTGTGTTATTCCTAAGAGGATGTTATAGCCTTCTCAACAATTTCTAAAGCATTTTGACAGTTCATTTACAAAAAAATGGTGGCCTTAAAACACAAACTTTGAAATTGGGTTTCAACAATGTTAACGGAATAGGTTATGTATATAACCTTGGTTCCCTGAAGGAATGAAACACTGCATCCGAAAACGTTTTGGGTATGCCTCGGCGAGACCACGCTCTGAATCTGTCAAATTAGGGATTGGGATGTCATACACGGTGACGTCATGACCCTGGCATAATACAGGTGCAGGAGATCGTTCATCAGCCTCAGGAATGAAGCCAGCACTCTGCAGGGATGCAGTGCGTGTGGCTAACAGACGCAATGTTTCGTTCCTTCAAGGAACCAAGGTTATATACATAACCTGTTCCGTTCCTTTTCAGGAACTCACACTGCTTCGGAAAACGCTTTGGGAACGTAATACCAACCTATCCAGACCCACATGTTCCTACCTAGTGTGAAGCAGCACCACTAAGGACAACGGAACCTGGGGTAGCCAGGAGGTCAAGCCCGTAGAACCTTACAAAGGTCAAAGGAGAGGACCATCCAGATGCTTTGCAGATCTCCGGGAACCAAGACACCTGCCAAAAAGGCCTTTGAGGCTGCCACACCTCTTGTTAAGTGAGCTCTAACTCCCATCGGCGAGGGGAGACCTGCAGAGTCATAGGCCATAAAAATAGCATCCACGATCCACCTGCTCAGGGTACGCACTGGACACACGTAATGAAGCTTTTCCTGGCTCTCCTTCTGAAACGGAGGACGGCAAAACGCCTGAAGCACCACCGGTTGAGGTGGGACTGTAGGGATCCTAGAGACATATCCTGCTCGCGGGAAGAGGAAAACTTTCACCAGTTCGGGTGAAACCAGTCCCCTACCCTTTTGAGTGAAGAAATTGCTATCAAGACCGCATTTTTGATAGTTATGTGTCAGTCGGAGGTCTGCTCCAAAAGTTCAAACGGAGCCTGAGAAAGGCCTCCAGAACCACCGCCAGATCCTAGGTTGGGACTCTTGTACGCACCACGGGCCTCAGCCTGAGTGCACCCCGCAAGAATCTTATGACTAGGGGATGTCTACCCACTGAGCACCCATCAATGAGTGCGTGGAATGCCGAAATAGCTGCCACATACACTTTCAAAGTCGAATGAGCTATTCCTGTGGATAGCCTCATCTGCAAGAACTCCAACACCGCGTTTATCGGCAGTTAACTGGCTCCTGCTGTTGCTCTACATACCATTAAGTGAAAAGTCTTTACCTTAGAGCATACAACCTCCTTGTTGAGGGTGCTTTCGACTGCAGAATAGTCTGGACGACCATGGTCGTTAACCCTGCTGCTAAGAGCACCGTCCCCTCAGGGGCCACAGATTCAACAGATCTGGACGAGGGTGTGGAAGGGTGCCCCCCTGCTGGGAGAGCAAATCTTTCCTGACTGGAATCCAGGGGGGACAATGCCCATTCTCCTGAGTCGCAAAAAGATCCACCTCTGCTTGGTAGAAGACAAAATCTGCTCGACCACTTCTGGGTGGAGTCTCCAGTCCCTGGGCCTCGGCCCCTGCCTCGACAGTGAATCCGTTCCCAGATTCAGGTATCCTAGAATATAGGTTGCCCTCAGCGAAAGGAGCATCTGCTGAGCCCATAGTTGAACCGTGCGTGCTAATTTGTATAAGGGACAGGACCAAAGGCCCCCCTGATGATTGATATAGGACACTGTTGCTGCATTGTCTGAACGCACCAACACATGCCGACCTGCTAGGTCCGGGCGGAAATACTGCAGCGCCTTTGCCACTGCTAGCATCTCTAGGCAATTTTAATGCAATTGGCTTTGTTGGTTGGTCCATCGGCTGGCGGCTGGAAGACAACGCATGATTGCCCCCCATCCGGTCAGAGATGCATCTGTTGTGAGGGTCACTCGCTGGCACTGAGCGCCCAGCATGGACCCCGACTGTAGAAACTGTTGTGTCCTCCATATGTCCAAGGCTCGGACCCCCCGATGCGTGACCTTGATTAAACGAAGAGGATTCCCCCTCGGGGAAAACCCTTTGGTTTTTAGCCACCACTGGATTGGTCTCATATGTAACAACCCCAACTGAATCACGTTGAGAGCTGCTGCCATAATGCCTAGCAGTCTTTGGAACTGCTTGACGGTCAGTGACCGGCCTTGTTTCACCCTTCTGGTCGCCAACAGAAGTACATCGACCAGAGCCGGGGACAATCATGTCAATCTGCAAGCCTCGGCCTGCGAAGTTGCCAGAATCAACCAATCGTCTGGATAGTTCATTATGCAGATCCCCTGAAGCCTTAACGGAGCCAGGGCCACGCCTACCACCTTGGTGAACGTATGGGGTGAGAGTGCTAGACCAAAGGTGAGGACTTGACACTGATAGTTTATGTGCTTGAATGCAAATCTGAGGAACCTTCTGTGTGACGGATGAATTGCCACATGAAAATATGCATCTTTCATGTCTATTGTAACAAACCAGTCCTCGGACCTGATTTGAGACATTATTTGCTTTAGTGTGAGCATTTTGAACTTCAGCTGACTGACTGAGCGGTTCAGTTGTCTGAGATCTAAAATGGGCCTCAGCCCTCTGTCCTTTTTTGGCACCACAAAATACGGGCTGTAAAAACCCTTTGCTCTGCCCTTGGGCGGGACCACCTCGATGGCTCCCTTTTTTAAGAGAGTGGCTACTTCCTGCTGTAGCACCAGCATATGACGTGTGCCCACCACTGTGGGGATCATTACATTGTAACACGGTGGCCGTTCTTTGAATTTGATGAGATAACGTTCTTTATGACGTTTAAAACCCAACGAGAAACACCCGGTAGGGTAATTCACTAAGGGTATCAGCCTCTCGCGACTGGTGCCTAAGAGACACACCGCTCGTGTCTGCTCCCTCGGCTCGCTAAGAGAGCACTGATGTGCTAGCGCCAACCCCCTCGGGGGAAGTGTACCCTTCAGTCCCTCTGAGACGCATCCCAGAGGCTGCTGAAGAGCACCAGATAGCGCTGGAGGAGCTACGGGTGACGTGTACATCTGCGGCAAACCCCGCCCTCGCTTCCGAGCGTAAAAATCAGGACTTTTTCTGTTACTGCGTTTTCTTAGCTGTCAATAATTCCCTGAAATCTTTCCTGGGAACTGACGCTCTATAACCAGCGTGTTGTCTCTCGCCTGCACCCCGATCTTGCGGGGGTGCTCGGGAAGCCATGCTTTCTTTTTGAGTGCTTCGATAAAAGGCAAAAGATTTCAGTGGCCACTGTCTGCTGCCTGCGGCCCCTTGAGGAAGCGAGCGGGGGGGAAGCACTGAACGAAAAGCTGCAACCTGCTTTTTCGCCTGCTGGTGCCGCTCCACTACTGTATGCCCCACTTTCCCAAACAGACCGACTGGTGCCAGCGGGGCATCCATTAATGAAACCCTGTCTTGGGTTTTCACCTCTGATCTCAGCAGCCACCATCGCTGCTATCGAGCGACCCACAGCTCTAGCCGTCTCTCTCGTAGCACGGAGAGAGATATTCACTGTTTGCCAAAGCTCCAGGATATCCTCAGTATCCACCTGCTCCTTATCACTAAGCTCCCTCAGGAGATCAGCTTGATATGCTTGCAACACCCCCAAGGGTGTGCAAGCATACGCCTGCTTGACCAGCGGCCGCATAGCCCTTGCCAACCAGTGCTGAAGTTAACCGCAGCGGCTTAGAAGGCAAAGACGGGGCTTTTAGAGAGTTCGCTTCGCCCGGTAACAGATGGCATGTTAGCTTCTGGTCAACCGGTAGTAATTTTTTGTAACCCTTTTCCACCAGTCCCCCTACATTCCCGTAATCGTCAGATGCCGAAGAGTGGAGTGGCCAGGGGCAATTCATTGCAGCACCGGCAGTCCCCTCTCTAGAGTGGCTAGCACTTGCTCCTCTCCCAAACATGCAACACACATGTGATGAGTCTTTGGTTGTGAGAAACCGATGACATGGGCTAACACACTTTCTGAATCCCTGATCCTGACTCATTTTTTAAACTACATTTCTTTCTTTTTCTTTCTAAAAGAGAGCTTTTGAAATGCTGCAACAGACACACAGAGAGCGCTGAATGAAAGAGGCTGATGAGCAATCTCCTGCACCTGTTTTATGCCAGGGTCATGACGTCTCCGTGTATGACGTCCCAATCCCTCATTGGACAGATTTCACAGCAGATTCAGAGAGTGGTCACGCCGAGGCATTCCCAAAGCGTTTTTGGATGCAGTGTGAGTTCCTTAAAGGAACCAATCAGGCTCACTTGATCCACATAATGTAAATGCGGCCACACACAGCCATCACCTGAAGACTAATGAACTCTTGAACACAGCATTAACGCTAGACATTTTACATCTGTGAGTATCAAAACACGTCCAGAACTTTCCATTAAAGAGGAAGCCTTGAGTCTTCACCTAAGCAGTGTATTGCTTAAGGTTTTGTTGCTTCATAAAATATGTGAATCGTTAAAAGGTGGAGTGAGCACAAACCCTCAGTGACTCAGTGCAGAAGTTTATTAACTCATCGGAAAAGTATAGCCAAGAATCCTGACTAAGCCATTCATATTCAGAGGTTCACGGTGGGCTTTCAATCACAAGGGAATTTAATTGAGCTACACAAGTCACCTCTCTTTGACCGCTACTTCCTCTTTCAAGCAGTCTTAAGATTAATAAGCATTAACATGTGACTATTCTTTGGAAAAACTGTTTCTGTTACCAATACGAATGCCATTAAATTGCATCCTTGGAAGTATTCATACTTTTCATTCCATGTCTTGAATGAAATCCACATCCTTTTCACATCCTCGTCTTCGAAGGGGAAATCATGGAGAAATATTCAAGAGAGTCTGTATCATACAAAAGCAGCACTGAATATTGAAGAGTTATCATAAATAAATAAAAATACACAGCATTTTACTATGATGATAAATGGTAATTTTAATACATCTTTTCTAACGGGCATATTTTGTTTCATTTCTGTTTTTCCACATTATGTTTCTATTAACCGTGCCACCAGTTTTGCAACTTGATACTCACATTATCCATGGAAATTGTAGAAGGAAAGCCCAATTTCGCTAGCAAAATACTATTTTTGACTCTTGTTTTCCATGGCAACTTATCATGGTTCAGAGGCAGCATTTGCACAGTGACAAATAATCTAGTAATCAGTCACAGATGCTTTTAGTCTTATGAATAAGTGGCAACATTGACAACTGCATGAAAAAGAAACCAGAATAAATTATTATTTCTTTTCTCGCTTGAGTTCTCTAGAACCGTACAGGCAACACCTCTGCTTCAAACAATCTCAAGAATCTCATTAATCCTGTTACATACCAAATTTCCTCTGACATCACAAATCATTCTGCTTAAATATTCATGTCGAGACATCAAAACCAAAAAGTTATTTCATACGGATCTGCCTTCTGGCATAATTTATTGTAAATCCTTGCAATCACCACATCTGTTTGTTTGTGATCTCCCAAGAAGTGTAACAAGAGGATGCTAATGTACGACTCGCTGATTTTTTCATAAGATAATGTCAGGGTTTCCACAGAAACAGAGGTTACAGAGCAGTATGGCAGGTGTGCTGATTATTTAGAGTACTCACAAATCCTTCTTAACCATCAAAACATGTAAATGACTCAGGGCATGTAATATGCATTACTCCACTGCAAGTACAGAGTACATTTTATATGGATAGATAAATTATTTAGTTAATATGCATTTTATAGATCTTATAGGATTCATTCAAACAAATCCTTTTTGGACACCAAAATACCAATGCATACTTGTTTCAGCTAGGTTTGCCTTTATCATAATATAATTATGTTTAATAGTCTGTTTTATTATGCACTTCCAGAGTTCATATATTCATATAATCCCTGAATGAGATGAAGGTAAATAGATTTGGGTCGCTCTCCGTGATGGAGGGCTTCTGCATGTGATTTGGCTCAAGCTTTAAATCCCCCTAGACTACTTAATTAATAAAAATCTTAATATTAGAATGCCAGAGGAATTGTTACAGGAATTGAGATGAGTGATCTTTATATTTCCCTGAATTGTGATACGTGGGAGCTGTATCTTATCATGCTACTTATTTCAAAATAAATAAAAAAAATACTATTGGCTACTATATATGCTATATTTCAGATATGCTCACTGAAGAACGAGCCTTTTGGTTGCTAGATTGCTTGTAAACACTTAAAACTTAATGTTCCAAATGTATTACAATGTATTCAATTCAGTGGATGTTCAATTATTAATGGCACCATACTGTAGATTCCAATAAAGAATGTTCATTTTTAAGGTGCCCTATTATGAGTAATGAAAGGTTCATATTTTTGTTTTGGGTGCCACAACAGGTTGGCCGAGAGAGCTCAACACGCTGCAAACTTAAAAAAACACATGTAAACAGAAGAAAACACACAGGCAAACAGCAATTTCTCCAAATACAATCAAACACAGAGAGGCGCTGCAAACACAGAAACGTGCTGCAAATAGCACGAAAATGTTTCAGGGGGACCTCAAAAAGTGACAAACCCATCTGAGAGTAACTCTATCTAACATAGCATTAAAATGATGTTTCACAGTTAAGTATGTAATTTGTCAGGTTGTTAAAATAAACACACAAAAATATACCTTTTAGTTCAGTGACAACAAAAGCCACCAAAAGCCATGGAACAAATAATCAGGTCCCAGATGGGTACGACACTTTTTGAGATCCCCCTGAAACATTTCTGTTGTGGTAAGTGCTGTTTGCAGCGCCCCCCTTTGTTTGCAGCTTGTTTCTGTGTTTGCAGAGCCTCTCCGTGTTTGGTTGCGTTGTGAGAATTTGCAGTTTGCATGTGTTTTTTCTGTTTGCATGTGTTTTTTTTTTTTCTTTTTGCATGTTTTCTTCTGTTTGCATGTGGTTTCTTAAGTTTGCAGTGCGTTGAGCTCTCTCGACCACTGTAAAACCAGCTAATGTACCGCTCCAAAAGCAACACCTACAGTAGTGGCAAAGTATGATTTGTATTTTAATTTTAAGTGGGCGGGCAATGTTTAATATTGAGGTCAACACGAAACGATTTAGTTTTAAAAACTTTATACACGGTGCACTTTACAATTTAAATCTGTGCAGGATATTTTCATTTACTTTAAGCTGTGTTACTGCATAAAAGTGTTACTGCATAAAAGGACATTTTCAGAAATACAAAGGGTACTCTGAGAGTTTACCACATCTACCATCATTTGCTAACCAGCCAAATACTGGCTAAACAGTTATGCCCTGACACTTTGAGCAAAACTTGCTGGGAAAAAAATTGTTCTTTCAAAGATTTAATAGTCAGGTAAAACAACTACAACTGTTTCATCACAATTGCACGGTCTCAGCTTTTTCCATTGTATCTGTGTGTTCTCCAAAGACCAGCTCAAAACTCATGAAGCTTCTTAGCCCTTACGGCTGCCTCACAAATCTCTTTATAGGTGTTAAGAAGGATTTGAAATGAATTAGTAACGTCTGCCTCATGCCTGTTCTGTAATCCCACAACATACAGTCAGAGTAGACACAGCATCTGTTTCTGCCCTGCTAAGATCCTCCAGACAGTGATCCTCCTTGATGCCGTTAGCTTGAAATGTTTAGCACGACCTCTGATGGCTCTTGTGAGGATTTCCTATAATGCGCACAAGGCTCATTTAAGGATTGATCTTGTCACGTTTATACACTTCCTATACTTTTATACAGGTGTAACATCTCAGAACATTGTACTAACATAAGGCAAAAAAATCTAGTAATAAATGTAACACCATAAAGTATATTCAATCAATGTTTCTATCTAAGGTGTCATTGGATTTGTTTCTTTAACTTCAGACATAACTCTTAAAACTGAAGTCTTGGATCATTTTACAATGGCATCAACATTCATATTTGCTACTTTCCAATAGCAATTTAAATCTTTCCACAGAATTTTAAATGAAAAGTTCACCAAAAATTATAGTCCATCCATAATATTGTGATTTTGATGTGAGAGGCTGGGATAGACGTTTTCACAGGAGGAAGCATTATTATGGATTATGGATTCGTATTATGGAAAGACGCAATGGTTTAAAAATGAAATCCCTCAGTGAGGGAGTTGTTTCTTACCCACACACACACACACACATTCCGACGGCAACTGTTCAATGTACCATATTGAAGCAAGTGCTGTAATGCTACATTTCTCCAAATCTGTTTACATGAATAAACATTGTGGGTGGTCTCAGTATATTTTCAGCATTTTCTTTTCATTTTCGGGTGAACCCTTTTAAATAGATAAATAAATAGATGCATGTTTAATACAAAATATAACAGATATCACCCATAAGTTATTCTTACATTTCCGTTGTGGATGCTGTACAATACATTGATATTATACAGTATCCAAACATACCATACCGTACATGTACATTTTACATAACTCAGAATACAAATCAGATCACTGTGATGGATGAGATGCATTATTCTGCCTGCTCTCTCTCTCTCTCTCTCTCTCTCTCCAACATCCTGAATATATATAACCATCAGGCAAATTCAATGAGAGGGAAGGAAAAGCAAACTCTTTCCTGTAATACACCCTTCACTGTGGTTTAGCCCATCCCATCCATGTTTATTTTAATGGGTCCTCAGAAACTTGGAGCACAGCCATAAAAATATCAGTGTTACAGACATAGGATATCCCAGCTGAGAGGCAAACAGCGGCCAGATCAAAAATCCATTAGCATTTATTTTCACTAGACAAGAGAAGACATGCATTCTGTGCAATGTTTGTCAACTCATGAATTTAAAAATGAGGCCCTGTTTTCATATACTCTAATTTCATAAATTAATTTGTATGTACAAGTTGCCCACATTTTCATATATTTTGCCTTGTGAAGGTTGTGCATTTAAAGCATTAAAGAGATATGTTTCGGTGTAGATTAATACTACAGGCAATATGATATTTCTCTTACTTCTAACAATCTGCAATTAGTTTAGACATTAAACTGAAAGTAAAGAAGCAGATTCCACTTATGCAAAATAACAACAAAAACAACAACAACAACATCTGAAGTGGATCACATATTCAGGTTTTTTTTGTTTTGTGTTTTTCATACAACGAATAATATTAGATTATTCACAAAAGCTTACATTTAGTGCCATTTATTTTATTTGTTTTTTTTTTATTTCTTTTAATTTCAAACACTTAATATATAATGAATGACATAACACAAATAAATGACTGAAATAATTGAAACCTCTGTGAATTTCTGTAATTTCTTTTAGGGTTTTTACTTGGTGTGAATAAATTTATGAATAAAATCCATCCGATGGTTTCTTTGATAGCAAATGGATATTAAACAAGATAAATGCTGTATGATAACTTTAATGATAAGTGTGTGATTAATGGTGGGAGCAATTAATCATGATTGAACATTTTAATCAATTGACAGCTCTTATATTTGTATGCAGTTATATTTATTATATAATATTAAGTTAGTGGAGCCTGCCAAATTATTTTTCTATATTACTGAATAAAAATTGCTTTGAAACTGACAGTTAAATACAAAGGCCAGTTACAGCCCATTTGATATTGCTTTTATTTAAGCATGTGTGATTTATGATATCCTAAATTGGACTTAAAACCTTACAGATCCAACCCATGATTGCCAAATCCATCATAACTGGAATACAGTTTATTTTATAAAAAATGCAGAGTGAATTATAAGCTAATCTAAAGACACAGAACAAGCATCCAAAACCCAACACACTCATGTTAAATTTTGCACAGGGGTCTATCAAATAACAATAATCGTGTGGCTCACAGGGGTTTCTGACTTTTTTATGCATACACCCATGAGGCATTAGAGAGTAATGGCCATCTGGCTTGGCATTTCCAGAAAAGAGAGAGACAGAGAAAGACATTGGACACGATTTCATTTTCAGTCTACAAAGCGAGTCCTTTGACTTTGCCATCTGTTTTTGTTTTGTCCTTCTGCTTTCTGATTTAGAAGTACAAAAAGATACATTTGTCTTTGAGAAAGTATAGCTAACTTAAGCAAATATATTTAATTTAAGACTCTGGAGCAGTGGGATCATTTTAGCAAAGTTTTAAAATAAAGTTTTTCCAAAGATTTGTGTTCAAACTGCACTGTGCGTCTTAATTCCCCATGAAAAATCATAAGCCGACAGATACCAAAAATGCTTAAGGTTTTTTCCTTTTTTCCCCTGTGGTGTAAAATTTGACATTCTCATATGCACTGAAGTGCACTTGAGCAAAAAAATGATTATTTTTAAATCAATCTCTGGACATGAATCATTCGGCAGCCACTTGTAGCAGTAATCTCTGCAAATGATTAAATTCTGTCATGACTGGCATCCCCCACAGACATCTTAATCAGAAAAAAAAAAAAAAACCCAAGGGATATAAGCCTCATCTTGAGGTTGTGCGAAATTATCCAGAACATCCTGAGATTTCATTAAATAAATGCATTAATTGAATAGAATGAGCTCAAACCCACATACACAGTAACTGTTAGACATTTAGCATTATGTAAGACCTTCAATCACTTTACCTAAAATAAACTGCTGTTTGGCATCATATCTCTGCTGTGCCCCAGTTGCTGCCCCCGCAGTGTAAATCAGTGAGCCTGTGCAGCGGGTGAGACATCTAGCCGCGAGGAATGGACTGACCCGGCTTGCATCGATCAACTAGTCTGAGTCATTCTCCCACACGCTGCAGAGAGAGAAATCGAGATGGACGGACTGATAAGGCCGGTGGACATTTGTCTTCCTGAAAGTGGAGGTCGTGTTGAGAGGAGAGCTGGAGAGTGGGGCAGACGCCTTATTTCGCTTCAGACAATCACCGCCATAGATTTTCTGCTCACTCCAAGGACTGAAGTCGCTTGTTTATACCAAATTTGTTATTTTTGAGAAGTTGGCATCCTTGGGTTGAAATCAACATTATGACTTTAACTTTGTATATATTACTTATATACTAATATATTAAGTAAAAATGATATGAGGGGAAAACCTATAATTTATTTGGTCATATTTATTATTATTATTATTATTTTATTTATTTATTTTTTTCAGATTTTACAATTAAAATAACTTGTCTAGCAAAACCTTAGGTATTTTTTAAAAACCTAAAATACAAACCTGGTTATAAAATGCTTATATTTCCAGGGGAAGTGTTCAGATTCAGACTTGCAATGTATTATTATTATTTTTTTTTTATGAATGCATTTTGGTTTTAGGTTTTAGGACAACTTTGATGACAGGTTTTAAACCACTTCAGATGTTTATGCATATTTGAGCCACATTTAAAAAAAAAGATTTAGCATCCTTTATATATTGTGTTGTAAAAATCCCACAAGGATAAAATAATAAAATACTGAGATAAAATGCATTATAGCACAGCTTGAGAATAGGGGGTCAGGGCAACGGGTTGTGTTTTTGACTGTGAGATAAAGCAATGGGTGCCGTCAGAATGAGAGTCCAAACAGCTGAGAGAAATATCACAATAATCCACAAGTAATCCATACAACTCCAGTCCATCAATTAACATCTTGTGAAGGGAAAAGCTGTGTGTTTGTAATAAACAAATTCATTTTTTATTTGTTTTTAACAACCACTTCTACTGGCTAAAATAAGAGTCCTTTATCTATAATATTGCTTTCGCCAGTGAAAATGTTGTCTTGTCTAAATCAGGAGAAAAATATGCACAGATCAAGCTGTTTACATGCAAAAACAGTCCAAAACAGCTTTAAATGAATGGTGGATTTTGATATTAGAGGACAACAGTGGACGTAGCTTCACCGGATCATTATGATTAATAGGCATTTTGGCCAGAAGTTAAAAAAGCATTAATCATACAGTCAATCTTAATTTCATCTTAATTGTTTCTTTTTTCACTTTTTGCATGCAAATAAATGAGACGTTAATGAATGAGTCGTGTGGATTATTTGTGCATCACTGCAGTGCTTTCATCAGTTGTTTAGACTCTTATTTTGATGGCACCCATTCACTGTACAGAGGAGGTGAGCATGTGATCTAATGCTAAACTTCTCAATCTCTTCCAAGAAAGAAACTTATCTACATCTCGGATGACCTGAGGATGAGTTATTTTCAGCAAATGTTATTGGTGTGAACTATTTATGTTAATTCAGTGGTGCTAGATAATATTTTGACAAAGGAAAAAATCTCTGTAATCAACTGAAGATGAAGAACACATTCCCCCCTTGAATCACATATGTGGGTGCCTTTTTAAAAAACAGAATATTTTTATTAGGATAAAACAGCTGAAATAGATTTAAAAACTATCAACACACTCCATACAAATGATACTCTATTACAGGTACGCTGAAACCTACCAGGAGTACAAGTTAAAGGCCACCTGTGATGTGTGCCTACCTTGTTCAGTTTGCACCTGCAGCAGTTGTTAGTATTCCATGTGGTCTCTTAGTTGTTCTTTATTTATTATTATTAAACAGATAGACCAAAATACACAATCTTCAGAACTAACATGTTGGACTGGTAAATAAAATTCTCATGTTTAGGTGCACTTTTTCTTTAATTCAATGAGGTTGGTAGGATGAGGGATTGTGGACACCCTGGAGAGAAAGACGGTAAGAGGCCAGTCATGCTATAAATACATATGCTCATAATTCTTAAGCACAGTGGCAGAGGGAAGATTTGTCATAATTAGGCTTATTTAATTTCGCACAGAGAATTTAACCAGCCTGCTGGGGCAACTCTTTCTTTTTACGTCTCTTCTTTTCCCCTCTGTAGCTCCACATTTTTCATTTTACTCTGGCATTCATCATATTTCTGGCCTCGCTGCTGTTACCTTGTGCGAGGGTTATGATGAAGAAGGGCCCATAAACCTCCCAGTGTCTCTCAAATGAGATTAGAATGGCTCTGCTCATGGGGAAAACCCTCCAATGCACATTGTGCTCGAGTTTCAATTTCTGCCCTACAGGAGCTTGTGGTGACAGGAAGCTGGCACTGTGAAAACAGATATTATGCTTTGAGTTCAATTAAACAAAAAGGAAATACAGTATGTAATGGCTAGTGATCCTGTCCATCTTTGAATAAGTGTGTGGTGTAATGTTTGCTTGAATAGACTTCTCACGGACATGTTTCAGGTCTTCACAAATACAATAAGGAACAACCAATATCAAAATAGTTGCTATTTGGACCTCCTACTGGATTTCATTAATGTATAAGCATGCACAAATAATGTGTGTGCTGCATCTATTTGTCTTGGTGCATTTACATTTACTATTATTTAAGACCAAATTCCAGACATGTCAATAATAATTCACATGAACTATGTGATGTAAAATAATTTCTCCACACATTTTCCCCACAAATATCTCCACACATTCTGCGTCAGATTTAAGTTTGAATTTACAAAGCTGAGCAACAGAAAAACTGAAAACCTGCTTGTGCACAAAAAAAAATAATTGAGTATGCATATAACAGAGTATGCAAATAAATGTTTGTACTGGAACATGGACACCTTAAAGGGTTACTCCAACTCAAAATGAAATATTTGTTATTAATCACTCACACAGAACAGTATATGAATTACTGCACTGGATAAAGCTGATATTCTTCCTTTCCGTAAAAGTATTCTCATAGCTTCCTAACATTCCCAGTTGAACCACTGATGGCAGATGGACTATTCTGATGATGTCTTTTACAATTTTCTGGACCTTCACAGTATTACCTAGCGGTCAATAAGACACGAGCCTTTAAAAATCTTTGTCCGAAGACAAACTAAGCTTTTACAGGTTTGGAATGACATGGGGGTAAGTGATTAATGACAAAATCTTCATTTAGGGGTAAACTAACCCTTTAAAATAAAGTGTAACCAAATTCTTTTCTAAAAAAGGTTGTTTTGAATGTTCATACTGTTGAATTTTGAAATAAACTTTCCATGAGTAAATAGGAACATTTGCAAAACTTTCTTAGTCCCCATTTAAACTAGTGCATTTTAGTTTTAAAACGGCGTTTAAAATAAAAATGATCAATGTTTAAACTAGCGTTTCCGCTGTGTTTCAGTAACATCTCGGTTTACTTTACACAACCTAAAATGCATGTCACATGACCATTCATGCAGGCACTACTGTATATGTAAGGTAGATTCCCTATTATTTAAATAACGGATGCGTCTGTGTGCTTGGAGCGGATGAATGAGGAATCTACAAACACTTATTTTATTTATTATTACACTTATTTTTTACGCGATCATCAAGGATACGCAGAGAGAATGTCAGCAGCAGCCACAACATCGTTTTCCGAGTCTCCGTTTTGCTCCATTTACACTGAAATGCAAAACGTCTCTAGGTTATGAATATAACCCTAGTTCCTTGAAGGAACGAGACGCTGCGTCGACGAGACGCAGCTCGAGTTCCTGAAAAGGAACTGATATTTTCAAACTAAAATGGGAGTGTTTTCAAAAGTCTCTGTTTTCGACCTCAAAAACGCCGGATTAGTGTAAACGATATCCATAAACCTAGCAGTTTTATAACTGAAACGCACTAGTGTAAACATGGTCTGAGAATATTTTTCGGAGAAAATCTGCTGCTAAAAAACAACACATTAAAGATATATTTCAACTAAAAACACAGTTATTACAGTTGAACCGCTAATGTCACATGGGCTATTTTATTGTTGTCCTTATTACAATTCCGGGCCTTAAATGTTTTAGTTGCGTTACTGTCTATGCGGGTCAAAAAGCTCTTGGATTTCATATAAAATATCTCAATTTGTGTTCTAAAGATAAACAAAGGTCTTTCACTTTGGAACAATGTGAGGGTGAGTAACTAATGACAGAATTTACATTTTTACTACTAAATAATATTCTTGTGTAACACCATACTGTATTTAATTTGGGAATTTACATTGCTGAAAATGACCACAGGAGGTTTTGTGAATTATGAATTATTTAATGCTTACTGCTTTTTGGAGTTTGAAATCCCACTGCTTGTTCATACAACATATAGCAAATCTTTCTCAATGTTGTGCAAAACAAAGAATTATTCAAGTTTGGAATGATATGCGGGTAAATAAAATGATGAATGCACTACACTCACAGCATGATTCCTCAAGCTGTGACAGACATGAGTTTAATCCTATTCGATTATTTGAATATGATTTAAAATGCAACACACTTTTTTGAAGGGAATGAATAATACAGAAATCAGCCAAGGGCATGATCTTCACTTACAGTATGCTAATCTATTATCACAACCTGTCAGAGAAAGGTACACAAGATCATGTTACAAACTTAGCCTCATATAAATATTGAATGTTTTGGGTCATAACTAAATGTCAGCTGGTGTATATTAACTGAAAATACTGTAGCTGAACAAAAAAAAATGTATACACAAGAAGGAGCACAGAGGTGACATGTTAATTTACCAGTCATGTAAGTGGAAGCAGAATTGAATATTATAAATAGTGATGCACTGGTCAGTCTCAGAGCCGCTTTAGGGCGTCTTACATTTGTTTCAGAAAGCCTTCTGTACATTACAGCACTTTTACTGACATCAGTCTTTTTGCGCCATCCACTTCAAGGCTGTAGACAAGGCCTGATGCTTGTTCTGCTGTGGTGGGGGAAACGCCAACACACATTATACTGCTGCAGTGTGTCACATATCAGCTGCAACACAAAGAAGGGGGAGATCAGTGTCACTCTGAATCAGCCTGCAACATTTCTGCCATAGTCAAAGCGATAAAGAGCTTTTATGAAGATGTTGCTCTCTGTGGCTTTCCCATGTTAAAATGAAGTGTGCTTAATTGTATGAAATGTTCAAATCCTGAACGTATATACACACATATGCATAAACAAATAAGGCTACATATAGACACAATTGCAGATAACATACTACTAATGAAATAAAATGCTACTTTACTGTACCTAAAGAGTTCCACTTTCATGTTTAACACACCTACAGCAAGTACACAATAAAGAGAACTTTGTGTCACAGTTCACCTGGAGGGGCCATCAAGCTCCACTAGATGACACTCCAGCCCCATCTATGTGTTGTTCTGTGTTTCACCGTTTTCATCCCCAGGACTCTTATTATGAACTTGTGTCTCCACCCAGCCTATCTGTCTTGTTATCTTGTGTATTTAAGACCCACCTGTGTTTGTCATGTTGCTAATCATTGCGTGTGTTTCGACCCTGTCTGTCTTTTCGTCTCTGGCCTGTTGAATTACATTTGCCGATCACCTGACCATAGCCATGTATTTTGGATTATTCTCATGTCTCTGCCTCTGATGTTCCCGTTCGCTGTTCTTCGACCCTGTTTGCCTGTACTGTGAGCTAATAAATAGTCTGCACATGGATCCGTTTGTTTATCCCTCAGCTCCGTGACAGAATGATCGGCCACCGAGGATCCAGGAACTATTTACACCAGCATTCATTCAGAAAATTCTCTGTGCTACCTAGCCATGACAATGATCGGGTCTCATTGTTGCGTCTCAACTCGATATTCCAGCAGGGTCGTGACATCGAGGATTATGTTGAGGACTTGTTCAAGCCGATGATGAACTTATTAAAGACCTAAAATCCTAGTTGGACATTGGATGAGCAGATAAACTCTGTGCTTTTTTTCTGTGGATTAAGTTTTACGGTTGGAGAAGTGATGTCTCGTCAGTGACCGACAAGTTGGGACCCTTATCAATCAATTTCTTCCCCAAAAGTTAAGTACCTCTTTTACTCTTCCACATGATGTTAAGCTTTGTACCCCTGCTCAGTCAGTTCCTAACATGGTCAAGATTCCCGTCTCAGAACTCCAGCCTGAACCAGCGCTCAAGATGGCCGCCATGCCTCAGTCCAAATCCCTGCACAAGCTGGCTGCCATGCTCAAGTCAGGCTACATCGAATTCACTGCTCAACTTGCCTGCCGCTCCCGAGTCTTCGCACAAGATGCCCGCCGATCCCTAGTCTTTGCACAGGATGGCTGCCGACCCAGAGCCATTACTCAAGATTCCGCACCAGAGCCTGCCAGTAATTCCGATTCGCAGTGGCCCGATCCACCAGAACCTGCCAGTGATCCTGATTTGCTGTGGCCCGATCTGCCAGAGCCTGCCAGTGATCCTGATTCCTCTTGGGTTCTGCCAGTGACTGCATAACTTCCAGAGATGTTGGTTCCGACTGTAGAGTCTCTGGAGGTTTCACGGGTGGCTGCACAACTCTCGGAGGTATCAGCAGATCCCACAAATGGTATGGAGGTTCCGCTGGCGATTGCACTGCCACCTGAGGTGTTAACTGTAACTGTGGACACTCGGGAGGTTCCAGCAGTGGCTGAAAAAACCCCTAACCTCCCTGTAATTGCCTTGGACATGTCCCTGAAACCGGGGTCTTCTCTTTAACCAGACCCGGAGACTGTCCTCAAACTCTTGTTCCACCCTAAACTGACCACGGAGATCATTGGACCGTTGTCCTACTCTGAACCAGCCACAGAGGTCGTTGGACTCTTGTTCAAACCTGCCCAGGCTACAGGGACCAGCTGCCAGGAGACGGACGCAGGTACGACCTCGGTCTTGGAGGCCACCACTAACCTTTCTCTACTCCCTGTTGCAGTCCGGCCTGTTCCGCCCAGAAGGGCTTCTCTGCCGTCTGCTCTATGTGTATGTGTCCATCTGTGTGTTGTTCTGTGTTTCCTCGTTTTCATCCCCAGAACTCTTATTATGAACTTGTGTCTCCACCCAGCCTATCTGTTTCCAAGGTTTCTCATTAGTTGCTCCTCCCCTCTGTCTTGTTATCTTGTGTATTTACACCTGTGTTTGTCATGTTGCCGATCATTGTGTGTGTAAACCCCTTATAAAGCCTTCCGTTTTTCCTAGTTCTTGTTTTCATTCTCGACCCTGCCTGCCTTGGATTTTCACTCTTGTCTCTGCCCCTTTGGATTACCTCGACCCTGTTTGCCTGTACTGTGATTTTTATATTAATAAATAGCCTGGAAAGAACTACACTTACTTTGATGCATTGACTTGGATACTAAAATACATTTAAACGTTCTTGGCTTCTACAATTAAGCTATCAAAGCATTACATGTATTCTTTA
Organism: Enteromius thamalakanensis; assembly: GCA_032357475.1. Lineage (NCBI taxonomy): Eukaryota > Metazoa > Chordata > Actinopteri > Cypriniformes > Cyprinidae > Enteromius > Enteromius thamalakanensis. The sequence continues at coordinate 29,089,384 of JAUCMT010000134.1, read as the reverse complement.
CGTATTCTTTAAAGCAATCTATTTCCAAAACGTATGCTAAACTTTGTTATAAAATTACTTTTGCTGTATTTGTCTAAGTCCCTTTTTTAATTTTTTTTGGCTGAACATCACTATTGATATTTCTCGTACTTTGGGTGAGTTTAAAGAAACTTCCAACCTTAAGTACTGAACTTCTTTGAACTCCTCATACTGCACAGTTTGTTCTGTGGAGCACTTTTATAGGTGATCGGGTGATCAGGCCCACAATTTTCACCTGGCTGATGATAAAACAGGCAAAAAATCCTGTAGGCTCACACTGAAAGAGGAACCCGAGACCAGAATATCACATAGGTTTGGATGTGGACTTGTTATAGCTGCAGTCACCTGACACCCACTGAATGCCCCTACACCTACACTGAATGTTTTGTCAGGTAAAATAAAATGTATATGTGGTAATAACTAACTGATTTTATTCAGGTCACAAGAGTTATATATAAGACTAAATCAACCTGACCACCTTGAGTTACACAGAGGAAAGCAATTCATAAGGGTCACGGCGGACATAAAAACTTCTGTAAAGGGTTTGTGAAATGAAAAATTGAAATGTCCTTGATGCCTTTTGCTTAAAATAAACATTGCCAACTTCAAAGACGTATCTTCAGAAGCAAAATAAAATGCAATAATGCCACATTTAACAGCATAGCTATGACCTGAAAACCTTAGTAACCACACTTAAAATCATATTGTTGTGGCAACTTTTAAAAACAGCAGTTGCATTTTCTTCAGGAAATGTAAAATCTACTTTGTTTATTTATTTATTTAGTAAATAGTTATATTTTAGTATATTTTAGTATATATATATATATATTATGTATATATATATATATATATATAAAATAAATAAATAAATAAATAAATAAATAGAGTTTTGGTGTACATACATACATAAATAGACTGAAGAAAATAAATAAATAAATAAATAAAATCTAAATAAATAATATGATTGAGAATCAGTTAATTGCATGAAACACATGGATTACATTTAAAGTAAACAACACATTTATCAAAATATGTTAAGTAAACAGTTTGATTTTAAAGACTTTGTCCTGCTGTGCGTTTTTTTCTGAGCGTGATTAAAGATGCTTTATCATTTTTAAAACTTTCAGCACATTTAGCAACAAAAAAAAGTAACGTCTCGGTTATGTATGTAACCCTCGTTTCCTGAAGAAAAAGTCTAAACGGCTTGCCATAGTCACGTCAGATATGACCGATGAAATTTGGATCTCGCTTCGAGATTGTTGTAACGGGAGTGCAGACCACCTTGTCGGTTAAGGTCACCGTTTTGTCTGTACAGACAAGTACATGCTTGCCCCAAAGATGTCCCTTGAGATGGCAAGCAGTACCACCAGCACCTCTAGGCAGTTGATGTGTCACTATCCAAACCCCTGATACTGCATGCCCATTGTACGTGGCCCCGCAGCCGGTGGTGTAGACATACAGTACATGAACACCACAGCAAGCCTGGAGACCTTCTCTAGGGGTACTCCTGCCTGGAGAAATGAGTGGTCTAATCAAGGGGTGAAGGTTTAGCAGCAGTGAAGTGTCAGTTGGACCCGGTGAGTGTCACGTTGCCACATCCACTTCGGGACTCAGCTCTGAAGCCAGTGCTGAAGTGGTCTCATATGAAGCAGCCCCAACAGCGTGACTGCCGCTGCTGCTGCAATACAGTATGCCTCACAAGCCTCTGAAAATATTTCAGTGGAACCGCCGTCCTGCCCTTGAACATATTCAAGCAGTTCAACACTGACTGAGCACGTTCCTGTGTGAGGCGTGCTGTTTGTTCGACTAAATCCAACTCTACAGCGAGAAGAGAGAGTTTGTTCTTCTACCAGTTGACCCAAAGACCCAACAGGCTGAGGTGTTGTAACACCAAATTCCTGGGCCACAGCAGGTCCTCTGCTCCGTCTGTTGACTGCTTAGTACCTCACTTGAACATATTGCCTTTTGAAAAGGTACTGTTTCAACTTTTGGACCTTTTGCATTCGTCATACATTTCTTCATGTTGCTATTTAGGGATACATTTTTAATTAATTAATTAATTTCCAAAAAAATTTTGATATGTTTCATAGTAAGTTGGGTTTTTGTGACCTTAACACTAAAATAAACATAGACATATTTTATAACAGAATTTTTATAACAGAATGTTTCACTTTATTCTTTCAAGGATATGTGATTCAGTTGCATTGAATAAACTTATTAAACTGACGATTTTGTCAAAAAAATTGAGGGCAGCCATCTTAAAGGAATAGTTCACAAATTCCTGATATTTTAAAGAAGGTTCAACTAGGCTGTTTTGGGTCACTGTTGACTTCCATAGTAGAAAAAAAATACTATAGAAGTCAGTGGTGACCAAAAACAGCCTGGTAACAAACTTTCTTCAAAATATCTTCTTTAGTGCAGAACAAAGACATTCATACAGATTTGAAACTGCTCAAGGGTAAATGATGCCAGACTTTTTGGTGAACTATTCCTTTAAATTAATGCAAATTGCAATGTAAATTGCACTGCTTGATAAAATGTCTGGAACATTTTTAATTGAATTGTTGAATTGAAAAATATAAGCTTATGTAGTTTTAACTATGGGCTTATATTTTACATTTTTCCTTTAAAGCTTCACACTAGATTATAAGTAGTTGCAATAGGCTACATTAGTTGTTTTAGTTGCTGTAACTAGTGCTTTTATGTTGCTTAAAATGTTGTTTAATGTTATAGCTTTGTCTAGTTTGTATCTCATTTTTTTAAGCTATTTAAAGCACAGCTATTATTGTCCCTGTAGAATCAAACATTATATGCTCATATGTGTATGGGCTTTATTTAATTATATAAAATCATTATAATTTCTTTATGAGTTTCCTCAGACAATACCCATGGGGTGGATATAAAATACAAGCTTACGGTGGGTCTTTATTCCTCCTACTCTTACACGATAAGGCTTTTGCTGAAAGCAGCAGTGCTCTGAAAGAATAGCCAATGAATCTTAAAAATTCATAAAAAAATACTTATTTGATTTCTTTGGCCACACACACACACACACATTATTATTATTAAGTAATCCAACTAAAATAAGATTAGAAAAGTGTGGAAAATGTCACTCTTAAATCCAATTAAGTTGACAAATTGTAGGCATAAATATGTTTATAATTTAATGGAGAAGCTATACTGATGTTGGTTTACATACAATTACATATACTGTTGCTTATAAGTGTGCATTGCATACTTGAGCTTGGCTTGTACAAATAATGATTTCCTCCACCTCACTTCCTAAGAGGCACAAAATAAGGTCCCTGTGTTGAACAGTTTTGGTTCAGTATCTAAAGTTTTTTTTTTTTTAATTATGTGTATCTGAAAAGTTGATATGAAAATATAAGCCTCTCCATGGATTGCCACCTTACCGTGGACGACGGGTTTGAGTGCCTGAATGATCCTAGAAGCTATGTTGTTGGGGGCTATATGCCCCTGGTAGGGTCTCCCAAGGAAAAAAGGTCCTAGGTGACAGGCCAGACAAAGAGCGGTCCAACACCCCATATGGATAGGAACACAATTAAAATTGTGACGTCGCCTCGATGGCAGGTGGACTCTCCTCTACTCTGGAGTCGCCCAAGGTGAGAGGCGGCGGGCTGGTGTGGGCTTGCTCATAGACCCCCAACTTAGCCGTCGTGTGTTGGAGTTTACCCTAGTGAACGAGAGGGTCGTTTCCCTGTGCCTTCGGGTCAGGGTTTGGTCTCTCACTGTTGTTTGCGCCTACGGGCCGAAATGGCAGTGCAGAGTCCCCGGCCTTCTTGGAGTCTCTGAGAGGGGTGCTGGAAAGCGCTCCAACTGGTGACTCCGTCATTCTATTGGGGGACTTTAACGCTCACGTGGCTGATAATAGTGATACCTGGAGGGGCGTGATTGGGAGGAATGGCCTGTCGTGGTGGCAATCCCCTGAACCTGGTGGTGGACACCAGAAGTAAGGGATGCCATCAAGCTGAAGAAGGAGTCCTATCGAGCCTGGCTTGTGGGGTCCCTGAGGCAGCTGATAGGTACCGGTGGGCCAAGCAGACTGCAGCCCGGGTGGTTGCAGAGGCAAAAACTTGGGTATGGGAGGAGTTCGGCGAGGCCCTGGAGAAGGACGGCCTCAAAGAGGTTCTGGCAAACTGTCTGGCGCCTCAGGAGGGGGAAGCAGTGCCCTGCCAACACTGTATACAGTGGTGGTGGGAATCTGCTGACTTCAACTGGGGCTATTGTCAGGCGGTGGAAGGAATACTTTGAGCATCTCCTCAATCCCACCGAGGCATCTTCCGTGGAGGAAGCAGAGCTGAAGAGGGCTGAAGTCGCCCAGGTAGTTAAGAAGGAGCTGAGCCGCAAGGCGAAGCTCTCGATTTACTGGTAGATCTACGCTCCTACTCTCACCTATGGTCATGAGCTTTGGGTTATGACTGAAAGAACGAGATCCCGGATACAGGCGGCCGAAATGAGTTTCCTCCGCAGGGTGGCTGGACGCTCCCTTAGAGATAGGGTGAGGAGTTCGGTCACTCAGGAGGAGCTCAGAGTAGATCCGCTGCTACTCCACATCGAGAGAGGCCAGCTAAGGTGGCTCGGGCATCTGTTACGGATGCCTCCTGGACGCCTCCCTGGGAAGGTGTTCCGGGCATGTCCCACCGGGAGGAGGCCTGGGAACGACCTAGGACACTCTGGAGGGACTATTTCTCTCGGCTGGCCTGGGAGCGACTCTGTGTTCCCCCGGAAGAGCTGGAAGAAGTGTCTGGGGCGAGGGGAAGTCTGGGCGTCCCTGCTTAGACTGCTGCCCCCGTGACCCGGATAAGGGGAAAAAGATGGATGGATGGACTACAAAGTATCGCACCAACACATGTGAAAAACATTGCTATTAATTCAGAAAATGGGTTAATTGACACAATATTTTTATACCAATTATGTGACTTAGAACATATAAAAGCATTTGCAAATGTATACAATACGCTAACAGTCAAACATTATTATTATTTTTTTTTTTTTTAAACATTTATTTTATCAAAAATACAGCAAAAGCAGTATTGTGAACTATTTTTACTATTTAAAATAACTGCTTTCTATTTGAATAAATTTTTTTAATGTAATTTATTCCTGTGATCAAAGGTAAATTTTCAGCATCATTACTCCACTCCTTCTTATATGCTGATTTGCTGTTTTATTAATATTATCAGCTTGAGTGCCTTTTTGTTTTAAGATTCTTTGAACTGAAAGATCTAAATATCAGCATGTACCTAAAATATTTAACATTATACATTATACCATTCAATAGCTTGGAGTCAGTACATTTTGTTGGAAAAGAAATTATAGAAATGAATACCTTTTATTTAGTAATTATTTAGTTATGATAATGAGATTTATAATGTTACAAAATATTTATATTTTAAATAAATTACAGTATATTTTTAAATGAGATGATTAAAAGATTAAAATAGAACATGTTTATTTTAAATCCTAAAAACTTGTTGCATTATTCTCTATCCTTAATGTTTTGCAGGAAAGTATAACAACTGGGATAAAGTTGATCCAGCTGAGTTGTTTAGTAAAGCTCCGACTGAGAAGAAAGAAGCAAACCCCAAACTAAATATGGTCAAATTCCTTCAGGTGGATTTACCTTTCCTTACCTGTGGTCTAAAATTAAAAAAAACATATAGACAAATTATATTTAAAGACAAAATGTAAACCTATCAAATATTTTTTTCTGTTCTATGATGGAATATAAAGTATCTATACTATAGTACATTTAAACAATTACCAATATTTAACAATCAATAAATAACATCTTAACAAATCTTTAAGTAACAAAGTTGCTGTTTATTGACAGGTTGAAGCAAAAGGTTATGACTATGTCGTCCTGTGGTTGGATTGTGATAAAGAAGGAGAGAACATTTGTTTTGAGGTGAGTCTGAGTCTACTGAAAGAAAATACAACCTAAGATTGTCCATATAACTGTTGTTTGTACATTGTCTTGATTTGTTTGTGTTGTACCATCTCAGGTGTTGGATGCCATTCAGCCGGTGATGAATAAGTCCTACGGTAATGATTGTACCGTGTTTCGAGCAAAGTTCAGCTCCATTACAGACACGGATATCTGTAACGCCATGAACCGACTTGGAGAACCCAACAGGAACGAGGCTCTGTCAGTAGATGCTCGTCAGGAACTGGACCTCAGGATCGGCTGTGCTTTCACACGGTATGAAAAAGGCCATCTGGATAGAACAGACTTGTTCAGATTTTTCATGTGATCACTTTTTAGTGTCACAAGATCTTTCAGAAGTCATTTTAAACATGGTCTTTTTTCCCAATTTCCTTTCGAACAGTAGTTTATTTGTCTTATTATGGATAATGGTAAGTTGTTCATCACATACTATCATTATATTTAGTTTCCAGACTAAATATTTCCAGGGCAAATATGGGAATTTGGACTCCTCCTTGATCTCATTTGGTCCCTGTCAGACTCCCACACTGGGATTCTGTGTGGAACGGCATGACAAGATCCAGTCCTTCAAACCCGAAGCATATTGGGTTATACAGGCAAAGGTCAGCTCTGGCCTTTTCTGCTCAAAATACAAAACCATGTTTTAAAATACAAAACTTTCTCATTGCATGCTTCTTTTCTGCATTTTTTGTTCAGGTTTTTAAAGGCAAGGACAGTCCACTCATCTTGGACTGGGACCGTGTTCGAGTTTTTGACAGAGATGTTGGTCAAATGTTTGTTAACATGGCAAAAATTGCTAAGGAGGCTAAAGTATGTATTTTTAACTGATTTCAGTTATTATGATTGTCGTTTTAGTGATGCTGAATGTACAATGCGTCTTTTCTTGCAGGTTGAATCAGTGTCTAAGAAAGAGAAAGCCAAGCAGAGACCCCTTGCATTGAATACAGTGGAGATGTTAAGAGTGGCCAGCTCTGCTTTGGGTGGGCAGCTTTCCTTGTGATTAAATGTGAATTCACGAATCAAAAGCATAAGAACTGGGCTTTTAATGAACAAAGAAAGAAGGGAGACAATACAATCAATTATTTCTAAAATTTAATGAGCAGTCTTACATTAAGTGGTTTAGAACTTAATTTACTCAAACAACATGACTTTTTGTAAATGATAAAAAATATACAAAAAAAGATTCATAAATATAATCAGATTTAAAATAGTCATTATTAATTGTGATTTTGTTCACATAATACATATGTGTGTGCTGTGTATGTTTATTGTGTATATATAACTAAACACACATGCATGTATATATTTAAGAAAAATAAGTTATGTTTATATTTTAAATATGTTTTTATATAATATAAATATAAACATGTGAATAATTGTGAATATTTTCAAAATATATATGTGTGTGTGTATTTATATATATATATATTTACATACAGTGCTGTGCAAAAGTCTTAGGTAGCACTTCAGAATAGGGGTCCAAAATAATGCATTAGTTAAGCATTAATTAATGGTTAATTTGTTCACAATTAAGCATTA
>JAUCMT010000134.1:29048845-29059732 GCA_032357475.1 Enteromius thamalakanensis | reverse complement strand
AAAAAAAACTAAACAGAATTTACAGTTCTACTTCTGAATATCAAACTGAAGTGCATTAAACAAAACTACCTACAAAAGTAACACCACAATGAGCTGAAGGACACAGCAGAAAGAGCTTCCATATCTGACAGTCTGACTCTTAATAAACCCATAATATTGAGTAACACTCATAAACTAGCAATTTGTTACTCGAGTATGCTTCATTATTGGTCTGAGTCACAACTGCTGGTGATTTTGTGTGTATTATACTGTATTGCAGTGGGTAGGGATTGAATTAGAATGGATTGTTTCTTTGGGCTGCTGGGATCCATATTTATGTTTATTTCAGCTATAGTTGGTCTGTTCAAAATCTAAAAGTGGTCTAAAACCTTTCAAAGAGCAAATGCTGAAATCATACTGCCATGAAGAAATCCAGAGAAAACATTTCTGCACACAAAGCACCCCAAGCGGCCCCCTGCTCCTTACATCGTTTAGATTTACCCATTGTTCCCAATGATGCTTTCCCCAACTCTCTCTCTCTCTCTCTCCCTCTCTCTCAAACACACACACACCTTCCTTTCAGCTGTGAATTACAGCACATCTCACCCTCATCCCAAAAATGATTCATTTTTCTATTACAGAGATGACTGTGTGAAATGAGCTATGTAATCAATACCATACGTTTGTAAACAGCTCCAGTTCTCCTGGGAACCTCTTTTTTTTTTAACTTCATGCTCAAATAATCTGTGCCCTGTCAAAACCAATGGCGGGGCCCCTCGTCTTACAATGTGTTTACAAGGGCAATTTAGCCACCTGCAAATAAAATTACCTTCCTTTAGTATGCGCGTACACTGGTATTCCTTTTGGATTGGCATAGAAGATGTAAAGTTTATCAATAAAGGTGTTCGCGCTCTTTTCTCTGTACATGATTACTGTGTGAGAATATCTTGATTTGTGTGAACGAGTTAAATAAGTGGTACAAGGTCAGGACCAAGTCACAACTTCATTGTGGCTGCCCAGTTAAGGCAGAAAAGATGATAATGTTTTACTTGTGAATGTTTTAAAGGGACAGAAAAGTTTGTCATCATTTACTCACCCTCATATCAAATAAATCCAAATATCGAATAAACACAAAAGGAGATGTTTTGATGAATGTTCACACTGCCCTCTTCTGTAAGTAAATCATGACACACTTTTCATTTTATCATTTACTATGTTATAGGTTATGGGTAAATAAAACAGACAAGATTTAAAATAAGATAGAACAGATAAAAATGTAAATCAAAGCTAAATTTAATTTGTGTATGAAGGCTTATTCTTTTCTTACAAACCAGGATTCTCATAAACATTAAAGCATGGATATGTAAGAGAATTGTAAATATGTAAAAAAAAAAATAAAAATAAAAAAACCCTAAACAAGTTATAGGAATTATATTAATATTATTAATATACATGTTCGTATAGGTATGTCGAGCTCCAAAACACTTTAGGTTAAATTCTTCAAAATTTGCTGTTTGTGAAAAGTACTTAAAAGTAAAATATTCAGTTATTGTAACTTCTGTAATTATGATATTTAATAAATGTAGTAAGTACAATGATTTCATTTCATTATTTGAATACACTGCCACTCCTAGTTTCTGTAAATAAAAAAGTACCAAAAATATCTTAGAAGGCCTTAAAATAATGTCTTTGAGAATAAAGGACCTTGCATAGAAATTTATTGGAAAATTTTCCCAGGGATACTTTGCCATTCCTTGCTGATTTGTCATCTTGTTCATACTATAGTGATGTGATTTTCTTACATGGGAAGAATGACTTTCTACAGGCTGTTATATTGTCAATGCAGTGTTAAATAAAGAAAACATGTAAAAAAACAAAAAATAAAAAAACACATCGCTCTAAGTGCCAGGATGAGAATCAGTGCCAAGCTAAATTTACATTAAATGATTTCCTGTGAGTCAACATTATTTAAAGAGAGGAGGTCTATCTTGAAAGGAAAATTACTCTAAAGCAGCAAAAATGAGATTTTTTGGCATAGCCGACTCAAATCTGTTAAGTCTTTTGTAGACTGAACAGCAAAAACTATATGACATTGTAGACAAATGCAGTCATTTCAAGTATGTTTTAATAATGAGAGCTTCTCGTTCTCACTTTCCACAATAGCAGTTGCTCTCTTACATCTCATGGCACTTAAATCATCAATATATAGAGGAACCGGATATTGACATCACTGTCTAAACAAAGAGATCAGATTTCATCATTTGTGGAATAGACCTAAAGATTTGGAAATTGATTTCTGTGCAACATGAGCAAAGCGGTTTACAACACAGACAGACTCATGTAGTTCTGTATTTGGGAATTTACTCACATATCTCTGAGCTTGCAGTCTTTCATCCTCGTTGCTGATTTTTTCTCTCAGTATGGCTTTCTGGACGCTCTGCTCTTTCTCTAATGCAAGGATCCTGCTCACCTCGTCCTTCACCTGGGCTTGAGCTTCTGCCTGGGCCTGAACATGAGCCTGGGACTTTTCCTTTTCCAGCCTAAATGTAAAACAGAATACAGAAAACTTCAACATCAACACTATTCAAATGGCTTCTATTCAAGATAAAACCATATGTTTTACAACATATGAAACGTATTAGGAATACCAAAATTTTCAGTATTTCCAGGGCTCTAGACTAACTAGACTAACAAAGTTAGGTGCACCCAAATTTTTAACCGCATCATATTTAACACCGCAGTTTTACAAGTTAAATTTTTTATTTATTTATTTATTTATTTATTTATTTATTTATTTATTTATTTATTTATTTATTTATTTATTTTTTTAAATCGCTGTCCATATAGGCAATATTGACTTGTAAATGATTAACTAACAACATGGTCAATATAAAGTTCTTTATTTGAAGCACAATTCTACAAGAAAGGTAACTTACTTACGTACCCAGATCAAGAGTTTATAATGCAGTCTACTTATTTATTTTAATTTTTTCATTTTTAAAGTATAAGAATATTATGGTTAATGCAGTAACAAGACGGTAGACATATTATTGACATAGGCTCCATGACATGACATGGCTTACATTGGGCATGAGCATGCTCAACCTCAATGTATCCAATAAGTAAGTACTGTATATTCACCGGTCTTCTTCTCCACAAGATACGACCGTACATGCGTTTTTTCACTTCCGATTTATGGGGCAGGCAGCAAGAGTATCGTGAAGAAAGGTCAGCTGAATTTGACACTTTATGTTTCAGGCTTGAAATCGCTGATACAACTTTTAAGAGTCACAGAGTTTCATTTTTCCCCCCCATCTAACGGCTGGTCGCACCAGTGCAACTTTTGATTTTTTTTTTTGTCAAACCATTGAGAAATTAGGTCACATGTGCGATCACACTCTAGACCCCTGGAAAGAATATCAGCAAAACATCTTTGTTATTGCTTTCCGGTCTTAATACTTAAGTAAATTTATACAACTGAAGGCACTGCATTTATATAGTACCACGTCATTACCCGGTGGGAAATTTGTAATTAATTTAATGAAAATGGAAATGAATTGAATTTAATATAATTAATACCTATAAATAAGTATGATGAACATCAGTTGGAAAATAACTTGTACTAGCTATTCAACACATTCTCACTCCGAACTTACATATTGAAACTTTGAAGTCACTTTTCGTTGCACAGGGTACCCCGTAATGTTTTTGAGATGCAGCTGTTCCTCTGTTGGTGGCATCATGATTAAATAATATATTGGAATATAATCTTGCCATTATGTTGGGATTTGACTTTTTAGTGTAAACAATCACAACAGTTTTAGTTATATTACACTATTTACACATTTAAGCATGTATTGTAACCCAACCCCTGCCACTAAACCTATGATTTGTCAATAAAAAATACAATAAAATCCAGATACAACTACCATCATAATTTATTTAAAAAGTATTAATATTCAAAGTCTTCCGAGCCAAAAGAAATGATTTGTAAGAGAAATAGTAATAATCACCCCAAAGCTCATCTTGTGCTGCACTAATTCAAAAGAAGCCTTATGTCAGCCATGGTTTTGAAATACTACTTGGTCTTGTGTGTCTTATGACAGATTGCGTCTTGCTATGGGATGGTACTATGTTTTTGAATGAGATGAGCATGTTAATGAAGCAGGGTCATTTTCAGCGTTTTGCTCTCTTCTACGCATAGTATTACTACAGAAGACTTGGAATGCAACACAACGTTTTGTAATGCTTTTATACTGCTTGTTTATGGTCAGCTTTTGCAATATAATATAATTTTTTTCAATATACAAACCAAAATTAGTTGGGAATTGGGAATACATGTTGACCAATTAAATATGAGTAAACAACAACAAAAAAATTGCTTTCTTTCCTCCTGATTCTCTTTTCAGAAAATACAGAAACATATTACTTCATAATCTTCTTTGTTTCCAAATTTGCAAGTGTATAAGTTGTTTTAATCAGCAGAAAATAACTGAGCATATCTGTACATTTATTTACTCCCTGTCCAGTTGGCTATTACCATACTAATGAAATGCCAATCTCAATATGTCAATTGCAGTTTGTCAAATCTAAGTCACTTAAGTCTTTTTTTTTTCTTTTTCTGCAGAATCCAGCATTTTTAACCTTATAGAGAATGACTTTTCTCTTTCTGTGCCAAGATTCCTTTCACCAAGAAGAAAAGACCAGATATTAGCAGAATATTTTTGTCAGTCTAGCATAATCTGGCTTTTTCATTCATCTTTTCCACACCCGCCCTAGTGCTCTATAGTGCTGATAGACAACTTGTCTGATATGCCATCAGCACTATCAGCATTTGTGATGTACTGAAAGAAAAACTTCATGTGCCTGTGAAACTGTCAAAAAGCGCTATAAGAACTTTTTAAGCCAGTCAAAAAATGCTTGGCAGATTGATAGGGGGTTGTTTATCAAACACTTTGAGGGCTGAATTGTGTCACGTTTGTATATGCCATGATCTTGCACTCGTAACGTCTCGGTTACATATGAAACCCTCGCTCCCTGAAGGAGGGAATGGAGACATTATGTCATTGACTGATGCCATGGGATCCTGCCTGGAATACAAATCGTCTCTGATCTTTGGAGAAAAAGCCAATGAGAATTATCCAATGGTTTCTGCATGCCTAGACACTCCCCCATACATACGGGTATATAAGATGGCGGTCAAACCACCATTAGGCTTCTGCTGAGGAGACGATCGCAACAGACTCCCCAGCGCACTCCGACCTTGTGACAAAAGGGACATAACGTTTCCATTCCCTCCTCCAGGGTTACATACGTAACCGACACATTCCCTTTCAGTCAGTCACTATGACGTTAGGTTAGGGTATCTATGGAAAATGCCACAACCCAGACTACAGGTGTTACCATCCCAATGCCCTGGAGGCCAGTAAACGGGCTCAGAAGGGCTGGCTGGATTTTCTTACCAGAAGCAGGAGTTGGGGTTGGAGTACACAGGGTTCTGTGTGGAAGAGGTCTTACTAAAGTGAGGGGAACACAATGGGAAAAAAAACATGGGATAAGACACCAAATCCGAAGAGGGTGAAAAAAAGCTCTCTATTGGTCACAGTTCAATCTACTATGCTAGAAAGAACTATGAGGCGACTGAGGAACCAGATGTAACTGTTCGAAAACACTGGAAGAAAACGTTCGGATTCAATGGAAAGGCGCTGCAAGCCGACACCCGCCCAGCCTCTTGGAATTACCTGATGTTACCCAAAACACGGGATGAAACAGGATCCACTCAAGGATTGTAGAATCTAGTGAAGGTATTGGGTGTCGCCCAACCCACAGCTCTGCATATGTCTGCTATAGATGCGACATGCGCCAACGCCCAGGAGGAGATGACACTCCGGGTGGAATGGCCTCTTAACCTTAGGGGGCATGACTCACCTTTGGCCAAGTGATGGCATCATCCACCCAATGGGCCAACCTTTGTTTGTAGACAGCATTCCCCTTCTGCTGTCCTCCGAAGCAAACAAAGAGCTGCTCGGAGCTTCTGAAACTTCAGGTGTGTTCCATGTAAAAGTGCAGAGCGTGTACGGGACACAGCAACTCAAGAGTCGGGTCTGCCTCCTCCAAGGGCAGTGCTTGCAAGTTCACCACTTGATCGCGAAAGTCTCAGGACAACGTGAGAGTAGGCCGGACCAAATGCAAAGCACAAATCCCTGACTGAGAATGCATACAGGTCTCCCATCCTCTTCATGGAAGCGAGCATGAGCAGAAATTATTTTTTTATAGACAAAATCCTCAGCTCAAATGTATCAAGCTCGAAAGGAGCTCTTCTTAGTCCAGCCAGGACGAAGGAGAGCTCTCAAGAAGGTCTGGTTGGGTTTATCCTTCTCGCACCTCTAAGAAACTTGACGATCAGATTGTGTCTTCCCAGGGAAAGCTCATCAACTGTGTCATGATAGGCTGCAATGACAGCGACATAGACTTTCAGAGTGGAAGGTGGCAGTCTCCTTTTCAACTTCTCCTGAAGGATGGAAAGCACCACACTGACCGATCATCTCTGAGGATCCTCTTAGCGAGAGGAGCAATAGTCAGTAAAAAGATTCCACTTAAGGGCGTAGGCCTGCCTCGTAGAGGGGGCCCTCGTCTTAGTAATGGTATCCACCACGGCCTGGGGAAGGTCAGAGAGGTCTACCGAGTCCCATCCAGAAGCCAAATGTGTAGGTTCCATAGATCGGGACGCGGGTGCCAAAGTGTGCGCATCCACTGAGAAAGAAGGTCCTTCCTCAGGAGAATCTTCCTGGGAGGGGCTGTCGACAGAAGCATAAGGTCTGAAAACCAGGTTTGGGTAGGCCAGAGTGGCGCAACCAACAGAACTTGCTCCTGGTCTTCCCTGATCTTGCACAGGAAGCTCAAATGGGGAAAGGGTACTTGCAAAGATCCCGGGGCCAGCTGTGTGCAAGAGCATCCATGCCAAAGGGGGCCTCAGTCAGGGAATAAAACAACTGGCAGTGGGAAGACTCTTGGATGGCGAACAGATCCACCTGGTCCTCCCCAAATCAACTCCAAATCTGCTGGATCGTCCCAGGATGGAGTCTCCATTCTCTGGGTAAAGTGAGCTGTCATGAAAGTGCATTGGCTGCATGATTCAGATCCCCCAGAACGTGAATGGCTTGCATTGATTTCAAATGCAAATGACTGCAGAGGCGAAGATGGCAGGCAAGTTGCGACAGGCAAAGGCAAAAACCACCAACCTGATGGTTGATGTACGCCACCATCGCTACGTTGTCTATCTGGACCAGCACATGCTCCCACATGGCCCGTGGGTCAGTGGTGACAGCAAGAGAGAAAACACTCTCCCCTCCCCCGAGGCTGGAAATGCAGATGTTTAGGACGTTTATGTTTCAGGACTAGGTTTGCCGCGGGATGAACCGACGCCATCTTTTGAAAGCACCACAGAAATTTACATTGGGAGATCAGGAGTCCGTGGGGACTTGCCCAGCGGATTATTCCTGATTGTCACCCTGAGGTGTGCCAAGCCACTAGCCGATGCAGCCGAGGAGCCTTTAAGACTGGCCAAACTGGAAAAAGTAGAAGATGAAGCTAGCCTTTCTGTGAAAGAAAGCCGTGACCTGAGCGAAGCCATGGACATGCGCTCGCAATGAGGGCATTAACCATCCGTGAAAGCTGTCTCAGCGTTTGCATTATATTGCAAAGGCACACCTTTTCAATTCACAAGAAATTCATTAATAGACTGGAGGTGTTTGGCTCCCATTCAATGCAGAGAATCCACTGGTGATCAAGTGATGCATTGCTAAACTCCTCCAAATCTGTTCAGTTGAAGTTGAGTATATTTTCAGCCAGTTTTATTTTATTTTATTTTTGGCTAAACTATTCCTTTTATCTTTAATTTATCTCATCCACTTTTTTTGCTAAGATGCATTCAGCAGTGTGCTGATGCTAAATCTGTGGGCCATGTAATGGTGGTGATTTAGTGTGAGTGGACATCTCTTAGACTGCTCAAGCAAGGAAAAGCATATGAGGTTCTGCCACATCGAGCATGCTCAGTGAGGTCTGCATTGAGCTTCAGTAATACCCATCCTTAACAACTCTTCAGCCCACCGTCACTGGCCAGCGAGTTGATGGCCTCTCAGAGTACAGATACTGAAATCATTGAGGAAAGCAGGAGGCTTCATCTGGGAAAATGGAAGTGCTCATGGGCCCTCCCAGGGGAGCATCCACAGCCACCCGAGCGTTTCCTCCTAGCTCAATGTGACATTGGGAGGGTGGAATGCTCATTTAGAGGGCTAAGATTTCCCACTCCCTTCAAGATCCATTTGGTAGACTTAGATAGCCTTACAGGGCTCAAGCAGAGGAATTAGATTTACTCGATTGCAAACTTCTTACCTGTTCAAGGTTATTTTAGAGGGCACTTTGTTCCAAGAAAGCTTGAAGATTAAACTTTATTGGATCTGGTAAATATTGTTAATCAGCGCAATTTATCTTAAATGGCTTTCCAAGTAGCATCAATGCTCAATTCTAAGAACAAAATAAAGAAAAACCCTTCTGTCTCTTTCAGGACAAGGACACACTCTTTTCTCTGCTGACCATTAGATCCTTTGCAGTGAATGGGTGCTGTCAGAACGAGAGACCAAATAGCTGTTAAAAACATCACAATAATCCAAAAGTAATCCACACCACTCCAGTACATCAATTAAATGCTTGCAAGGGGAAAATATGTGTGTTTATACGAAATGAATCCATCATTATGGCATTTTTAACTTTAAATTGTTGCATCTGGATAAATATGTGACCCTGGAGAAAAAAACCATATAGCACAAGTATATTTTTAGTAATAGCCCAAAATACATTGGGTCAAAATTATAGATTTTTTTTGTATTTATATTTAGGATATTAATAATTATCTCAGTAAAAAAAAACCTTATAGCTGATTTTGTGCTCCAGAGTCACATATATGTATAATAATATACATAATATACTATTATATTGCTTTCTTCAGTGAACATTGTCTTGTCTGAATCAGGATAGAAATATGCATGTGCTAAGATTTCCCCCTCACTTCAAAATCCACTTGTTAGATATAGACGGCCATCTGAGGAGTTAGTTTTACACGATTGCAAACTTCTTACTTTTTCAAGGTTATTTTACTTTTTCAAGGTTATTTTAGAGTGCCCTTTATTCCTGTACTTTTGGAGAAAAGATTAAACTTAAGCAGATTTTTCATTCTTGTGGTTAATCAGTGCAATTCATCCATATAAAACAGCTTTCCAAGTGGTGTCAATGCTTTATTCTGAGGACAAATATAAAATAAAGCAAAACTCATAGATAAAGAAATAAACTGATTTTGCTGCAACCGCCTCATTTATTGCATTTGAGGTGATTCATGGCCATAGGCACATTGCACAGTGAGCGGCTTATTTCATATATGTGACGCTCGCATCTTGAGCTGCGACTGACCTGCAGAATTTCACCAGCTCTCTGCCTCATAAAGGTTGACACGTCTCTGCTCATTAATTATTTATGGCAAGCAGTACCAGTTGAAATAACTGCTCAGTGATGAGCGTTCAAATTCTTGGACCTGCTTTCCACATCTATCAAGATTTTCATTTCTGAAGGACACTGCATGTCCACGTACAGTACAGTAGGTTTACGCTAGGGATGAACAAAAAACTACAGGTATTCAAATTAACTGAGGTTTGTGGTCTTGGGAAGCCATGTATAATTAGGTGGGCTATCAGACACGTTTCTTGAGGACGTTTACATAATAGGTACTCTTGTGGTTGGAAAACACCTAGATGAAATGAAACAGAATGTTTGCTTCTGAGCAAACATAAAAAAATTTAACTTGACATTTTAATGCAGCGCTTGTGCCAGGGCATTTAAAAAACAAAGAAAGATGCAACAACCAAAGATGCTTTAAAGGGAATGAATTTAAAGATTTTTTTTCATGAAAACTGTCGACAGTTAAAGCACAGCACACTATTAGCATGCCTTCGCTGCTAAAACATCAAAACATCAATTTCTTTTTCAGCAGACTTAAAGATTTTTTATTTATTATTATTTTTTTTTTTTACTTTTCACACTTTCTTGCTGTGTTTTACAAAAGTGAAAATTTGTGCATCCAATTTACACCAAATTTCAATGAAGTACAGGGTTCATTAGTTGATAAGATGAAAAAGTGTTGACTTTTACCCAATTAAAATTGATGTTTACTGAATCAACATGCCTATAAAAAGCTACACACAAGAAAAAAAGCTTATTTAATTGCTAATTGCTAAACTTCTTTTCTAATAAACTTTTTCTAATAAAGCTTTTAATAGCACACGACTGTGACAGTGGAGGGAGCCAAAAATTGGCAGGCTGTGATGAAATCTGAGCTAATGAATATTAATTAGTTTTTGTATGTTAGGTGAATGGTGATTTTGCACTGTTTCCTGAATTTTTCACCTTTTGATAAGAGTATTCATAGCTTTACAACAACAACAAAACATGTTTGGGGTATTCAGGCTGTATTAGCGATTCATTCGTTTTTTTCTACCATGTTTGACAATGATACCTGATAAACTACAGTACTATTCAAAGTTTAGACACTCGTGTAAAAATGCTGTAAAAGGAAGATGCTTTCAAAAATAATGCCATAAATAGATTTAATTTATCAGTTAACTTTTATTAACTAAATCAAATAAATATTTGCTATTACAGTGTTTGGTAAAACAGCTTCTGTTCCGACGTACTCCTGCCCATAGTTTTTCAGGTAGGTTTTCTTGAAGCATCTTGGAGATGTTGCCACAGTTCTTCTGGATTTAGTCTGTCTCAGTTTGTACTGTTACTTCATGTCATTCCAGACAGACTGGATGATGATCAGATCAGATCTCTGTGTGGAGCACTGGCTGTTGTCAG
>JAUCMT010000134.1:29026209-29039275 GCA_032357475.1 Enteromius thamalakanensis | reverse complement strand
ACCTCTTGAAGCTCATCGAGAGAATGCCAAGAGTGTGCAAAGCAGTAATCAGAGCAAAGGGTGGCTATTTTGAAGAATATATCTTATTATATTATATATTTTATTTCTAGAAAACGTGTTCAGTTATTTCACCTTTTTTTGTTAAGTACATAACTCCACATGTGTCCATTCATAGTTTTGATGCATGTTTTGATGAAAATAAAGAAAACACATTGAATGAGAAGGTGTCTCCAAACTTTAGGCCTGTACTGTAAATTTATATATATATATTTCCAAAGGAAGTTGCAATATTCAGCTGTTGAAGCTATGACAGTAACTATTGTTGTTTCATGATGACTTCACCTAGCCTGGCTTCCGCGACTATAAAGCTCATAGGAGCCTAGTCTACCTCGTAGTATACCTCTGTATTCTACTGGACGAATCTACAACCAATCAGACCACTCATACCGATGACGTATATGTAGCAACGGAACCTGAAGCCTCCGTAACCAATTATAGCTAGCTTCTAGATAGATAGCTAGTCATTCAGTGATTACTTTCAAAGAGTTTAGCAAGCAATTGCTGCGTCATCACGTTACACCAGCCTCAGTCTTGCTGGGGGTGGGGGAGCTTGTTTCTCATTGGTTCCCACTTTTTTGGGAACAGAAATGCTCTAAAACGGCAGCTTTGCCAGACTGACTTTGCTCGCAAAATGGAATGTAGCGTCACAGGAAGTATGGGCGGGCCCAGGCTAGACTTCATCAGGAACAAAACAAAAGTTGAATGAATTACAGTTGAGTGAAAATCTCAAAACACACACTGTTTACTATGATTCATATGATTGATTATATTTAGGTGTGGAAAATGATTTTTGTTGCTGATTTATGTGAACACATTAGTCGTGTGAAGCCAAATCATTGTTGGCACCTCATTCATCAGACACACCTCTTTATGCAGGTGGCCTTTTGTAGAAGTCCATCCTGTTGCAGCCCGCCTGACTGTGTTTGATAATGTTCCTCACACAGAGCATGTGATTAGAGCCGCCGGGGCTTAACAACCTGCTAGAACAAGACAAGTCATCAGCGTGGAAATCTGATTGACACCGCAGAGGAGTCACAGGAGCTCGGATGAAATATGAACCGCTCGCTCGGTCTGGCGTAATTTCATCCTGTAGCAATTATCCACAATCTGCAGCATCCATAAATCCTGTTTATTTAGATCCTATTTTTTGTCTCACACACATTCTTCCTGGTTCTGTGAAACTGTTCTTATTGTATCCATATTCTGATTCAGGAAGTCACTTTTATTTCTTTGGCTTCCTCTGGGCCTCTTTCAATGCTTGTGTTTCAGGAAGGGCTGGGCTCTATTCAAGTAAGAGCAAGTATGTGTGTGGTGGGCGGTAGAGCGTATGAGCAAAATCTTGTATAACTCTGAGTAATTTTTGAGCCATCTTATATTGAGTGTCTTGAAATAATAATAAATAAAGATGGCTAACAGAAAGTGGCTGTAATTATACAAGTACATTATATTATATTTTATTATGTATGTATATATACTGTATATATATGTATATATATATATATTTCTTTCTGGAAATTCAACACATTTTTTGGATTATTGTCATAGCGCCGGTATGTACAGTACCATTGCGGGAGGATTAGACATACATGTAAGTTATTCACTAATAATCTTCATTGATTCAGTGAACTCTTAAAGGGAAAGTTCACCCAAAAATGTAAATTCTTTTGTTACTTACTTTCATGTCATTTCAAACCCATAATACTTTTCTCCATGCAACCAGAACTTCAATGCCTTAAAAAGTTCATAAAGGCATTGTAAATATAATCCATATAAACCGAGCAGTTGATTTGAAATCTTCTTAAGAGACAAAAATGCTGTACATATTTTACAGTATTTTATTTTATTAATTTACTGTATTTTCATGTGCTGGTCAGTGTTTAAAGTTCCCATATTATGGATTATGTAAGGTTCATATTTTGGATTTTGGAGTCCCAAACCACAGGTTTACATGCATGCAAGGTTAAAAAACTCTTTCATATTCTTATAATATGCACTTATTTTCACCTTATTTGTTTAATAACCCCTAAAACAATTTGTTCAACAATAAATTTTCCAACCCCCTCTGGTGATTGGTTGATTTCATTTAAAGCTGTGTTTTTGAGCATTTAATTGAAAAAAAGTGGCACCTAGTGGTAAAGAAGGAATTAGCATTTTCATTTAGACCAATGCAAAAAGACCAGTGGACGGGCAGTATGCTAATGTTTTATTTTGATGTGCCTTTTAAAAATGCCTTATTTTAATTATTTAGAGTCAATCCTTTCTTTTAAGAGACAAAATAACTTTCAGATTTAAAACTTCACTTAGAGCTGTGTTATCTTCACTGCATGAAGGGTCATTTTCAAAAAAAAACATAATAAGGGCAATACTAAATACTGTATGAAATGATGGATTCATATTGATTATGTTATTGTGTCTTTGTGAATATTTTGAAGCATTGAAATTTTGGTTATGTTGACTTGGAGAGCCAAAAATATCTTAATCAGTTATTTTATGACGTTTTAAAGTCTTCTGGGTTATGAATTCTGGGTAATTACACTAAAATAAGAATAAATATCTTCTAGTTTTATATATAAAGAGAGAATTGAATTATTAGAAAATAATGCGCACCAGAGGTGGTGATGTGGTCAGAATGTGGTCTATGTGAGCAGAAGAGACTTGGTACTGTAAGTTAATTTTAGCCTCTAGAATAAATGCCAATAGTGAACAAGGTTATTTAACGCTAATGCAATCAATGCTGCGGCAATAAAAAGCAAATAACGATAAAATATATTTAACGATCATGCAACTCGACCTACAGCCTGTGCCACATTCCTTCCACCAGTAAAAGATCCAGTTTCACTCCGAAATACATCACATTATGAAGTTAAATGACTTGTGAAAGCCATTTAACATAGATTTTATCCTGAAGAATTCATCGCTGTCATGCAGCATATTGGCTGCGGTAGAGCTCCTGACCTTTTCATGCATACTTGCTGTGATGCGCTCAGCACACACTGATGTGGGGTCATTCTCAGACTGCTTATGAAATTCTGCCATTTCTCATAGCTCTGTTTAATGCCTGTGAAAGGACTTCCATTACTTGAAGCCCTATGTCTCTTTTGTTGAGTTGAAAGGCTCTGATAGCTGGCCTACATGCTTGCGGACTAAATTCCTCTATCAACAAAGAGCCTTTGGGACAACATGCTGAGCAGACCGAGCCACTAGATGTTGCCTAGGTTACGAAGTCTACAAAAGCCACCCCTGACCGCACCAGCGTGGATTCTTATCCCTCCTGAGGGAGGAGGCTAATTAATAGCCAGACATACTGTCACATCACTAAACCCTCAGCTATATATAATGGGGTTTTAGGACATGTGTTCTTATGATCGTGTCGCAATTAAAATGATGTGTGCTGCATTCACTTTGTAAATTTAGAAAAATGGTCATCTTGTGCTCTTAAAGGAAATGTCCTCGAGAGCTTTCTGACACTGCATAGACAACAACACAACTGACACATTCAAGGTCCAGAAATGTAGTAAGGAGATTGTTAAAATAGTCCATGTGAGATCAGTGGTTAAACCTTAATTCATAAATACAGTTCTTAAAATAACCACTGAGGTCATATGGAATATTTTAATGATGTCTGTAGTACTTTTCTGGGCCTTGAGTGTGTCAGTTGTGTTGCTGTCTATGCAGTGTCAGAAAGCTCTTAGATTTCATCTAAAATATCTTTATTTGTGTTCAGTAGAAAAAGTTTGTACGGGTTTGGAATGACACATGGGTGAGTAATTAATGACAGAATTTTCATTTTTGAAAACTGAACAGATTTTCAATCCTGACTGTGAACACCGGGAATCTCACAAAATCTCTTGAGACTTGAGAATAAATATGTTTTGCAGGACACGTTGTATAAACATTCTTCTGCCACAAATCGACGTGCTGATCCTTCATCTCTGCTGTCTAAAATCCTTTTGTGCTGTGCCGTGACTGCATTTGTTATTGTGCGTCGGTTTTCTGTGAGCTTGCTTTCTGATAGGATATTGTGTCCTTTCATGGATCATATGTGTATTTGTCCTCTGGGTTCCCCCCACACATCAGGATTTCTGATCAATATTTCAATATTCACGATCGGAGTGCCTCCAATGTTCTTCTGAGCAGAATCAGTCACTTTTAGCAGACATCACACCACAGGAAAATCTCATAAGATAATCTTTAAACCACTAAGATAACCGAGACACTACCTACTGCAGGATTGTCAATGAAAAATCAGCCCGACCTCCAGAAAGATTTAGGCATTTGTGAAAAATATACTACAGTGCTAATATTAGTGACTTGTTGCATGCAACAACAACTAGTCACCTCAAGTGAACTTTTTAATAGAGCAGTTTTTACAAAAAAGATCAGCTTCACGTTATTCAGCAGGCATGTAAAAAAAATCAACGACGTAAACGTAATCAGATAGGAAGCAAATCCAAATTCAGCTCTCACCAGACAATAGCGTCCTTATTCAAATTACTGTAAGTCAGTTGAGTGTTGATTCAATTCAGTAAAGCTCATAACTGTGTAAAGGTCATCAGTAATGAAACAAATTCAATTCAGTGATAATCAGCTCAACTATCAGTGGCTCACTACTGCAAAGACAGTAGTGTTGTTATTCAGTGTAATTAGAAAACACATGTTGATTTTAATTTGATGTCAATGTAGAAATATATTTTTAGCTGCAAGGGCTATCTAGTACATGCTGATCAGTTAAAGGGTTACTCCATTCCAAAATGAAAATTTTATCATTAATTACCTACTGAACCCCCATGTCGTTCCAAACCTGTAAAAGCGTTGTTCGTCTTCAGAACACTATTTAAGATATTTAGGAAAACTGGGAGGCTTGTGACTGTCTCATTGACTGCCACGTAATGATCACTGTCAAGGTCCAGAAAAGTATAAAAGACGTAGTCAGAATACTCCATTTGCCATCAGTGAATTTTAAGAAGTGACAAATACTCTCTCTGTCTCTTTCATCATTGTAGCGCCATTTTGGAGAAAATCCGCTGGATGCAAATAGTGCACACGGTTGTGTGTCAGAACAAAATTGTGCTACTGTGATGCAAAGAGACACAGAGAAGACAAATTGTTGAATAAATGTTGTTATTTTTATTTTATTTGCATACTAAAAGTATTATTGTCGCTTTAAAACATTACGGTTGAAGTATGGCAGATGGAGTATTCTTACAATGTCTTTCATACGTTTCTGGACCTTTAAGCCCCGTTCACACTAGCAGCGACACGCAGCGACAAAGCGACGCGATCCCATTCATTTCAATGCAGAGCTGGCGATATCCGGCGACAAGAGCGACAGCGGCCGTCAGCGACCGTTGGCGACCGGATGTGGGCGTGTCCAGCGACGCGACAAAGTTCAGAATCTCTCAACTTTATGCAAATGAAGAGCAACTTTCGACGATAGTGCTTATGTGATCATACTCGGAACAGCGTTTGCGTTTTTGCCATAGATAAACTCTCGCAATGGAAAAAAGTACTGTCTGTTTCTCATTCATTTTTGTTTGTATATATGGACTACGGTCTTTTGCCTCCAAAATGTTTGTATTTAGCGGCAAGAAACCTGATTCGCTGTTAACAATGATGTAACTAAGCGACCAGAATGAGAACGCCCATTAGCGACCTCGTCTCCAGCCACATGCAGCGACAGAAGTCGCTGCTAGTGTGAACGGGGCTTTACAGTGGTAATTAACTTGACAGTCAATGAGGCCTCCCTGTTTTCATACAAAATATCTTAAACTGTTCGGAAGAAGAATGAAGCTTTTATGGGTTTGGAACGACATGTGATTAATGACAAAATTTTCATTTTGGGGTGGGGTAACCCTTTAAACTTTTAAGGGGTTACCAAGACAACTAGTATTTAGCCAGTCATTGGACCTCAACATGCAGTGATCCTCTCTATGTATAAAGCATAGTATATTTTATTAGACTACTGATTTGACTGGAGTACATACACATAAAAGGATTTATGTTTTTTAAACAGGGTATATTTCTGAGACTACACACATATGAGAGTGACAACATGCAAATACAGATATTGCTGGATCATCGGAATTGTTTAATACATACTTTTTCGGGGGGTGTTAAAACATGGTGCAAATGAAAAGCTGCAAACCTTAGTAAATCACCTTGCATGAATCATTTAAATCATCTCATAAATTTTGCGTCTAAAAAGGAACTCGTAAAAATGCATATGTCCGTGACTTGTCATCGCTAATATTTCACTGCATGCCTTAAGTAAATCCTGACAGTAATTTTTAATGCCAAAAGAGGGTTTGCACTGATCCAGGCTGTTTTTAAATTTGTAATTTTGTGCACGTGACAGAATTAATTTTGTACTACCTGACAAGCAAGTGACATCTGTTTTTAATGCATGAAAGCTGACTGATGATTTTTATTTTTTTTTACTCTCGTTGTGTAAAGACCTTGTTAATTTAAGAATAGCTTTTTTAGTGACTGCCTTTATAAGCAGTCTTTGGTCCATCCTGTACACCAAACACTGCCAAAATAAATGTACAATGCAGGTGAAAAGCATTTGAACAAAACATTGTGTCAATGCTGCTTCCTGTTTCATGACACGTAGCACATTTCTCTGTACAAGGACAGTCATCTATTATTTTGTTTGTCAAAGCAATTACTCTGCTGTAAGAATAACGCATAAATAGCCATAAAATTGTACATTTCCCAAATGATAGGTTACACGTTTTATTAGCCCGCACATTATATCTGCAGCAGTCACCACACAGTTGGGGAGATCAGATAAATTAGCTTTTTGTCACCTGTATATTTGATGTATACACTATTTTTTAATATTCCTTAATGGATTTCCCAATCTGATTTGTTGACACACACATCACATCTTATGAAACAGTTAGTTAAAGCTTTTGTGTTGTTGAAATGATGTCTGAGTGCTAGTATATAATTGCCTAAATCAGGGTTCCCAATAGGCATCCAAGAAAGCTGTTTTCATTTTCTGAATTAGCTTGAACACATTTTTCTAGTGGGGTTATTATATAGCTAACTCAAACTTTAAACGAATGAATGTATAAATAAAAAAAGTGTATTAAAATGTAGGGGTGCAAGAATACAGTTGGAGTTGTAGTTATATTCATGGTTCTAAAACCACTTGTATTTGTTGAGAACACCCCCTGCCTAGTAACCCCAGGCTATTTGATTTTGAGATCCAAATTGCAATGTCTTAAGAGAGTTTTATCAAAAGGTCTTAATATAGAAAGCTGAAAGCGGAAGTACAGAATGCATTCACACTTACAACAGAATTCGTTTTCTGCTAGCAAGTAGAAATACAGTATATTGGTGTTTCATTTCAGCAGTCAGATCCTGCGTGTTTGTGCACAAGGTCCAATGAATCACATTCCTGCGCCGGTGCTTAAAGCCCGCTGCAGTCTAGAGTCATGTTAGCAGCACGGCTCCAATGTTTATTCAGAGCTGCTGTTTGGGTGGGTGTCTGTGCTCTCTGTAGCCAGTCTCCAACAGAGCCGTATTTGATTCCGTCAGTGATCCAAACTGACCCCCTCAGTATCAGTTTTCT
The DNA here is from genome assembly GCA_032357475.1 of Enteromius thamalakanensis. Taxonomy (NCBI): domain Eukaryota; kingdom Metazoa; phylum Chordata; class Actinopteri; order Cypriniformes; family Cyprinidae; genus Enteromius; species Enteromius thamalakanensis. Next base: position 29,031,636 of record JAUCMT010000134.1, on the reverse strand, counting down.
GACTGGGGACTCTGTAGTCATGTATTCACATTGGTCCAGGTTGCAATACTCTAGTTCTTTCACATTTGTTTTATGCGATATTCCAGTTTTGCACATAAGTTTAATTCTAATCTTTGGATGGAAAAAAAAATAACTGAGCATATACAGTACAGTAGGGCTATACATTGGATATGGATATAATTTAATGAGAAATTGCAACCATTGCAACAAAAATAACTATACGATTAGTGTTCTTCTATGGAAACCAGCATGTTCATTTGCATTCATGTGATTTTTTCCCCTCTTGAATGGAAGTGATGTATTCAACTTAAAACAATTTTCACACTGGAATGACTGTTGATCAATCAATCAATCAATCATCAATGTATCAACTGAAATGTCAATAGAAAAATAATTTGGTGACACTTCACAATAAGGTTCCATTTGTTAATTATGGCATGGGCTAACCATGAAAAAAATATTTGAAACACTTTAGGTCTGTATTATAAGGGTTTTACTGCTAATGTCTTGTGTTAGAAGAAACTTGAGCTTGAGCTGAAATTGTCCCTTAATGTAGTATCCATTCATAAAATATGTATAAGTGCAGCTCTGCTTTCTATTTTATAGCTGCAAACCGCTGTATGTAAGTGCGTGGCTGACGCTGCTAGATGTGGAAAGGTCACAAGCGACAGTCAAGCACAGAGGTCAATCAAAGTGACATTGAAACACAAAACAAAACTGAGACTCATGAACAAATGGAGTGTTACGTAAGAATATTGTTTTCCCTCAGTATAATATTCTCCTTTTTTTGCAAATCAATTGCAAATCACCATGCAATTGCAAAATGTTTTTTTTTTTATTATTATTATTTTTATTAATACATTTATTTTTTTTCTCTAGGGATAGTTACTGCATTAGATTGTCACATATTACCTACTAGAGCGTCAGTGAAGTTTCAGAAAAAAAGACAGATGCTAATAGAATTTTTATTTTATTTTATTATAATGGGCAGAACATTCAATTTACAAGATTGCAGTTTTTACCACACTAAATGTGCTTTTTAGGCATTTCTAAAACAAATCACAACTTTGCCTTGCAATGCCCACTTTGTAATTCCCTATTTGCATATATAGGGAGCTTAAAGGGCAAAAGGTTACACAAACTAGCTGTGTTGAATTTAAAAAATAATCTATTTTATGGTCAAATAGAAATGGAGAAAAGGAGAATGATAGAAAGAGAGAGGTGTGAAAGTTATGCCCCTGAAGCCATGAACCAGCCATCAGTATTATGGGGGACAGGACGAGAAAGAAACACACACACACACTCACACACACACACACACACAAGCTTATGTGATTTGTTTATCTTGTTGAGAAAGTGTGTTAAGAAACAGTATATTTTAAGTGAATTTAAGTGGCCTTTTATTCAATTATTAAATAAGCAAGTACAGTTTTGTAAAATTATACTTAGATTTGTAAAATTATATAGATTTAAATATTCCAATACATTTGAGCATAAATCTTTTTCACAGGGGTTTGCCTAGTAAAAGAACACCAGTGAAGGCATTCACTCACAAGTTGTCTGGTTATTAAGCACAATTGGTGAATGTAAAAGCATTCAGTGTCATTTCCCTTCTCTAGCATCTGTCCTCTGACACGTTTCATTATCAGGGGAACGCCAACCATCTCTTTCTTTTGACCCTCACAGAGTCCCCGCTGAAAGGAGATGACAATCAGCTAGATCGATCTTTTTCTGACTCGTCCTTGTTCAACCACTGGGGCCAGGATCTGGGGCCGGAGAGCCGCAGAGTGGCCCTCAAGATGTTTCAGTATTATGGCTACAACGGTTACCTCAGCGACCGCCTCTCTATGGACAGAGCCATCCCAGACTACAGACCTGAAGGGTGAGCGTCTGACAGTCTGTGTGTCCTTTACTGTGAAATAACGTGATTGCTGAGCACAAATCAATGTTTGCAGTCAGCAGATGTCCTGTGTTCATTTCACACTGAAATATGATGGTAATATAATAGTATTTTGATATGTACCCATGGTGTTTTCTCCGAGGAGACAAAACAAATTCGGACGAGAAGATTATTGCCTTCTTTTTGTTTCCTCAGGTCCACTACAATACATCAATGTGCACTGATATCATTATAGATTATATAATGATTACCATATTCGTGTAGCATGGTATTTATAATGTACTGCAAGTAAACTAAAATTTAGTTTGTTTGCCAAGGCAAGCAAACATTTATTTGATGAAAAATATTGTACAATATGAAATAATATTACAGTTTAACTTTTTTTTTTAATTAAAATGTAATTTATTGCTGATTTGGTTCTCAATATATATTTATTTTAATTATTATCATTGTAAAAAATAGTTTTTTGCTGCTTAATACCCTATAATAAGATAAGAATGAAAGATATTAATACTTATATTTGACAAGGATATATTGAATTGATCAAAAGTTACATTAAAGTATTTTCAAATTTTGCATTTATTTTTAAACACATTTATACATGTTTTAAATAAAATAATCCTGGAAAAATATATTAAGCAATTGATATGACTTATCATTAATAATTGAGCACCGATATTTAGCATTAAATCAGCAAATCAGAATGATTTCTGAACCAAAATAACATTTAAACATTTTAAATTGTATATCATTAGAAAACAGTTTAAAGGTTAAAGGAATGTCACAATATTATTATTTTTTTCAGAATTTTTGGTTGATGAAGTACTAAATACTAAAACATAAACATAAAATACATAAAATAAACTTTTTCTAAACCTTTTATTAAAATAAAAAACCTTAATTATTCAAAGTTTTTGACCAGTAGTGTATAGAAATGCTGCTTAAATTTAGTGTAATATAAAGCCAGACATTTTTTTTTTTTTTTCTTACAGTCTGTTATGGGCTGAAAGCATGGCAACAAACAGTTTACACCAACGACTCTATTTTGACAGGCTTTGAAAGAGGTGTGTGTGGAAAAACATAATTACTCCATAGCCTGTAATTACTGGATGTGTCTTGCTGGCAGCAACATAAAGAACTCCTTCACATCTGATCACATCTGTTCTTTTCTCTCCGTGAAGCCAAATTGCTATTGAGTACCTGGGTCTAAAAACCTTCAAAACCCACTTGTTATAAACTCCAGTCTCCCAAGAACATCAAAACATTACCTATCATTGTAAAGACCACCGTATTTACCAAAAAGGTCCTGTTTGTCTAATTGCTTTTTGTCTTTTGTCAGCATTTCAGGCAATTTCCATGTGAAGTAAACAGAATAGGGCCTGAAACTGATGAAGATGAAGTCGTGTTTAAATAAATGGTCAGCAAAGAAGTTGCCTAACCTTCTGAGAATGCTGATTGTAGACCACAGGAGGTCAAACTAAATATTATATGAGCCTTTTTATTTAGTATAAATTTTGCATGGTGTTTGCAGTCTTGCAGCTCTGTTACTAAAACTGTTTTGATTGCTAAAACTGTCTAAAAACATTATAAACCGGATGCTATTATTTTAGCAAAAATTCTTAAATAAGCAAAAATTAAAGAGACAACATTTATAGAAACACGTAAGTACAGTATATACACCACTGGTCTACAGTTTAGTATATTAAGGATGTTTTAATGTTTTTGAAATTCAGGGCTGGTATAAAACAGTAATATTGTTTGTATTGTTAAAATGTAAAGTAAATTATTTTCTATTTAAATATGATTTTCAAACGTTTGGAAATGTTACAGGTTTTAGATGTTTTTACTCCTTTGCTAATAGGGCTGCATTTATGTGCCCAAAAATACATTGAAAACAGTATTACTGTGAAACAGTATTCCTATTCAAGTTATTGATAAATCAAAGTTTTGAACATTTAAGCATTACAAAACCAAATTAGATTATTTAACTGAATTTGCATTCAGCTGATTTTTTTTATTATTATTATTCTGGTTATGATTATGAAAAAAAAAAAGAAAGTAAAGACCTCAAAGGTGGAACATCATAACTGTAAGCTGGTGTTTTGTACATGCTTAATTCATTTTAGTGATAATTTAACAAATAATAGTGTTGTTTTAGATATTACACATCAATTTGTACCCAGTCCTTGGAAGTGCCTTGGCACATTACCATTTGTGCTCCTTTGTTTCATCTGTTCCTGCAGGTGCAAAAACATGTCTTACCCGTCCAACCTTCCACAGGTTAGTATAGTCTTCATCTTTGTGAACGAGGCGCTCTCAGTCATTCTGCGCTCCATCCACTCGGCCATGAACAGAACCCCGCGCCACCTGCTCAAAGAGATCATTCTGGTAGATGACAACAGCAATAACGGTAGGTTTACACACAGAACAAAACAATCAGCATGTTAGTCGATTGTGTAATGTTTGTCTCACAAGCTCTAAGCAGTGAGTGCCGCTAATGTGAAGCATTGGCAACCTCATGCATTTCATTTTAGTGCTCTCTGGTGCTGGACTAGTAGGCTTATATTCTTAATTATTACCACTGTTTGGCTTCTCAACATTCTGTCTTCAATCGAACCCCTCCGTCTGCTTAATTAGCCGCTCTACTCATTGGATTAAAGTGACTAGTGATAGAATACTAATCAGCTGCAAATTGAGAAATATTTAGCCCAGAAAGATTAAACCTAAAAAACGTGATGAATTACTCTGTTTCTCCAACAAAATGTACCTCGTGTTCTGGACTATTGTTGCATGTAGCGGGTTTGTCTGCTGGCCTTTTTGCTCATTATTACTTTCATTTCCACCAATTTTGTGCTGCAGTAAGAGGGTTAATTGACTGGCTGATGAATATATCTCCTGTTATATTAAATATTGATTTAAAAAATTATACAGCGAAAGGTCTGGCTGGTAAATTATCCTGCACTTCGGCTATTTTGTGATTATTGCATTCATTATCAAATTGTCAGCATTGAAAAAAAAGACATCAAAACTATGAATGAACATGTGTGGAGTTATGTACTTAACAAAAAAAGGTGAAAAAACTCAAAACATATTTTATATTATAGTGTCTTCAAAATATCCACCCTTTGCTCTGATTACTGCTTTGCACACTCTTGGCATTCTCTCGATGAGCTTCAAGAGGTAGTCAACTGAGATGGTTTTCACTTCACAGGTGTGCCTTATCAGGGTTAATTAGTGGAACGTCTTGCTTTATCAGTCGGGTTTGGACCATCAGTTGTGTTGTGCAGAAGTCAGGTTACTACACAGCCGACAGCCCTATTGGACAAAAGTTAAAATTCAGATTATGGAAAGAAACAATTAACTAACTTAAGAAAAATAAGTGGCCATCATTACTTTAAGAAATGAAGGTCAGTCAGGCCGAAAAATTGCAAAAACTTTAATTGTGTCCATAAGTGGAGTCGCAAAAACCATCAAGTGCTACAACGAAACTGGCACACATGAGGACCGACCCAGGAAAGGAAGACCAA